>OX411310.1:60208323-60628141 GCA_948150685.1 Rhaphigaster nebulosa | reverse complement strand
CTTATATTTAGCTCCTTGTCCTGTTTATATTATTAGATACGGCCTACCTTAATTAAAATTTAAAATTACAATTAAAATTTTGCGCAAATTAAATATTTTTAATGTTTTTAACCTATTATCTTTCTGAACTAGATCCAAAAACATTTTATTATTAATAATTTTCTAAGATTATCTTAATTAATTAATAAGCTTTCAAAACATAAATATTTCAAATGAATCTTATCCTAAGCAATTTGTCCCGGAGTTATTGGAAGATAATCGTTGCTCATTTATTTGATATTATTATAATCTTCTTTGTTAATTTGGATAGAAGACTATAAATATTTTTTTATTTATTTTAATTAATTAATTACTAAGTACATTTCATTCCAGAGAATATTTTGTTAAACTCTTGAACTTGAAAGTTTGTATTATCAATCCTTGAATATTTTTGTACAATTTAACTATGAAATATTAAACAATGAAGATATCTTTGACCTAATATTCCTCAGTCCAATCCAGAAGGAATTCAGAAAAATGAAAATAAAGGAAGATCATCTATACAATTAAGTGGTCGCAGAGAATAAGTAAATATGGCTAAATTTGTAATTTTTAGGAATTTTTTTTTAAATTTTCGCATTAATTGTGTAAAGCCTATTTTTTATTTGTTGATTAGAATACCTTCAAAGTTCTTCGCGGCGCACAGTGGGAAAAATTGTCGATTTAGTGGCCAGAATTCTATAACTCTTGAATAAAATACGATAAACAAAAAATTCCTTTTTAATTTATGAGCATGGAATGCCTTTTATTAGTGAGAGCTAAATGAATATATGCAGGATGCCTCTGGATCTTTCAAATAATGTCCTATACCTAATAAACTGTTTTATTTTAAATAAAGTGAAGATAGAATTTAGATAAAAATTAATTTCAAAGGTCCAGAGACACCCTATATATAATTTGTTCGCTCTCACTACTAAAGGACATTCCATGCTCACTAATGAAGAAAGATTTTTTTGTTTATCGTCTATTAATCAAGAATTATAGAATTTTGACCACTAAATCAACAATTTTTCCGTGTAAAACTCCTCTAGTTTGACAATAGTCTTTCAATTCATTTTTTGACAAGCCAACGTAACATTAAAGACAACCACACTGTTGGAATTACTATTTCACTTATTGAGAAAAATTTATGATTATGTACTATTGCGCTGAGGTGTGTGATTTTCGACAGTACACACGTTTTGCCGTTTTTCCGGTACCATCCCGAAAACAGTGTAATTTGGAACTCAGAGGGTAAACGAAAAGTAATACTATAATGTAAAGTGACCAGACGTTCCACATTAAGAGGGACTGTCCCACATTTGGGTCCTCGTCCTACATCGAAAAACATTGTCCCATCCACATTGTACCTCGTTGGTCAATCCTTTGTCTTTCGGACTTAAAAAATTGATGTTTATTAATGAATTCTTATGTAAAAATGCCTGAAAAAAATGATGATGAAAACTCTACTATTCTCAGGATTTGCGTATATTTTATATGGCCGATTTTTCAAAATGCCGTATACTTTCAGACTTATAGCCAAATAAATTAATTAATAAGTTAATTAATAAAATCAAAGTATTACAAACAACATAAATATGAATATTATTAAAATTTAAAGAATTAAATTACGCAAATTTTAGTGTATAACAAGTATTCGTAGTTACATTTTATTAGGAAAAAAATAGTTCTAAAACAATTTATTTATACAGTCTACGAGATAGAAACCAGAACACATCAGTTGCCGATCCTGTACTTTAAGAGTCACAAAAAAGCTCATATGAGCTATGTTACAATTCCACATAGGAAAGCAGGAAATTTAAATTTTGTGTTTTGGTTTATTATTTATAATAATGAACCTGTTTAATCAACCAAGATGAAAAAAAAATTTAACCCGCCTAAAAATTTGAGGTTTTACGTTTCAAGATATGTAGAATCAAATAACGAATAAAAAATTATCCGTCCGTCCGCCATCCACCGTCCGCGGCTTTTCATCGAGACTATTGATCCGATTTTCTTGAGATTTGGCCGAATAGAGATTTTATGTTGAAGTTTTAATTTTATGTATCTTATTCTATTTGGGTTTTCTGTATATATATATATATATATATATATATATATATATATATATATATATATATATATATATATATATATATATATATATATATATATATATATATATATATATATATATATATAATTGATGAAAAAATTAAACATTTTATTTATTTTATTTTGCGTCTGTCCCACATTCCATTGTAAAAAATCTGATCACTTTACTATAATGGTAAATATAAGATATTTTAAAGAAAACATAATTAAATTTAAAATTGTTTCTTGTATTAGTTTATTTTGGAAATCATTAATAATTTTTTAAAGATCAATAAAAAATTAGCTAAGTATTATTTCAAAGTTCCTGCCAATTCATAGAAATCCACTATTTAGTGGACTAGGAAACCTTATCTGAAAATTTTAAAAATAAATACTGTGTAATCTAGAAGTATTTCAGAATCCACTTAGAATAGATAAGATTAGCTCTGATAATTTGCCGAACCCGAATCAAATTTAAAGAAACGGAAAAAAGTGAAAGGCCTAATTTCATTTAATCTGAAATAGAGTTTTTATATTTTTATTTTAATTAATCAGGTTTTTCCCGTGCTAATTTATTTTTAAAAAATATGTTTTATTTTTTTTTTTTTGTTTTTTAAGGAATGTCTTAGTCCATAGGAATATATTTCTGATAAAAGATTTGACTCTATATATAAAGTTTAAATTCATTACACTATTCTGCCAAATTAGAAGATTGAAGTTATGATGGGAATTTATTGTATGAATTTTCAGCTGGAGAAGTTTCTTGTAATCATTCATGCTTGATATTATATTTTTACTAAACATTAGGACTCCTTTGGAGATAATTCTTTCTCATAAAATTTTATTGAACATAATAATTATAATTATTGATATAATTCTTCCAATTGAGGAAACAATATTTCATATATTTTTAATCAATATATTTCTTATTATACATTATACATTTGTCCATCTGGATACTAGTTCTGTAGCTCCTTTTTCTAATGTAATAATAATAACAATAATAAAAATAAAAAGCTAAGCGAAAAAAGGTCTGAAACAACACAACTTCATCCATTGAACTCCATCAAGAGAACAGACTTGACACAATCCTCCCTTATACGTTTCGGCCGACCTCACCGCTCTTGTTCATTATCCATCCGACAACCTTAAGCACCCATTTCATTCGCAGCAATGATATCATTCCAATTATATTTACCGAGTGAAAGTCACAAAATCCGCCGTTGCTTAGCCGCCAAAATTCTTCGATCGATTCATCCTTCTGCGATGAAGGATATATTCTAAGCAATACTTTATTTTCGAAAATCTCAAGTGCCTTGTTCTTCCCTTAACGAAATCCTTACGCATCCGTAAAGAACAATAGGAAGCATGACAGTTACTTACTTTTAGATTTCTTGCTTTTTGGCACGAACTGACTAATTTTGTTACGGAGAAATAGGCATTTCCCTCCTTCAAAGTTGCTTGTATTACAGGTATAACAAATCCCTAAACTATTATATCAATTAATATACAAGAACAAAAGCTCAAAATGAGACTTAAACAATTGTTAGCGCATAAAAGAAAAGTTCCAAACAAGAAGCCAAGAGTCTCAAAAATAACATAAAACAAATCACCTGTCGATATTGCGCCAGCTCAGGCATCATCAAAACAGAAGGAGAGAAAAAAAAGAATAAACTATATAAAGGAAAAATCACAGCACATCTCACATCCACAGTACAAATGATAATAACCAGAGGAGACAGCACCCCACACCAAGACACCCCCAGACACATACTGATAAAAAAGGGAGGTTACATGACGACAGCTGGGAAAGGTTAAATAACAAACAGCTGATCAAAGAAAAAATAAAAGGAAATTTATATATTAATATCGACAGGCGATTTTTCTGTTATTTTTGAGGCTCTTAGCTTCTTGTTTGGAATTTTCCATTTATTTCCTAACTATTAAATTAATTTCCTTTTTTTTATTTATATATCTACAGTCAATTTGAAAATGTTGATACTTTTAGAAGAAAATTTATATGTTACCACACGAATTAGTACATTCAAGACACTTGTTTTATGACTATTCAGCATTTTAGAATAAATTTTATTATTATAATTTTTCAATCCACGGTTCTCCTTCAATTGGATATTCTAGAATTTATCAAAATTTACTACTCGCTTGCATTTTTTTTTTCAAATATTTAAACCAAACCCATATCAAACACTGAGCCCATGACTTGAAACAGTCCAACTCAGAAAATGTATTTCAGTGGTGGCATTTTATTCTGATTGCATTTTATTATGACTGCTCCTGACGCAGTTGAGTGCCGCTTCTATTGAAGACATTTTAAAATTTCTCCAGGGTCGTTTAACGAATTGCTGTTCCATCTTCGGCAGAGTTTGGAAAAATTCTTTTCTCACTTTTTTTTCTTCTTTTTTTTTTTAAGATCTGGTGGCCGGAAGGGAGGGAGAAAAAAAAAACTTTTCCCTTGTCCTAATTCTCTGTAATGTAATGAACGTAATGTTTTGTTTGAGTTGACTTCATTTTTTGGAAGGAATTCTATATTCGTTTAATTGGAGTGTTTTTAGCGTCCCATTAAGTTATGAAGCGTAAGTCCATACGAGTTTATCAAGTGTGAGTCTCAGTCGACTGTTAAAAGCTTAGATGTTTTGTTTAATGTAAGAGCCTCGAGCCATGCTTTTGCTGTAGTAAGTAATGAACTGTTTTAGTCTATTGGATAGGAACATTGTTTATGCTATAAGGAATGTGGGAGCGTGAAAATGACGTGTTGTGATTTGTCGTTGTTGAGTTTAGTTTATAAATGAATAATTAAGAACATTTGGAAAAAGTAATGATTTACAAAAAATTCTTGCTGTGATACTGCATGCAGTCGAGATTGGTGAACTCTACTAACAATGTGACTTTGCTGATAGGAAAAAATTTCAGTCAGCAGTGAAAAATAATTTCAATAACATCCAGTAATTGGTAAAACGTTGTTGTTTTTCACATCAAGTATTTGGATTTTAATATAAGTGATGCGATTTAATTTGTGGTTTGAAAAGATTTCTTGAAGAATAATCGATTTTGAAAATTAAATTGATAAGCTGAATTGAAAGCCGAAGGAAATTTTCATATAAATGAAAGAAATTTGTAAACAACATTCCAAAAATATATATATTTAAATAAAAAGCTCTTTCATGAAAAAAATTAAATTTAAAAACTTGTGGATGGAATCGCTCTCCGTTGGACGGGCTTTCCGTGGTACAGCACTAATACCTTTGAGATAGTCCAGAACAGATAATTTAGTAGAGTCAACGATGCATTTATTGCAGGCCAAGTCAACTATCAAAGCCAAGACAACTATCTTTAGCGAAGGAGCAACAATTTCTATATTATTGTTATTGTTGTGAATGTTAGTGTACTCATCTCACGTGATGTCACTATAATGCCGACCTCACACTAAGGGTCAAACAATTTGCCAAATGTTTTTAAAGTTATGAAATTTGAAAACTACCCACATTGCAAGCCGTTTGACAACTCCTTTTGTCCCTTTATTACAATTGTTCCGAACCCGTTGGTGTCTGCGGAGCACTAAACCAGAAATTGAAGAAATCTGCGGACCAACCTCACCCTCTACTTAGAGAAGGGGCGAACTCACCGGGGAATCTCCAGGTATGGAATACTATGCCCCACGCAAAAAGGGGAGACTTCCCTGGAAAATACTTAAATCTTATTATCTTATCTGGAAGCTTTAAATTGCATTTACCTGTTAACAGTTTTTAACAGAGACTCAAACCTCAGGAAAGGTAAACAATATCTCGTTACAAAAAAGGTACAGGATTATTTTTTGTTTCAACCTTGTTTTCAATCCTTAGGATTATACAGCCTAAATCTCACCTTGAAATTTACTGGCTACTTTTTTATAAGCTCTGCCATACTCTCCCTCGGACACAAACATTGGCCGGCACTTTCACAATTACGCGAAAATTTACAAATACTTAAATCCACGCTTGTGGCAAGCAATATTTAAAGTACGAATTTGAACTTATTCCAAGACAACATTGCCATAAAGACAGAGCGTTAAACAAGTTGTGCTGCAATTGCCGCTCTGACACTTAATTTTTTTTTTTCTGAATTGTTAGATAAGATAATTTACAATTTATAGTTATAAGATTAATATGCAAGTGTAACATAACATTATTTACAATTTGATTATCAAGTACAATAGTGTTAGTTTTTTCTTTAGCCTAGATGCCATAGCATTTTAGCATAAGACTATTCTTTTATGTAACCATCGAAATATATTATACAAAAAAAAAAAAGAAATGGAAACTGATAATTTTTTTCATTTACTTATTACTATTAATATTTTTTTCTTTGATTTTATTTTGGTTTCTCACCTTTTTTCAGGCTATTCCTCACTATTAAGTTTTAAAATTGCATATGAGACCGGGTGTCGATAATTATTGTAATCTAATTGCAGTTATTTTCATCATTAATTTTATTACTTTATTATGTGTACTTCATTGACTTTTTCGTTTAGTTATGGAATTTCCGTTTTTATTTATTTATTTTTTTCGGTTGTGAATATTTTTCACTCTTCAAATAAGGTGTAAATTAACTGAAACAATTTTTTTTAGATATAATATTTTTTATTAAAAAATGATACAAGCTGCCGCATTCAAGGGAAATAGGTAGTAAGGCTATAATAATAGTTATAGCAATCGTGTATTATGCCAAATGATATTAAATATGTTTTCAATTGATAAATGGTTTGCAAAGATTAATTTAACAATTACAGGTTTCAAGTTTTTGAAGAATTTTGCTGAACATTTATCCATTATTTATTTTTTTAACAACTGGTAAAAGTTGATAATTAAATATATATTAAATATAATGTGCAAATCAGTAAAACCCGTCTCCGATATGAATCACCTTTCAGTCCGTAACTATCCCAGGATATGATGATTGTATTTTGATGATTTTTGAGATAATATTTAATTTTTAACAAGCAAGATTATGAATAAAAAATAAATATTTTTGTCGCAATATTATATTGCATTGAGAACCGAAAATAAGTTTAAAAATAAAAAAAATGAATTAAACAACAGCCTAATAATCATTCTGTTTTTGTTTTAATGTTGGAGAACCGAATTTCCGTTAAAAACAGATAATTTCATGGTAATTCTTCCCTAATTTCATCTACCCCTCGTTATGGAAATCAAGAAACTTGCAAGATTCAGAAAGCGAGGGGCTTGAGTTTGCTATCCCTTGCATTTCTTCCTGATGAACTGGAAGGGCTTTTGACTAATGAAAAGTGTAAAGTTGGGTATGGATTATGATTCAAATTTATATTTCCTGAGATTTATTGAGATTCCTGAGGTCTATTTGTATTTAAAATGATCTAATTTCATTATCTTTATTTTTTTGTGCTCTTACCTTCTAACTTCGTCTATTATTTCATTCCTTGTATGGTCAGGATCAATGATGGCACAGAGAAGTTCCATGTTAAACCTCTTCTTCCTGAGCAAGCTTCTTGCTTCCTCCCTGTCATCTTCCTCGTCATCATCCGCTGCGTCCTGATCTTCACTACTCCAAGGTCTGTATATATTTTCATCGTTTGGCTTCATTATCGTCACTAGCGCTCAAAATTCGAATAATCTTTATCAACTGCACCTTTCTTATCTTATCAATAACGTTAAAAAGTACTCCTTAACTCGAATGCTAAACAAATAATATTTTAGTCTGATTTATTGTAACATTTTTTCCAATTCAATCTTTTACATTTATAAAGGATAACTATATATCATAAATATCATTTTTATGTTGTTAATGTTGGAATGTTTTATTTTAATTTTAATTTTTTATCTTTAGAACGAAATTTAAAAGAAAAAATGGGAGATAATATTGTTCAAATATAAAACCTTAATAAAGATAACTTCCTTGAAGCTAAGGTATAGAAATCAAATTGTACTTTAAATCACCTATACTCTTCGTCGCAAACCTACTAATTTCTGTTCTACGGTATCCTTTAATAATGTTCCACCCATCCCTGTCGAACAGATCCGCTACCTAGGTCTCCATCTTGATAAACGCTTACATGGAATCCACATACAAGAATAAAACAACAAGAAACTGGTTGTAGATACCCATTACTACAACGATTACTAGATACACGTTCTGAACTTGCAGTTCATTATAAAAAACACATATGTGCCTAACCTCCCTAAGTCAATGACTCCCCCCCTCTCTCCTCCAAACCTATTAAAGAGCAGTAGTTTAATTTGAACCCCTTATTATTATAATTTATGAACATATTACATTATTTTCATTTTTATTTTATAATCCAATGTGTGTAAAAATAAAGATAAGTTTTTTTGTAGTCGTAAATTTTGTTTCACCCCATTTTTTCGTGTAGCTGAACACGTATCTGAGCTGACAGATAATGACCGGAACCTGGTTTTCGTTACAAAATACTTCATTTTTTTTTTTTACCACCTTATTCGAAATTTGAGTAAACAAAATTTCTATATTTTATGTCCATACAAAATGTCATTACGTTCAACCAGTCGCTAGAGACCGCTGAGTATAAAAAAGTGGCAAAAAGCGATTTATAGCTTTACGCTCGATTTCCATAAACACTATCCAAGGTATCCTACTTTTAACCATAAATGCTTTTAAACTTCATGAAATACACATTAAATATATGAAAAGTAGATATCACCTATTTAAACTTGTAGCTTGTAGCTTGTTCCGAAGCAAGTGTTTAAAATCAAAGTGAAATGAAAAATAAGAAGACCAATGATTAAAATAAACTTGAGAGTATGTACTGCAAAACTCAATACTTCCATTTTTATTAAATCGAAATATCAATGGTTATTAATTATTACTCACTGAGTGAAGAGGCTAAATATGTCTAAATCCCTTACTTTATTTTCTTACATTTAAAAATCAGTAGTTACAAAGCTGTCTTTATCCAGCAACCGGTGGACTGCAAAACTATTCACATACACCATAATGTGAAAAAATGGAAGTAAGGTTTATCGTTCACACCCTCAGTTATATTTATAGTTTTTTTATTTAAAAATGTAGTCAATTGAAATTCCCTGGCCCGTCCTTCAACATACTCGGGTTCTGCTCAGAGTCAGCTGTTGTACATATAGAACAGGGGTAATAAATAAGGATGCAATTGGTGGGTTATTTATCGATATTTGGAGTCAGGAATTAGATTTGAAAAAGATAATGGCTATAGGTAAACAACCCAAGGAAGACCCTGTTAGTACGCATGCACCTGATAATAACCTTTTGTAATTGAAATGAGGAACAATTTACGAATTAGACACGGAATTTAAAGAGCGTTAAACAAATCAAAATGTTAAACAAAATATTTAAGACCGTTTTTTTGATAATGTTCTTTTTTTAAATTGATTTTTATGCCAACCTCGCCTTTACGGCTATATGGGATTCGGCAGCAATCCGTATAGCACTGATGTCAATTTTCCGATCATTTTACATGATTTCTGATCTTCCATGCAAGGCGGTCTCTATCTACCGACGGTCTTCTTATATATCTATTACCTGGATTATTGTGAGGTGGTACCATTGGGAAATTTTCTTCATTCACTAACCGAGAAAATTTCTCCTCAGTGAGGGCGTAGGTTCCCGCGGTTCTTATCATTTTAGCACTTCCAGGTGGCGATCACATGCTCAGCTGTCTCTGGAACACCGCATGTGGGGCATAGGTGATCAATACATATTTGACAAGGTATCTGTCTGAAAGTATGTAGAGGGAAAAGTCTTTTCCCTCCTTCAGCATAACCTTCTGGCCTATGTTTCACCAACAAGGGTCTTCCTCCTCCAATGGTTCTTGATATGGGATATCAAGAAGGCCACAGGTGTCTAAACCCAGTTCCGCCTGACGGTCCATGTCGACGACAAGAAATCGTGTTCGTCTCTGTATATCAACACATTTATGCAAGAACAAAGACCAGAATTCTACTAATTATAATATCACCGATTCCAAGAAAACAAAATTTAATCGGACGAGAATATGTGTTTTGTAGTTTTCTGGAATAGAATTAAATTCTTTATTATTTCAACCGTTTTAAGAAAACTTAAAAAAAAATAAAATTAAAAAATGGACGAAATTGTTAGCTTTTTGGATGCTGGTTATAATGACGCTTTTTAAAACAAAATTCATAAAAAATGGACGAAGATTTGCGTGATCTAAAGATTTCTAGAGCAGAATATTTAGCTTTAATGTCACCGGTTCAAGAGAATTTTTAAAAATCGGATGAAAATGTGGAAGTTTATAGGATTTATGGGACAGAATTCAGCTCGCTATATTTTTCATAATCACATGCTAATAGTCAAAGTTTTAAATCCTTTAGGGACAGAGTTTAGCTCGTTATAATATATATCTCTTTCGGCAGTTTTGGTGATGTCTGGAGCAGAATTCAGCTCGTTTTAATTTCAGGATGTCATGCTACGTTTTTCATTATCATGATTTCAGCACATGTTCGCAAATGATGTTTTTAATTTTTGAATGAATATCACCTTTAAATTTCAAAGGAGTATATTTGTCCCAATCCTTGAAACATGTTATTGGTACGGACTTACTTTGGTAAAATGTTCACATTTCCAAAAGTTTTAATAAACAATACCCCATAAGATCATGGATACCGGGCAATTAGGCTACTTAAATTAACAAATAAAGTCTAATCGCAATTTTTGAATACTTTTTCTAGCTGCTAAAATCTAGTGGGCCGATTTTCTGAGCAACAAGCAGAAAGCAACAGGCTGGGAGCAACTGGTTAGGCAACAAGTAGGCTCTTTCCCTTCTATTTCTGAATGTGGGTTTGTTTGTTTCTTTTTGCCCAACTGTTCTTCTCTACATTGGCTATATTTGCACACTTGATATGCTTCTAATACACAATATACAAGTTATGAAGATGATAGATTTCATTGTTCCGAAGTGTTGATTTTTTAAGCAATGCAGAATTCCCAATCCAACCCTTCAACCCCAATTCTTTATGTTATTTTTTTTCTTTATAAAATACTGACCATTCCTCTGCTTCTATATAACATAATTTCAATCATACTAAATACCCTCCTAATCGATTTATGAAGTATTTTACGTTAATTCTAACAAGCCTATAACCTTGAAAATTATAGGAGACCATCAGTGTGGTTTAATATGAAACAGATCAAACAAGTGCATACAAGTCTGTACATTCGGTATGTCAAATATACAGAGGGATTCATATACGAAAGTGTAGTTCACTAGATTAAAAAAAGTACGGTTTTATTGGCCTTTAGACGTTGTATAGATTGAGCAGGGAAATGCTATAGGAATGAGTTCACATTGCAATCATGATTCATGCCCGAAAAATTTCGAATTCAGTTGATGGAAAAGGTAATCCCTGAACGTCCGAGTGGTAGACCGAAACGTCAATGAAAGGATTGAGTTATTAAATATAGAGGAATGGGGTTTCCAACTCCGGCAGACTGACATTATTAACTTCGATCTGTTGGTCCCAAAATGTTGCATAGATGCACAGTATACACGAATAGCTTAATTTTGTAGTTATTACTTAAATGCTTTATGATATAGATCTTATGCTATGTTGGATAGATATGAGTTCATTTTTTTCATTATATCTCATTAAACATTTAATGAGATATAATAAAGATGAAAAAAAAAATATCCTTTTTGCGTATGTATCCTCTATACGAGAGGACATTTCTATATGCTTTCGATGTTCGAAATTGGAGTTCTAAATTCTTAGTCATTCTTACAGATTGATGATTGTTTATATTTGGAGAATATTTAAGCTCATTCTTTAGGTTGCCTTTCATTCAGAAGATAAAAAGAAGAGTTCGCTCACGAGTTCTCATTTCGGCAGAATTATTCTATGAATTTCCAGATTGACCCAATTCTACAGAAGTAGACTTTTGACAAATACTAAAGTATTTTTTCATTCAAACTGCTTTGAGAAGTGGCTGGTTAACACCCACTTCTTCAGCCCTTTTGAAGAACAAGCAAACCGACCATTGATTCTAAGAATGTTATTTACTGGAATATAATGCTGGTTGTTCCTAAGAGGTACATACATTACGCTATTTCACATTTCCATTAGTTTGCAGGAAAGCACTTTGGACAGATGTCCCTTCCCATGATAGTGGACTTAGTGTTCTTTTAAAAGCATGTGACTCAAATTACAAATGGTCTTGGACATAGTTATCTACACTCTGTGCCGGCGTTACACGGTAAGCAAAAGATGCGCCGCATCGGGCGCCAAAATAATCTTTTTATCGAAAAAAAAATGTACAACTAATTATATTTGTACAAAATTATATTATTTGTTTAACATATTTGCTCCGTTAACGTGAGCGAACTTGCGTGGTGTGTCATTTTTTAGCTTAGTTGTTGATTTTAAAATTACTATAAGCACAGTGATGTAATATTTATACCGCTCGCTCAATGTGTTTGGCAGAGAGTGGAAACATGAATGATAACGATACACGTTGTCAGTCGCATTATATATATAGTATATATGAGACAAGGCGAAAATTTGTGCCTTATTTGACGAAAATTTTTAGTCATACATCCATAATTGTATTATTTGAAGATTCATTTCAAGCGGACGAGAAACAAATAACTGTTCTATTAATATATATTTAAAATAAATAAAAAAAAATGTCTTTAAGAAAAAGTTTTAAGGGCGCCTAGCAGAAAGTTGTATCGGAGCGCCAGGACCCACAGGAACTTCTCAACAAACTTCGCATCTCTAAATGATGCGTAATTTATAAAATATGAAAGAATGCATTGTATCTCTATAAATTTTAGTATAGAAAAAAAAAAAGCTACATCAATTTATTTCGAATTTTTTACAAAGCTATTAATTTCTTAATATTTTTATTTCTAAAATGTAACCATTAATTTTGTATTGTGTTTAGGATCGTTTTTAAATTTTACGTCATTCAAATCTGTATTCTGTTATCTTTTTTTCCGATTAAAAGCCTTTCTGAAATTTTAATATCCATCTAATTTATCTTTCTTTCAATTTTTTAGAAAAGAAAGAAATTAACGCTATTGATTATATTTAAATGTTCAATTATTTTGAATTTCTCTCCTTGTATCCCACCGGCAAGTCTAGTGACTATATAATCTTTGCAATTTGTTTTAAATTATGTTTTATACGTAATTATTCAATATGTTTCATTTACATTATTTTTTTAAATTATATTTTATTTGAAAAATGTGAAACGGGAAATTCGGTAAATTTACCGTTCCATTAGACAAAAAAAGAAGAGAAAACACATCGAAAGGTCGGGGGCTGGAGGACCATACGTTAAACCGATAAAAGCTTTTTCGTCGCTGTTATCGAAAGGGCGACTGTTTTACTTGAGATATCTCAATGCCTGTTCGCCATTACAGTCCATTGTCACTTTTTTATGTTAAATATGCAGATATCACTTTTATTTCTGAGATATTATTTTATTTATTCATCTTGCTTTTAGAGTTACGTCAAGGCTATAGTGTTCATTGATCATCAGGAATAAAAATATTTAAAATAAAATATAAAAATCCTAATGTATAATTTATTTCAGCATTGTGGAAGATTATATTATATTTGTCTAATTGGAAATTATATGTAGTAATTGGAGTGATACCAGGTCATCCCCTAAGTATTGTGGGTTTTTAAAAATCTCTCTGTTTATGTTGACATTATTAATCCCTCCTTTACAATTGAATTGTATATATATATATATATATATATATTGTTTATTATAGCATTACGTACTCATATTTATCATGTTTTTGTTGGAAAAAGTTAGTTAGTCTGTGCTGAAATTTCAATTAAAATGGATCTTTCCAAAAACACTTACGCCGTGTTATGCTTTGGGAATTAGATAAAGGAGAAAGTGCTGCTTCAACTTAACGGAAACTTGCAGAAATATTTAGAAAAACGTCATTACTAAACGGCAAGTGCAGAGATGGTTTGAAAAGTTTCGAGCTGGAATCCGCGAACTTGAAGACGAGCCTCGGACAGGTCGACCAACTGTTGAAGAAACTCCTGTTTTTAGCAGAAAAACACGGATCAACACATTCTACTGTTCACTGTCATTTGCAGCTGATAGGAAAGGTACCGAAATTGGGAAAGTGCGCCCCTCACGAGTTAAGCGTCGCTAATTTGCAACATCGGGTAAACACTTACTTTTCTCTATTCTCCCGTTTAGATCAAGAATCTTATCTAAACAGGATAGTAACTGGAGATGAAAATTGGGTTTTCTATCGCAATGTTATACGGTCGCGACAGTGATTAAGTCCTGGAGAAGCACCGAGTACAGAAGCGAGAGAAGGTCTTCATTCGAAAAAGTAGTGATGTATGTTTGGTGGGATATGGAAGGAATCCTTCATCATGAATTTCTTGATCTTAACCAAACTATTACTAAAGATCTCTACTGCGATCAGCTGGATCGTTTGAAGTGGCCAATTGGGGAAAAGCTTCCCTCAGTTATCAATAGACTAAGCATTTTATTCCATCATGACAATGTGAGGCCCCATGTTGCAAAACAAACAATGCAAAAATTGAAGGACTTTGGATGGGAAATTATTCCTCACCCACTCAGTGCCTTCGAATTATCACCTTTTTCGCAGTCTCCAAAACTCATTAAGCGGCAGAAACATGAATTCAGTCGATGAAGTGAAAAACGAGGTGTTGGCTTTCTATAATTCAAAACCAAAGGATTTTTATCAGAAAAGGTATAGAAAATTTGGTTTCAGATGGCAAACTGATATAGAAGGAGATATTAAATACATATTATATTGAATGTGTTTCGTTGATTTTTTCCTACCCCTTATATCACGGAATTAAATACCGATATTGGGATGACCTGGTATATCTGTACCACGGAGATTTATAATATTTCCAAGTCAACTGTCTTCTTCTTTTCCGGCGCTAGAGCTAAGGGTGAACTTTGGCCTCTCCTACAATCCTCCATTCCTCGCGATCCAGCGCCCATTCGTTTTCTATTCAGTCAATTCAAGGCCAGTTCTTGTTCCACATCTTTTTATCCAGCTTGTCCTGGGACGTCCGCTGCTTCTATTGAAAGTCTTCTCTCATTATTTTCCTACTAATCTGTTCATCCAGTAATCTCTCTATATAACCAATCCTTGACCTAGATTCGACAAATCTTACTATGTCCTCTGAGGCCATAAATTTCCCTGTTCTTCCTAATGCGTCAAGTGGCTTGCTGGCACAGCGGACCAGCAATTATCCTCCAAATTAAAGTGCACTTAGTGTTCTTTTACAAGCATATAACTACTCTTAAAATTGGACATAGTTATCTATACCTCTTGGTAAAGCTAAAAAGTCAAATATAAATTCATAATGCTAAATGGGTAAATAATGGGCACCGTGTTTAATTGAATATCAGGAATGAATATTGGCAGTAGCATTAATGGTGCTACTATATGTTAGCTGAATGTATAAGAAAATTCATATTTATATTAAATAAATGTAAATTAAATACTTGTTGACTGTTAAATATAGTTGTGTTAGTTAATAAACTATAATGTTAATATTCTGTAATTCAAGTAATTGCCCAGAGGATGGGGAAAAGCCCCGAAACGTCGACAATGTTAATAATAAGATTATCATCATTAAGAAGATGATAATGGAAGATAGTTACTTCACAAAATTAGTCAAGACAATTTAATTTAACAAATTTAAATATTCAGTTTGTTTAAACTGTCTGTGTGCATGTGTGTTTGTGTATGTATGTATGTATATATATATATATATATATATATATATATATATATATATATATATATATATATTTATACATATATTTATACATATATTTTTTTTACCATTTTATTTTTATTAACTCTACACAACATTTTTTTTTTTAAACAAAGCCAATTTATGAATTTATTAAATTTATCATCTTGTCCAATATGATCCCCTCCTCGGCGTGTATATGACTCTTTATGAATTATATTAGCTTTTTTCTTTATGCTTGATGTTTCTTGCTTTATACCAGAATATAGTCAAATTATTAATCCAAACGTTTACGAAAATGTACACTTAGAAGCTATATCACCCATAATTTAGATTTGATATTTACAGTTACACACTAGGAGCAGTTTCCAACGTGGGAGAGGTAGCCTGGATTAGAGCAAGGAACAACCCTCAGCTAATTAGTTACCCTAATTACTCAGCCTCACTCCCTAATCCAGGTTCCTCGAGGTCTTATTCCCCACCCAAGCTCAAAACTTCAACGTTCTTGCTGAGATCCAGGAGATTTGATAAAATAAGAATGATGAAACTTGGATTAAAATGAAAATGATGAAGTCTTCATCACAATCGTTTTTCCATTTCTCGATAAGATCCATAAGAACTACGCTTGGTAGCAAAAAAAAAGAAAGTTACTATTTTTAGGGGGTTATCACCCTAAACGTTTTGGTGCCCCTTTTCCGAAACCGGGAAAAAGTTTCAATCCTCCATACCTCGTTTCCTTCGTATACATAATCCGATCGATTATAGGATTTGTCAAGTAAGCGTCGAGTAATTCAGAATCGCTTTGAGAATTGATTGGATTTTAAAATATGAGAATGCCTTATTATGTAAATGTCAAATCGGATGGAGAAATAGCCTAATTCATACTCCCCACTGTAGGAGACCGATGTTAAATTACGGGTGCTCTACGCTAACGAATATTTCCGAATGTTTCCATATACTTAACGAGAACCACTCAATACTGTGAGAAGAAGACCTGCTAGAGTAAAAGAGGGAGCACTAAAATCTATGCAACCAGGGCTAATATAAGAAGAATTATTTATGGCTAACCACCACAGAGATTTTAAAGTCAACCCGGTGGCTTTTCTTCATCCGAAAATATATCAATGACAAATTAATCTTTAAATTTATAAATATTCATTCGAAATAAATACCTGGTATTGGTAATTAACTGAAATCGATAATGCATTGTAAAAAAATAATACTTCATTTTTTAGTACCTACTGATAAAATTCATTTTATCAGTAGGTACTAATGTATCAGTTTTTTTTAACAGTTATAATGTGCATCACAATTATATAACGCTACCAACCGTATTTACACACAAACATATTGAATAATATAGGATTACTTAATAAAATCACAATGCAATTTTAAATTAACTAAGGAATATCAACATCTTAAAAAAATAAAAATCTTTCATCCCAGTTAATAAGTTAGGTTTAAAAAAAAAAAACCTAATAGCAATGTTGTAAATGATGTTTTTGTACAAAGTTATATATAAATTAAACGGACCAACGTTGTTACGATATGAAAACATTGCGGAAATTGGGCTACAGTAGCAAACAATAGCAATAACAACTAGAAAATAGTCCTGGTAGGATGACAATTCTCATGTCATAGATCTGTTAAGCGATTGCTAATAATGTCTCGCATACAGCTTGTTTTTAGTTTTTCCTTAGTATTTCTAGTCATAAACGTAGTGACCATTGTCTCAATATGTATCTAGTGAGAAACCAAATAAGAAGAACACAACCGTTGTGACTAAAATTGTATTTTTTAAATGAAATCGACAGAAGCACGATTGAAATTGATTTTTTGATCTATATTACTAGCTGTTCTTAAATTTATTACTTAAGATTAGCATTGCCAAGTGTTAAATAGTGATGAAACCACTATTAGACATTTTATAATGAATATATTTTACTCACTACAAAATGGCTAGAAATTACTAATTTTGTAAAAAAAAAAAAAAGTTTAAAAAATGTTTGGTTTTTAAGGATTATTTTACTAAAAAGGCAACAAACAGAGAATATACGTTCTTCAAGGAAATATTTTAGTCATATTGCTGGTAGATAAAGTTTTAATAGCTTTACTATAGTTGTAGCATTATCTGAATCAACTCATATGGGTTATAGTCGTAATAAACACAGTACTAGAAACAGATTTGAAACTCGAAGCTGTAAAGTTCTTTACTGTATAACTTTTCACCATCAATTTCCTTTATACCTGAGGTTCACCAATTTACTAGAGCCAGGAATTCCGTTGGGAAATTCCAATAATATAATTGAATTCCCTGAAGAATTATATTTTTCTTGGTACCGCAGACCTCTTCTCATCTTAGCTCTGGGTGTCCTGTTTTATCATCCAGATCCCACGTTCTTTATTGGCCTTTATAGGCTTCTTTCCAATTAATTATTTAACAATCGAAAAGAAACCTATTAAGAAGTTCCAGGAATAGATGAATTGGTGTTGTTTGTCTTTTTTGAAACATAGTTTTATGTTCTGAGTATATTGATTATCCCTTTCAAAAATTCCTTTTATTCCCTCCGCTATTTCGAAGTTTGTGATCTACTAATAGCCGAGATATTAAAAACAAATATTTTTAAATATTTGATACATAATTCATCTTTGAACTCTTAGCTCAATTGATTTCAGTCGGATTCAATGTGGATGAACTTATAAATTGATATGAATTATACTACTGTTTCTGTTTCTGAAATCAGCAATAAAAAAATCAGAGACAATTAAAATTTGGTAATTGAGAAGAGTAAGACTCAGAAAAGATAAAAATTATAATTTGGTTAATATCGGAAGATTTCCTCATAAGCCTCTCGAGTCACAGTTAATAACTAACCGGCGGGACTTAACACAATTAATTTTAACCAATCATTTTAACACTTACTCAACATTTTATTTAAATCAGTCTGAACATCTTTGTTTATTTTCATAAATTAATGTAGTAACTTTTAAATTGCCTTCTTTAATTTCACATTTACCGACTTTTTTGATATTTTTTTTCTATATTCACGCTGTTTGATTATAAATTGGATTGATTTATATAATTATTATATAATTTATTCATAAATTGCAATAGTTGTGACTATGGATTGATGCATAATTAATTATAAAAATAATATCATTTTTAAAAAACGACCATGGAATTAATCCTACCCATCCTAAAGGACGGAATGTGTTTTATATGCATATCTACTTTTTAAAAAATTGCGGGTTGTAATTGGAGTTAACGTCTATGAATATTGACACTTGGTGTATTAGTCAGGTGCCTTCCATACCCGAACATTAATCTACTTTCTGTATGTTTACACGCGCAGATGTAAGGCGCTTTATGTCGACATGATATGCACAGATGTGGATGATATTCCACTTGCAGTGGAAGGCACTCGACTACAACTCTCAGTTCCAGTATTTACATAGACGTCAACTTCACTTACAACCCCCCCCCCCCTCCCCCTAATTTGTTTAAATGGCTATGCAAGTACCTTCCGCCCTTTAAAACTGGATATGGATAACATTATTTCCGTAGTTTTTTTTTTTCAACGATAATTTTTTCAAGGATTTTAGTTTTTCTGTTTTTGTTTTTTAGTTTTGCTAAGAGTATGGGAAATAGTTTATATTTGATTGCAGAGGCAGCTTTGTTATTTCCTTTTATGTCTGTGAGATATTAAAATTCTTTGGAAATTTGTCTTAGGCATAAAGTATGGTTCGGAATTTCTCAGTAAGATTCGACAGTTTTTGTCACACATATAATAATAAAAAATGTTTATTTTTATTTTTGCATTTTTTTTATCAGGTAATGTTATCAAATGACAAATTTTTTTCGACTAACATTAATAAAACATGAATTATATCTAATATTATTAATTAATTAAAATATGCTCATTGCCTTCAAATCTCTTTCAAGGGACTAGCCTCTTCATAGAAGCTCAGAATCTGAAAAGAAATAATATCGCTCTTAACCTAAAACGTACACGATCGGTTTTTTTTTGTAAATCCGAACCGTCGATTTGAAGGATGGAAAATGGTGAGGGGAAAACCGTCGGTTTGGCACAAAGAACGATACCCCTCTACACCGTCGACTTTTTCATCCATCCGAACCTTTCCTCCACTATTTTTAATTGATTCCATTAATTTATTTGATTGATTTATTTAACTTGATTTATTTTTAATTTATATAGAATAATCGAAAACAATTAAATCAAAATCTGATTATTACACATTTAAAGTTCCACCCCGACCGATGTTCATATGTTGAGGAAAGTTAATTTGTAATTACTAATAAAAGATAACTTCTTCTTCTTTCACTCCCTCCTTAGTGCCATCAGCATGGAGGAACGGCCTCGGCCCATCTCGTCCACTGATCTCTGTCGCTGGCCCTTCTTCTCATATCCACCATCGTGCTTCCTCTGGCTCACCCAAGTCTCTCCAGATAGTTTTGATACAGCATCCTGGGTCTGCCTCTAGGTCGCCTTCCCTCTGGTTTTGCTTCCAAAAGCCATTTAGCCTTTTGGTTATCGCCCATCTTGTAAACATGACCAAACCATTTCAGTTGGCGTTCTTCAATAATTTCTTTTACTGGTCTTACATTCAGTTCCTCTCTTATTCTCTCTTCTTGAGTCTCTTCTTGTTTTTCCAAGTACTCTCCTAAGGTACCTCATTTCTATGGCTGTTACTTTACTCGCATGTTTATCAAGAACAGTCCAGCTCTCCGCACCATATAGAAGGACAGGCAGAAACACTGTTTTAAATAAAGCTATTTTGGTTTCTTTCTTTATCTCCTGTTTCCCTAATAGTGCAGATAGAATTTGTAGTGCAGATAGAATAGAACACACCATTAGCCTTCTTGACTCTATGTAGAACCTCTTGGTCTATTCTCCCATCTCTGCTGAAAATCGTGCCCAGGTACAGGAAATTATCTACCTTCTCTAGCGGCTCATTATTGCATGTAATATGAATTGGGTCTTCCCCGTCTCGGCCGATAACCATCACTTTACTTTTAATAGGATTTATTTCCATTCCTTTCCTCTGGAGCTCTTCCGACCATTCATCGACAGCCACCTGAAGCCTTTCCTGGGTGTCAGCAATCAGGACCACATCATCCGCATATAGGAGAGCTTGTGCTTGTACAGGAATTAAATTCCAGTATCCCACTGTAGCCCTTGGTGTCCTTCGCTTGCAGACTTTCCATACTTCATCCATGCATATTATGAAAAGAAGTGGGCTTAGGCTGTCCCCTTGCTTGACGCCTTTATAAAACCTAAATGGCTCTGATTCAGTTCCGTTAAGCCGTATAATTCCCTTGGGATTCTGGTATACCGATTTGATCGCACTGATGAGAGTGGGTGACACCTGTTTTTCCTGTAAAGCATTCCAAATCTCTTGGCGGGGAATCGAATCGAATGCAGCATTTAAATCCAGGAACGCCAAAAATAACTTTCTTCCTCTATCCCACGCTTTCTCAACAACCATTCGTAGTGAGAAATATGGTCCTGGGTTTGTCTTCCTGGTCTAAAGCCAGCCTGCTCTTCTTCCAGACCATGTTCCACCAATCTCCTGAGCCTCTGTTCCAATATTCTTGTATATAATTTATATACTACAGAGGATAGGCATATTGGTCTATAATTCTCACACTTTGTCTGGTTGCCTTTCTTAAAAATCGGGATTATAATATTATTTTCCCAGTCATGTGGTATTATCTTTTCCGACCAAATCTTTTGAAAGAGATTCTGTAAACACTTGACCATTTCTTCTCCACCATATTTTATGAATTCTGGCGCGATGCTATCTCTTCCTGCTGCTTTGCCCAGTTTTATTTTATCCATCGCCAAAATAACCTCATCTTCTTCTATGACATCATCACTGTTCTCCACCTGGTTCTCGCAGGTTCTAGGTCTTCTACGGCCGTCATGTTGAGGATATTGTCTGTATTCCTGGAGGGAAAATGTATCCTGATAATGCCTATGCCATACCTTAAGAATTTCATTTTCTTGAGACACCAAATTACCGTTATTATCTTGGACACTTCGAACCTGTTTTCCTTTCTTTCCTCTTAGTCCGTTTAGAGTGCTCCAGAATTTCCTTTGATTTTCTTCGAAGTTAGTTTGGATCACCTTTCCAAATTCCTCCCAAGATCTTGCCTTGGCTTCTGTGACAACTTGCTTGGCAATGTTTCTCTGTCTGACATATTCATCCCAACAAGCTTGAGATTTATTCTGCCTATATAGACTCCATGCTACTTTCTTATCTTTTGTCGCTTTTTGCACTTCATCATTCCACCATCTAGTACTTTTGGTCTGAGGCTTAATTTTCTTAATGCCACATGCCTCTGTTGCACAAGAAAGAATGATTCTTTTGATATGAAGCCATAAATCATCGAGAACCATGTCATAATTGACTTCTTGTAAGTTAGTCAGCAGCACCTCTCTATATCTTTTAATTACTTCTGGATCTCTGAACTTTTTGAACTAAAAGATAACAATAATGATTAATGTTCGAAGTTGGTAAAGTTGACAGGTCATGTTTGAGGGGTGGATTTCTTAAAAAAAAAAAAAAAAAAAAAAAAAAAAAAAATTATATCTGAAACGTATTAATTGACTATTTATGGATTTGATTTGAATATAAACTAATATTTAATTGATTATATATTAAATTATTAATAAATTAATTGGGTATTAATTGTTAATAAATAAAATAAACAAATTAATCAATATTATGATATTGATATTATAATAATATAATATTATTATAATAATTACGTAATATAATAAGTCTTGGATGCTTTGCATGAAAATTTTATAAATTGATAAACATTAATCATGTAGGAAAATCGTCTTTAATTTAGTACTTCTATTTAATTGTTTACTCCAATTATTAGTTATTAATTTACTAATTAATTAAATGTTTTGTGTCTTCTTATTTATTTATTTTTTAATGTAAAGCCCAGAGCTTACATTTCATAGAATATGTTTTTATTAATTAAAATTTACATAGGGTTTTCGGAAATGGGAGTTAGAGAGAAGAAATTTTGTGTCAGTAAGTAGGTGTACTGTTTATTTGTCAGGTGGTGTAAATCAGACAACATAACTGAAATTCTATCCTCCCGAGGTTAGTTTTTTACTTTCCTGATGTATATCTTTTTAACGACCTCTAGTTTTCTGTAATTAGATAATTAATAATAATTAATGTCCAGAGTGGAGCTGAATATGTTATTATTGGGCGCATGACAGTTTTGTATAGCATCAATCTGTTCTTTAAAGATAGTTTGGAATGTATATTGAAATATGGAGTCATTTTACTGATGATGCTTTTAGCTTTATTGAATTTGTTATGTGTACGTTTAGTAAATGTTAATAGTTTTTCTAGTTCCAAGCCTAAGCAATTGATAGATTGAGCCCAAAGGATTTTCTTGTTTTATTATCAACATTTAAGCAGCGCTATCGTCGTATTAAGGGGAGAGCTTATTTTGAGTTAGTTAATTACATCTTGTTCTTCCCATAGAAGTGGCGCAACGACCGAAGTCCGTTTCCGTCCGTTAAGCTTCATTCCCGTAATTCCGTAGAGCTCATTCCCGAAAGTGTTGCCACTAAGCTTATATAGTTTTTTTTTTTTCTCTAATTCTCGATTACTTTTTTTTTAAAAGGATACTTTCTTAATGCAATCTAATTATATGCATCCAAAATAATGAAATTTCTAATAAATTGAGAACTAGAATACTAAGGAATACATTCTCGCAGTCATGATTTGAGGCCAGCATAAAGACTGAAATTTGAGTTCCTCCGAGAAAAAAAAAATCTCAAAGAAAAATCTCAGGTATAATGTAACTCGTGAATCGCCGCCTATCCAGAAGGACATTTAGGCCGGTATGCAAAATTCAGTTACTCTGTTCATTTCTTGTCCAACTCATTGTTATATATTCTCACAATGGCCTACGTCCTCTACCGAGCTACTCTCTCAGCATCAACTATGTATAAATCTAAAGCTCAGCAACAATACTGACCTTACTTAACTCAAATACTACTGAAAGTGCTCTCTAGAATGCTCTGTCTTTCGGGTTCATTAATATTTCGTTAGAGCGTTTAGGATTCCAAGGTTCTCTTGCAATGGCTGGTTGTCTGAGTATGGACCATGGATACAAGTTCAATTTCTGTTCCTCCGCAAGGATTTTTTCCTGATCTGTTCAGTGCTCGAATTGATACCAATGAATGATTGGTTTTTAAAAGACACAAAGACAGACCACTGATTTATTCATTTTTCAAAACCTAAAATATATTAATCATGATGAAAATGTAAATGAAAAATACCTGTGCCGTAACGCATGGATGAGTCTTGGATTAATTACTTGAATTAATTGAGCAACTATTCTTTCTTGACCAAAGGTATTTCAAGGAGGTGATACAGAAATGCATTGACGCTCAGGCGCCAATTTTATAGATGGCGGGTCTGACACAGGAGGATTTGCGGACTCCTTAGTCGATCCACGACGTATATAAGGAAAAATGAATTCCCTACCATTGCCGTACTCGAAATCGGATCCAAGAGTTAAAAACACTTTTAAAAAAAATCAATAAAAATTCGGTTGGTACTTAAGTACTTTTCCGTCACTGTAAATCTAGAATATCTCAGCTCTATAATTTGGTATTCCAATATCGTATTTTGGCTGTAAAAGTGTTATTAAATCGATGAGATGAGTTTATTGTTGAAATTGAAGTTTTAATTATTTTATGTATTTTAAGTTTTTTAGCTTATCTCAGGTTTTTAATTAATCTTATCAGATTTATTATATTTTTAAGATGTAGGTATATACTAAATTAATCTCCGTTAGACTCACCCAATCGCCATTTGAGCTTCGTGACCTTAATCCATAAATTTGGTGGTAATAACTTCTATCAGATCTGGAGTTTGGATATAAAGGTATATCCAACCTGTAGGAAAAACGCCATTTTCTAATTATTGTTCTATGAATTATTTTTCTTTCTCTGAATTCCTGTCACAAGTAAGTGCAATTTTATTTCTGAAACCTTCCATTTTCCGACACTTTAATTACTCTCATTGGTCCTAACGTTATTTATAATGCAATGCCCTTATGACGGATAGTTGGATTAAATATTAAAGCTTCTCGTAATGATGATTGAACAAAGATGGAATGTCGACTTCCGACGCAGAGGGGCGCTGTTTCAATTAAAGATGATTATTCCGTCCAATTGCATTGCGTTATTCCATCTGCTAATAAATTTTCTAGGCTTGAAGCAAATGTTTCCTTGTCGATGTTGAAGGACTAGTTCGTTCGTTACAAGTATCGCCATGATTCGATTGAATCAAAGTTTGAACATCAAAATATGTAGTTGGCTATGCATATAAATTATCAATAGGATTGAGAGATTGCTCAAGTATTATATATATTCGACACTTTGTAGATCGATCATCTAAACTAGAAATAAATGAATAAAAGAGGGTTGTTTGTATTTGATTAGTAGCTTAAAACCGTTGCGCTGTTAAGCCCAATTTCTTCTCTAAAATATAAAAGTTTAGTTAATTATTTAAAGAAAATTGTAATAATACTAATATATTCTGTGCTGTAATACCAGCAATTTCTGTCCGTCTGCAAAATAAATTCCGAAAACTAATCGAAGGATTTACCTTGAAATCCTAGAATAAGGATTTTCAAGCCTCAGAAATATATTGGCGTAATCCTTTTCCATAGCAATCTTTTATTTAGTAAAAAAAAGACAAACATTAAAATCAATAAACCTTCCCATCCAACCAACATGGAATATTAAGCATATCTAGAGTATAAAGGTCAATGGGCGTAAGCCTCAAATTGAAAACTTTATAAAAGACGCAAACAAAATCTTAAACTGTTTCCTTCGGATTTTGGCGAACTAATTTTAATATTTTAAGTAATAAAAAACATTGTGGGCCACCACCTATTTACCACAGATCGTTGAAAATCATATTACTTTTTGAGATCAAGAATCATTTTCGATTTTTTTAGAGCTACGCCATTGACCTTTTTACCATCGATATGTTTTGATAAATAATCCGTGTTTATGTTCTTAATTTACGCTTGTTATTAATATTTTGACATCTTTATTTTATTAGTTAGTACTGCCGTGTGTTTAATAAAGCAGTAAAATTATTGCAGAATATTTGATTGTACGAAGCGGAGTAGCTCAGTGGGCAGGACACTGTGCTACTGATCTCAGGATTCCGGGTTCGAGACCGACTGTGGCAAATAATTATTTATTCTTATTAAGGCCTTCCTGGGGCTCACTCAGCCTCTATAAAGTGGCTACCCTTAATTGGGAGGAAAACTGGCAGTTAAGCGTGATCTCGGCCGAACCACACATCCTTACACAACCATTGGCTTAGAAACAGTACGGTCCTTACAAAGCAATGAGCCCAAGACCCTTCACGGGTTGTATTGGTATAGTTTTCTTTTTTTTTTACTTGACTGTACAATATATGCGCAATGATTTTTTTAATCCCGTTAAGTAATTAAATAAAATAATTTCCGATTTTGGCTTGGTCTTCGGCTATTATAAACAAAATCCGGCTATGATCAGCGGAAAATCGTGATCTTGGTCATTTTCGATTTTTCGGAAACGTTTGATTCTCTTGATAATAAGATTATTTTTTTTTCCAAATTCCTATATTCATAGACTGCTCTCTATTATAATTCCATTCCCTGTCTCAATATTTGCGATCAGTTGTTTTAACAGACAGCTTCCTCTTCTTCTCTATTTCGCAGGATTTTTCTTGGGTCTCCTCCCTCTCACCAATTTTATTTTTTTATTTATTTTAATAATTTTTTTATTTTTCCGTTATTCTAATATCACTATTAACTTCTAGGTAGCGTACAAGCTACTGGAGTCCAGTTATGGTTAAGTAAATGCCTGATGTTGGTTTGCTTATCAATAGTGAACCTTTGAAACTTCGAAAAAAAAATAAATAAAATTAACACTCCGCCCTCAAAATTTGAGGTTTTACGTTTATTTAATATAAGTGGAATCCAAAAATCAAATAAAAAAATAATCCGTTCGTCCGCTGTCCATATTTTTTCTCCGAAGCTGCAGGGTAATTTTTTTTTAAATTGGTCACCTGTCACAGGTCATCCCTGGCTGAATCTTGGAACTCGACATTAATATCCGCCATTTCGTATCAAAATGGCGGCCGATTAAATTTTTAATAAGATGTAATGTTTAATACGATTTAATGTTTAAATATTAAATGTTTAATTAATAAATGTTTAAATGTTTAATCTGAAGTTAGAGGGAAATATAAAGTGTTTTGGAATCAATATACCAACGCCCTAAAAAAAATATAAAAATAAAATGAGTTACTATATAACAATTAAAAGATAATAAACCACTATGCAATAGTATGTATAGTATTAATAGTTTTTGTCATTAATTGATAATAGTTGATAAAGATAAAGAATGATAATAGTTACTGGTTAAAAAGTTTAAAAATAAGTTAGGAGAAATGGAAATTATTCCACCGTCTTAGAATAAAATATAGTTCGTGATGAAATAGTTTAATTCATTATCATCAATAAATGATATTTCAATAGGATCGGCAAAAAGGTATAGAATAAATAAATAATGTATGTAGCTAAAAAAAAAAAGAATGGGATAAATAAGGTATGATGTTTAGTAGGTGTTAAATGTAAAACCGTTAGGAATTAATGATGGAGAGATTCCAAATAATTAATGATTTTATTGTAGGGAAAGGGAGGAAGAGAGAGGGTGAGGGTTCGAGAGAGAATTCATTTAGTAATTACTGAATGTTGATGATCAAATTATCGGCATATATTTAATTGGATTTGCTGGCCAATATTTGGATAAGATTACAAATTAATCCGCGATGAATTTAGAACCATCAATAGTAATTACTTGATGAATTATTTTTATACCTTTTGATACTTCCTTGCATTATCCGTGGAGGTCTTTGGGCTGATTATTAGGTAAAATTTTTTATTGAGAATCCAAATCATGTTTGGTTTGATTCATTAAAAATGAATACATATTAGTTAGTTCGTTCTGATTTTTTTTTTACTTTATTGTTTCTTCTGCTAAAAAAAAATAACTTGATATTGAAGGTGTGTGAAAAGTTTTCATGAAGGAAACCAGGTGGAAGACGTGGTAGAGGATAATCACGCCTGTGGTGGCTGAACGTGGTGGAGGACATCCTGAAGAGGATGGGAATCTGAAGATGAGATAGGAGAGAGTGACAGATAATGACAAGAGACCCAGGTTCTTGCTAGCTCGCGGCACAATAAAATATAAGTTAATAATAATAAAGTTAACAATCAATATGGTTGTAAAATTAATAAATGAAGATTAAGATGAAGTTAACACATATCACCTTGATCGAATTAGCGTCAACTTAAAAATTGAGTCCTCTTGGGTAATACTTTACTTATTTGGATTCTACGAACGAAGGTGCATTAACTAACATGATGGATTTGTATATTAATATCCAAGAGATTGAATAATATCCAAGAGAGGCTTTCGCTTGTGGAATCTGAATAAACGATTTTCGAGTTGATATACAATAATCAGTACAAAAGTGTGTAGAACACTTAAACAAGCAGGAAAAAAAAGTGGGTAAGATAGAATAGGAATAAATTACTTGCTTTAAAAACGAGATTGCTTTTAAATGAGATTTGAAGAGTTGGTAGAATGTTCCAAATGGTTAAGATGACTGATTTAAACAACCAAAATTAAATAAAGAACAAAATACGCTTAGGAGTAAAGCTTCAAACATTATATCAGAATATAATGCAAAACTGATACATACAATAAAAAGGTTGTTTACAGCTAGACAACCATGACAATAAGATGCATTGATTTTATTTACATTTTTAAATGGTGTTCTGTTATATAGGAGTTATTCCGTCAGATGATTCTATATCTTCTGAATTATTCTTCTCTTGTTATTCGAACATGTGTCTCCTTGGTTCAGTTAATCAAAGACGCTAGGCTTTAGCCGAAACGAAAATATATGTTATGAATATATTTGCAGTTTAGTATGATCCAAAAAGTTCTCGGAATAAGAATAGACTTTGTGGCGGAATGACCGAGAGCCGCTTCCCTCGAATGGAGTTGAAATCCTAATCAAGTCGAACAAGAGATGCCCTTAGGCAGAAGCTTATGGCAGTACAGGGAATAATAGAAAGAAAAACATTCAAACCAGAAAAAAGAAAGGATCAAGTTGGAAAAGGAATCGGAGGTAGAGGATAAAAGGGAGGCGGGGGCGGTGGAGGGGATAGTAAATAAAATAAAGGTATCGAGTGGCGCAGGCGCTGCGATACAGGGACAAGAGCACTCTAGAGCGAAACTTGGAGCCGAGCAGACCGCAAGATGAGCCCAGCACAGACGGCGCTAGTCCTCGCCGCCACGGTCGGGGTCCTCTGCATCGCCTGGCCCCACCACGTCATGGCCATCGACCTCTCCAGGCTCTATGGCCATGTCAGCGCCAAGAGGAACAGTGAGTATAGGACATAGTCGAAGCTATATAATTATCACTATATATAATGGTATAGGTCTCCGGGGTAGCGGAGCGTCTGCGGCTTCTGGAGGAGCATCAGGTAGTTGGAGAGAAGTGGTTACCACCAGCGGAACAGGATCCGGTATTACAATAAATATCAAAGTAGAGTTATACTTCACCACGGCATTGCCCCAGTAGGCACAAATAATGATATAAATGATTTTAGTATTTCTTTTATCTCCAGTCTCTTGGACCCTATTCGAAGGATTACTTTAAAACATTTATGTTGCATAATATATTTCATCACCAGAAAGGAAATTTGTATACAGTTAAAAATATTAAAATGTGCAGTAAAAACCTTCCAAATACACACAGACTTTAAAATATATATTATTTTTCTTTGATCCCAATGCCCAGAAACCTAAAAATTATAATTTACAGAACAGTACCTTAAGATTTTCGAACATAAAATATGACGAATATTTTATCCAAGAGAAATATGAATCCACTAAAGAAAGAAGAAGGCTATATTTTATGAAATTGGGGACATGCATTCAGTAAATGCAATTGCAGTATTATCATAACGAAGGTTAGACTGGACACGTAATATCGCTTGGCTATATAATTAAAACGAATTAAAAACATTAATCAGCGTTGAACTGACGCTTAATCGTCTTAGGGGTTTTATTTGAGGAAGATTTGATGGGGTTCTATGGCGGAAGAAGGTATGAGAGTGTAGGAGCTGTTGTAGATATCGGCTTCGAATCTTCGGTTTCATTAAGCCTTTTTATCATTCTAATTCTTTTTTTTTTGGTACCGTTTATGTATTACCAAAAATCACACGAATAAAAAATAATTTTGTTTCCAGAAGTATAATGAATAATGGATTGTTGAGGTAAGAAAGAAAAAAAGGTTAAGAAAAATTTTTTTATTACAAAAAGAAGTATACATATTAATTAAATTGGAAAAATTCATTGATAAGAAATATGTTTAAACGGAAGGAAATAATTAAAGTAAAGCGTGAACAAGAAACCAATTTCTTATTTTATTTACTCACTATTGCGCTATTATATATTATACATTATAGCTATGCTTTTTGATTAAAAATTATTGTCAACATTTACGCTTAAATTTTAATTTTAATAAAAATGATTTTTTGTAATTATAAAATTAATTTTATTTTAAAATTAAAATATTGAAGCATTCATCTCTAGATATACTACAAAATCAAAACGATCGGATAGACCCTGTGTTGTTCATACGCACGCGGGGTAGAATATGTAATTATAAAATAGCAATCCCATGAATGAAGATCCAGTCATATGTTGCAAATTATATTGTTGTGAGCGGTGACGTCATCAACTCAACACTCAAAATTGGATAACTTTACTCGCTTAATGTACTTCCGCCTCAAGTCCAAATGCAAAAATTATTTTTGTAATCTCTAACGCCACACTTTCTCTGTTAAATGATACCAATTGTTTCTTTCCAGCATTTATAGAAGCGAAGTTAGAGCTTTTAAAAATTACACCAAAAGTATCTTAATTTTATTTCTGCCTTCAGATAGAGGAATGTTAAAAAAATAAAAATGTTTATTGTATCTAGAGCCGCTGATTACTAATTTTATTGGCTTCTTAAAAAGACAAAATTAAACATATTTTATTATAATTTGATATTGGATTGGAAGTTCTGTTGAAGTGAATATCTCATCTGTGGATATCAAAAATTAAGTGTAATGGTTATATATGGAGGTATTTTGATTATTTTTCGAGATTGATAAAAATTTATATGTATAGTCGAACTTCTATATTTCGAACATGAAGGTTACTTGAAAAAAAATTCGATTCATGAAAATTTCGGTTTACAGAAAGACTCTTTTAAGGCTAAAAATAATTATAGCTATTCTTTAGGGTTAAAGAAGTATCAATGTAAATGTTTTGGGGGTTAATGATGTAACGTTTTTAGGATTAAAGGAAACAAAACTGAACGATCACTTTTTTGAAAAACTGTACAAATTTACATCTGTTATTTCAGATTTTTAAAAAATTTATATTTATAATTTAATAAGGATATATATAAAAATGTGCAAACATACATACAAATTTATTTATTTCGTTTTCGCGTTAGTCATGCAAAATAGCTTCTTATGTCCTTTTGTGTATTATTCATCACCGAAGTCATATTTGGGAGCAATTTTCATAATAAGAAAGGCAAAGTTAAACTGAATTTAACATAAAAATTTTAATCGTTGCTGAGAAAGAGATTCATAGAATTTAGGTGTTCCCGTGCTTCTTCTGAAGCCTTTCATCCCTGAATTTTTCAGCAAACCAGTGGAATATTTTTTACAATTTAATTATTACCCATTCTTTTGTACCTAAATTAAGGACTCTTTTAGATGAGAATCACATTTTATATGGTTTTAAATGGGAATTTTTTGTTCGATATATAGAAATTTTATTCGATTTACAGAATATTGTTTCGAATAAAAAATTTAAGATTCCTAAAAAAAGTTCGATATATAGAGATTTTCGATATACGAGATATATACTCGTATATATACTGATATACTCGTATGGAACCTCGATATACAGAGGTTCGACTGCATAATTATATATAACTGTATATACGTCCGTCATCCAGAATGTTTTTCTCTAAACATTTTGGATGACGGACGTCCAGAAGAATTATTTAGTTTACTAAAAGGTGCTCAGTGGGAAAGCCCTAAGTAAATATGTACAACAAGCCACATTGCAAAGAGCTCTATTAGTTAGTTTGTGAAACATTAGTTTACTCTTGGAAAATGTTTTTGTGGTCTATGATAGACTTATAATTTTTTTAGGTCAATAAAACTTGTTTTTGAAATATTCTATTGCTTGTTAAAGCATATAATATAATTAGTTATTTATCATTTATTTGTGTGCAGTGAACGGGATGTTGACTTACTTACTAAGTTTTGTTTGTTATGAATGTATTTATTTTTAAAGCTCTACTCAAAGAATTAAGGTAAAATGCAAATATATAAACATAGTTGTTTGTTGATATTATATTTTATTAAAAAAAAAAAAAAAAAAGAGAGAATTTAAAAACATCGACAAACGGATTTTTCCATTGTCTGTGTGTTTCTTGATGGGGAAGGAAAAACCCGTTGCAAGTTTTAATAAGAAATATGTATAGGTTGAATATTAATATATTTAAAAAAACTTTTATTTTAAATTAGCAGCAGAATTATGAATGAATAACTCCAATATACCTCGACAATGTAGTAATTCCACAGACAGACAAAATTCGATACCTTGGTCTGACATTTGACAGAAGAATGACATAGGGACCACACATCAAGAATAAAAAAAAAACGCTAAATCAAAGACTTAAACTGTTATATTCACTTCTTTCAAAACGTTCAAAATTGAAACTTAGACATAAATTGAACACTTACACTTACTTACTCAAGCCCATCTGGACCTATGCTTCACAGATATACGGCCAAAAAAACACACGTACAAAAACTCCAAATTTTTCAGTCAAAAACTTTTAGGACTATCACCAAAGCCCCTTGGTACATCAGCCTCAATATGCCTATAGTTAACGAACATATACGGACCCACTACAAACGATTTCACGATAACTTACACGGACATCCTAACACACTCATACAAGATATGGCGACAACCAACATGCCTGACAACACCCACAGAAGGCTGAAGAGGAGCTGGATGAGGGATCTCCTAGACTAACTATATCCGATTATCACGACAGGAAGAGGTGCCGCTGGGTACTACTCTTTCTCATGCCTTTCATGCCACATTAACATGTTCTTAGCCAGCACATTCACTGGTTGTCTCATAGACAGGTGTGAATTTAAAAATAAAGTTAAAAACAAAAATATAATTAATCAAACGAGAACCTAATTTTAAAAAAAAAATTACTCAATTTTAATAAAGTAAGCTATGTGTTATGTACCTGTTGATAACATGTAGATTTAAATTAAGTAACTTGTCGGAGGGATTTGATTTTATTGTTTTAAATATTAATGGTAATACAACATCAAAGTTAAATTCATTCTAAATTATGCATCCATTACTAATATTATGAATATATTAACGGTGAGTTTACAAGCGGATGCCTTCTGAATATTGATGAATGAAATATTGCCTTGATCCAAGTTCTACGGACTTTAGATTTAAAAAAACTCAATTGTACAATAGCAAATATATTTATTACAATAGCCGGAATTTTATTATCATTATTATTATTATCAGCTATTTAAAAAGATTTTTTACTTCAGCGATTGCTCACCCAATTACAGGAAAACGCGTTTGGATGAATCAGAAATTATATCGCTCACAGCAGAGACGGGGTTTGCATAAAAATCTACCATAAACTCCCCTCTCGAATAAAATTAAAAAAATATAAGGCATTTAAGTATATTTTTATGTTTAAGGACCATTTTATAGCTATCTCTATTAATTGGCCAACAGATAACAACCATAAAGATGATTTAAAAAAAAAACTATTTATCGTTTCTTGCTTACAGAATTTCGAATCATAAGTATATTTCCATTTTATATAATGCTTTATCTTCCCATATTCTTTAGTACTATTTATGTAATAAAATAGTATTTTAATTATTATGATGCTGTATTTATTTATTATCGCTATTCCATAATGAAATTTATAGCTATATTTTAGCCTTTCCATAATATAATAACCATATTATGGCTCTTACTATGACTTTAATAATTACTACCTAAATTTCGATAAAAATGTAACTAATATATATATATATATATATATATATATATATATATATATATATATATATATATCTTAAACTGGCCCGTTAATAAGTATATAACAGCTTCAAAATGTGTTTATGTTTTACCTCTTAATTTTTTAACAAGATGAGAAAATCCATTTCCTTTCTCGAATATGAGGCAAATTTTGTTTCTATAATATAATAATATTTATACCTGGCTATTATTTAAAAAAAATATATTTATCAGTTCTTTCGTAATTCATTAAGTAACAAACTAATTAATGTTAGGATACTGACGACAGAAATCGTTATTTTCTTTGTATATTCAATAAGTTGTGACGTTTTCAAATACAATACTATGGTCTTTAGTTTCCAATATTGTCTTCTTCAAACATCACTGTGTTTGAATTACTTTTAAAATAAAAATGACGTAAGTATGAACCTTAGTAAATAAGTCAAGCAATAAAAATTATTCTTTTTAATGGAAAAACTGAGACGATCCAATAAATTTTCGATTCTTAATAGAATAACTAATGCATAAACTATTTGTTGTTTTTTTTCAAGATTTTTCTGATAAATTCTGATGTTAGACGTTTCCTAGAATGTTATACGACCTTTATAAATAAATGACAGTATTTATGTGTACACTCATCATGGGAATTGATTTTTTTGGTCATTGCCTTTTCGTTTGGACAAAAATTGTAATAACAATTTAGTGAAAAAAATCTACGGAACTTCCTGTTTTATTTTTTTTATATTTATATTAGATTGAAATTTCTCATGAAATACCTCATGATAGTAAGTGACATTTTTATATTTCCATCTTCACTCGAGATTATCTGTCTCTCATGAAAAGTAATTCGATTGAAGCCCGTGGATTTGAAATATTACATTGATTGTTGTATAAGCTTAATATTGTACTACACCTCCTCAGTCCTTGGTAAACTATTCAAATAATATTGTATTTAAATTATATCAAAATGCAATCAGATTAATACATGAAACGATATGAAAGATAGGAATCAATATTAGATAAAATCTTATCGATTAATTTCTAATATGGTATTAATGCTCTCTATCTTAGCCTAGCTCACTATGTAAAAAAACACTTATATTATAACGAGTTTGTTATACAATTTTCTGTCATATTGTTGTATATTTTTGTTATTGAAAAGAAAACATATTTAACTTTATAACAAAGTTGCATCCAAAAGAGTGAGCCAGTAGATATATGATCAGTTCTCATAATGGCAGGCAGCGAGGAAGATGTTTGTGCAAGCATTTGTTGTTTGTGCAAGTGCTGTTTTAGCAAGCCACCTTCAACGAGCAAACTCTAAACGAAGATACTTATCCGGTTACATTCAATTAATATTGTAGGGTCCCACAGCACTTTTTTTCTCACGAATTAATTCGATTAAGTCACTGGCCTTTTTGTCTGACCACACTACTATTAAGAAATGGCTAAGCCGAATGTATAAACTAAAAAATGTATAACTGAACACCGGACATGTTTATGAACGGTTACCGAGAACTGCAGAGTGGGACGGGCGGTATTGTATAATTTTCTAAGTTCTAACCGACACTTTCTAGCAAATTGTTATATTTGTTATATGTTATGTTAAAAGTTATATAATCGCGTTATAAAACTTTGTTGTTGTACATTTTTCATGCGATTTAATAGCCGTGTTATACAACATTTATTAAACCTGTTATATAACGTGTTTTATTACATTGTATGTACTCCAGCTTTACCCATAAATATAAGTCTAAACTATGCATATTCTTAATTTATTCGACTTTAAATTTAAAAAAAACAAAACACACACTATGAATTAACTTTTGAGAAAAAAAGTTGTGCCACTTAAGTTATGATTATTGTTCATATTCCATCTTAAGTCTAAAATTTCTCCTATCTAATCTGACCACTCCACACAAAGGTCCGTTATAAAATGATCCTTTGTGGAAGATATCGCTGAAAACGCATCACAATATTTGAAGATAGGGCTCTTCCCTATAAGTCTCTACTTTACCGATAGAAATAGTTTAGTGAGATTCTGAAGGACTTACGATGAATAAGATTGCTGCCAAAGGAAACAGTTCTGTGTAAGGGAACGTACAAATCAATAGGTAGGGTTTTGCTTAGACTGGATGGAGAAAGCTAAGTAAAGGGTTCAAGGTTATAATAGGGTGATTCATTATTTTTTAGGAATCTGATTATATAGGAATTAAGGAAGCATTGCCGATCGGGAGGGAGGGGAGAGGGTAAAAACACTTCAACTAGCTTGAAATACAAATGTGTCTGGATATCCCAAAGATGAATTCTTATGGAACAGTTCATCGATTGCTTTAATATCATTTCAAGTTCATCGAGAAGTCCTCCTTATATCAGGGCATAGTGTTAACATTTGGGAGGGGATTAGTCAAGGAGCTGTCTGGTATATTGAAGCGATGATTTTTCCAGAAGAACGTTTTTCACAGTAAATCTAAATAATTAAATGACATGATCAATCTTGTTCCGAAATATTAATGGACATAATATAATTTTACTAATTAATAAAAATTATTAATTATTAATAAATTGTTATCGTATTCACTCATACTTTTTTGTCGCCCCAAAAATGGCATTTGATCTGATAAAGCTCAGATACATGAATTGTTATTTGGTTTAATTTAATTATTTTGATAATTATATCCCTACTTGTAAAAAAAAAAATTAAATCAACTATCGTGCTGTATTATGCAATGGTTAATTTTTAGTAGTTAATTGGCACTTAAAATGTAAATAGAAGTCATAAGATTATTTGTTCATTATTCGAACAGCTTATTGGAATGAACTGCAATATTATGAGATAATTACATTTTATATCGTAACAGCGGCTTCGTTTGAAAATGAATTGAAGGAAATTAAGGAGAGGCCTTATTTAGCATGCTAATGATTTTGTACAGAAGCCGCTTACCCTCTGTTCTAATAATCAAGCGATTCCGGGTTAAACTTAAAATTACTTTCAAACGATTGGAGTAAATAATGTTTTTTTTTTCCAGAAAAATGTTAACCCTAAAGTTTGGTTCGCTTGTTAATACCTATACGCCCCACCACCGTATGTTGATTAACTATACGCTGAAGCGTAAAACTCACTCCCCAACGATATAATCTCCGCTGAATAAATTTCTCAAGTTTTAAGCTTCAAAGGCGAAGAAAATTTAAGCTTTTATGAAGAAAGTTCCCCGAAACTTGTAATTCCTAACATACTCCTGGGACAGAGCTTATAAAGCCGAAATTTATAAATATTGTGAATAGTGAAATATCACATTTTTCGAATTGCTTAGTTTTATTGATTTACCAGAAGTATATTTAAAACATAAAATCATATAAAAAAAACAAGAGCTCAGAGCGAAAGACCCAAGAATAACAGGCCCAGAGATGAAAACATTCTTCGCATTGAGGAAGTTAAAATTAAAACTTAAAGTTCTTTTTATTTTAAGTCTCCTGAAAAGAAGATATATTCATATTCGTTAACTAAACGTGGTGGCGACGATATATATTTTAAATATTATTAATTATTTACTTTTCGGAAGTTTTCATAAACACCTGCATACTTAACGACTCTGTATTTATCGGCGTTTCGGACTACACTTTGCTCATTTTCAAAACATGTAAAACAGGCACGATCTGGCCAGGTCCGCTAGTCGGCGACCGCCGAGGGACACCGGTACGAAAGTAATTAATTTATATTTTTTATTACTCGGGTATTTTTTCAACAACACTACTTTTAAATTAGTTGCACTAAAATCATTTTTCTTTTTCCGAGAAAGCTTAGAAGTGTTAAATCAATTTTAAGCTATTATTAAAACGCCAGCTGATGTTCACTCCTAATGAAGCAGTAAGAGGCACTCGGCATACGCAATGGAAAGAAAGGAAAAGAAAATCTTTAGACTTTGAAAAAAGTTTCAAAACTTTAAATACTTTAATTAGTTAATTGATTAGTTCAAGAAATCTATAAATATAAATTAATATAAATGAAAGTGGAGACCTTTGGGAAGTTTATGGCACATCTTGAACGTTTTTTTCTGCTTTCGAACTCTAAATCTTTTCTTCTTTTTTTTTTTCAAAATTCAAGAACAACAACAAACGAAACAAACAACGCTAAACGAATCTCTTAAACTTTTTATTAGTTTGTTTAACTTTTGTTTAGGTGATTGGACTATATATTTTATAGTAAATTTGAATAAAAAAAAAATATTTAAATGGCTGATAACTGATGGTGAAAAATTCGTAGATAATTGTTATTATAGAAACCCATTGTTACTCCAAGCAGATAACTTAATGTAAGAATCTCCCGTTTTTATATGCCCATCGTACAAAAGAATGGTTGTATGGGTGAGAGAATCTAAAATAAAAAAATAGTGTACATGAAACACTGGATAGGCTGCAACAGATACCTAGGAGCCAAAAGGTGGTGGAGCGGACAAAAATCTGACGATTTAGAATCTGAATCTCAAGAAGAAAATCTTTATGGTTACTGCTCTAACAGAAAGGATGTTTTCAGTGTATACTCTCATAATCTGAACTGTTTTGCAACCTATAAGTAGCTTAAAATGTTGTACGAACCTTATATACAAGTAGCCTGTGAAAGGATATTTTCACTAAATAGTTAAAAATCGACTTAGGTCTACTATATACCAATTTCGCATGTCTAATCTCCTTTTTATTAATGCAGAAAGAGACTTATTTTATAACGCGGATAAAAATTTAATTATAGATGAAGTAGCCTGGATTGGCCAATAACTGGCCAAAAAGCTGTTAGGTTATGTTGCTTCTTTAGTTAAATTGTAAATTACCTATTCATTAGGATATTTTTTTCTTTCGATTATAAAACCGTAATCGCAGTAAAAGACAACTTTTTGCATCAGCTTACTCATAAGCGTTTTTCCTAGTTTCTTATTGTTTTGATGAGGTATTCCAGTAGGTTTTAGAAGATGGCTTCAGCATAGGTTAAGTTTCCTAAATCTAAAAATATTTCTCACTCTCATTTTCCAGTGATAAACCACTTGTTATTGATTACTATTTTTTTCTAATGTGTGCGAAATTTTAGATTTAATAAAATACTATAAAAATGTATTGTAAACTAAGTAAACAACAATAAAAAAGCTCAATTTATGATAAAGATATTTATCCCTTTACTAAAATATTTTTCAAGCACCAAAATTGCTGAAAATGCAGTTTTCAGACATTTATTTTCAACAAATTTTAGGTGGAAGACTCACCTCTTTAGTCTCCAGCCGAGGGTCATAAAGGAGCCAGACCGGGCCAGATCTAAAAATACATATGATTTAATTTACCATACTTTTATCATGAACTCCATGTATTTATACTAAATGCATAATTAAGTATATTTTAATTACTTTAATGTGTTGTGAAAAAATAGATAAACTATTCTGTTCTTTAAAATATCTATTTTTTAATATTATTACTGCTTATATATTTTATGAATCCCTTTTCTTGGGAAGTTTTTATTTCTAAACTGATGGCAGTTTATTTGTCATTTTCACTATTTTGTCAATTTAAAAAAAAAATTTTGTTTTTGTATATTTTTAACTATCAAAAGATTGTTTTTATTATTATTATTAATTTCAACTATAATTACAAATTAAAATTTCATATTATTTTTGATAATTACCTTATATATATATATATATATATATATATATATATATATATATATATATATATATATATATATATATAAAAGATAGGCTTTGGGACTTCGGTGTTCAGCACATTTCTTAAAAAGAGTATGTTTATGATTATTTTCTGCTTAATTCCACAGGAGACATCGAGCCATTGGAATCAAATAAACCGTAGGCTTGTACAATTTTTTCTGATTGGTAAAAACAAACCCGTAAAATGGGAATTTGTTCCTTTCTGTAATAAAAGTAAAATTAATTTTAAAAGATTGATTTTGAACAATTGTTTTTTTAGCTTTTTTATCCTTTTGGTTTATTATTTTCAATTCGCAATTGAGCAAGAAAATTTAAATTTTAACGTCCCTTCCTCAAAATTTGAGGTTTTATATTTCAAGATTTGTTGAATCTAAAAATCGGGGGGGGGGGGGGAAAAATCCATCCGTCCGTGGCTTTTCTCCAAGACTATTAGAACTTGATTAATTAATAATATTATTTGTAGATTTGTTAGTTCAGAAGAAACAGTTCGTTATATAAATTTCTATTCCTCCGTTGCACATTAGAACCGGTCGATAAGACCTACAAATGATTAATTGAAGGTTGAAACTTCAAAGGAGATGATATAATAACAAAGAATGGCTCTATTATTCTTTTTTAGTATGGCATGAGACCGTTGTTAGTATAAACAATGTCTTTTTAAAAGCTCTTATTTCCCCCTTTTCATGATAATATAACACCTTACCTTTTGTTTATATCATAAACAGATGATATTACACTATCCACTTTGTAACAGGGACAATCGTTCTGACAAAAAATTAAAAAAGAATGATAAATGTGGAATTTTTAGAGCAAAGTAACTTTTAACATATCAGGATTAAATAAATAAGAAACATATTGATAACTCAAATTAATAAGGTTCCATGTATGGCAGGACAAATACGGAAATATTTTTAGAAACATTGCTCTCCCAAACCTGAAGAAAAAATCTATCATCGTATTTCCAGAGTTATCTACTGCAGTTTTTTGTTTCTTAAAAAAAACATTTCACTGAACTTATATGCAGTTAGCATGCGTGAATATGCATCGGCCTCAAAGCATATATCATTACATAGGCTCCACAATTTACATAAAAAAACAATTATTTCGCAAAAAGGGGAACAAGAAAAAATTATATGGAATGACGTGCTCGCGTGAGTACATTTATGACGTGCCGGGCCAGTCTTCTCGATTATCAGGCATGAGTAAAAAGTAAAACCGACCAGTTGCATGGCTCGGCAATAGCATTACTAATAACTGTTAAAATATAATATTTTCGTATTTTTTTCTCTGTATTTACTTTTTTTTTTCAATTTAAACATAAATTTATTTTAAATATAAATTTATTTATTTTTAATAACAAGTATTTACTATTTTGTAAAAACTTGTTAATTTTTTTAAGTTTTTATGTGCGATATTTATTATATCTGATTTTCTTTTATATATTTTGAGTTAAAATTTAAATATGTTCAAAAATATCCTAAATCTATATGTTAAAAAATATCCTAAAGAATATTTGTCGGTTTTTGACATTTCATTTATAAAGCGTTTTGTGTATTTTCTAACGACTGATCAAATCTGTAATTAGATCGCATTAAAAATTCAAATTTAAATGGTACTATTAATTGATTTTTATGTCATATTTTATTGATAAGCGGTGAAGTTGGTTACACATTGTTCTAAAAAGGCAATGAGTCATATACTTAAAGATTTAAATCAGTTATTCTTTGTATTGATTCCATTTTTTATTCGTATCCAAGAACAAGTAAAAAAAAAGAAAAAAACAGTTCTGACTGTTTCGAATCCGCATAGTGAAACGAATTGAAAAATAAGTATCTATTTTTTTTGTTCAGTTTTTTTGAATATATATTATATTTTCACCCCTCGATAAGCCACTATCAATCTTAATCGGATCTGTCTCTAATCGTAGCTGTCTGAAAGATTTTTTTATTCTTCAACTATAGTTGATCTTAGTTAGAAAATGTAGAGATCTGATGTCAGCAAAAAATGCTATAAAATGTCTTTATTGGAAGCTTCCCTACTTTTTTTTCCAATTTTTTTCTAAAATCCTCATTCCTAGCCTCCTCGTTCTTCTACATCAATTGTCCAATCGGTAATATTTATATTTTCCTTATCATCAATCATAAAAAAAATTCCGCAGAGAAAACGCGTAGCAAACATATTTCGTAGACATTTTTTTACTTAAATTATTATATAAACTGAACAGTCGGAATTCCTGAATAATTGTGAACTAGGGCAGTTACCGGTTTAACTACATTTCATTAATTTTACGAACAACTTCGAACATTTTTTTGGAATAATAAAAAAGCGATCACCAGATTAACCCTTTCGCTGCTATGAGTTCATATAGCAGTCGGGCGGTTGCAGGGCCCCGTGTGCTATGGACTCATATAGTAGTCCGGCTTGTTAAGTGTCTGACTGCTACTAGCTTCTATATTAGTTCTTCAACTATCGCCATCTGTAGACTATTTAAAGAAGTAGCAATGTCCTTCAAAGCCGATAGAGGGCATAGGAATTCATTTTTGCCATTTTCAGCTTCCTTCTCCTCGGCCAACCTTTATACCACCAGCTCCGTCCCTTTTTTTTACGCCAGAGTTCGGTTTCTCTGAAATTCACCCCGCATATCTCTATATTTTAGTATATTTTCTGCTTTGCTAGTGAATAGTTTTGGATTAATTACGTAAATATGTCGAAAAAAAGATTATTCTGAAGAATATAAGGCGGCAAATGAAGATATAATGCCATGAATGCGATACAGCACTTTTTCCAGCGCCGTTTTTTTAGATATGTCACAGAATCAGACATTTTTAATTATTAAAAATAATACATTTAAAAAATTAAAACATAAAATAAAAACATTAACATTTTTTTTAAATAAAAAGAAAAATTAACTCCGCCAGTGCTGGTCCCTCACCGTCCGAATCTAAAAGGAAGATGGAAAATATTATTAGAAAACCTAGAATGGAAACATAATGATAAACGCTAAACGCAAAAAGTATTCAGCACACGGGCCACTGTAAGCGCTAGACTATCCCGCACTAGCGTATCCTCCCACCGCACGAGTATTACGCAGCCAAAGCGTTAAAAAACCCAAATGGTCATACAAAAATATTAGCTATGCGAAATTTTCTGAAGATTTCCTCTAAATAAGGTGTAAAAGTTTGAAATGAATATATATATATATATATATATATATATATATATATATATATATATATATATATATATATATATATATATATGTATATATCAACTATCTTTTTCGTCAAGAAAACTTAAAAAACGAATTTCTATAAATAGAATTAAAGTTAGATTAGTACCCAGAGAAAATGTATGAAAAAATTATCATTTTACGTTTTTGTGTAGCTTAAAAAGTTTAATTTCTATTTTATTTATTTATTTTTTTTGCGATGCCGTTGAAAAGGTCATTTCTTCTCATTTCATTGTGCGCCGTTATGCTCGAGCCTTCAACAGGAAAGAGTTATGCGGAATGGTAGGCACTGATGCCGTCTACTTCAGTGCAATACCGGGAATGTTTCTGAGATTAAACCTTCCAATTTTAGATCAATAAATTTGGAAAAATTGTATTAATATGTTTAAAAAATTAAAATTATAAATTTTATTTATAATAATATTTTTATATTTTTTGAATTATACGAATCAGAAATGATCAATAAAAGTATGACTATATGTATTTATATTATGACCAACAATTATTGCAAACACTTGAGAAGAGCTTGTGTAAGGCTTGCAACGAAAAATACAAGTAGAGTTCTTAAAAGTGCTGTTTCAGCAGTTCCAACCCTCGAAACAGACCCTCGATACTTACTACTAATATCTTTAGGACAAGTGCTATTATTCCACCTTGTTAGAATAAAATCAATTAAATACTACTGAATTTAATGATTATTTATTCCTATTTTTGACTGGACCATTCAATTTTCAACTTCTGAAAACTACTATGATTTAAGATTTAGAAAAATTAAACAAGACGCTTTATAGAAAGGAATATTTAAAATATTATTCCAATCGAAAATCTCTATTTTTCCAAAAATGTCACATAATATATTCTTCCACTTAGCTCTTCAATTACTTAAAAATTTTGTCACGTTTTCATTAAAAGACTAAATCTTCCCCAAAGCCCAATTTAATTTTTTTTTTCATTTATTCTTGGACAGTTTAATCCTTTGAGGCCTACTCTTCGAACCCTTTCACGCAGATGGAAAGTTCTGCTCCTGAGGCAATCCGGAGAGGCTTAGAGCTTAATTTCTGGTGAGATTAGACCTTCAGCGCTAGGTACTGGACTTCCTGTGTAGACTCTTTTTGCTGGACATCCCAATTTACTACAGGATCTGCTTCAATTCTCAAATCGATTTCCGAACATGTTTCTTCAGGAAACTCGTAAAAATCTGTTTCTGTATTTTTTACACAAAGAACTAAATTAGGTTTTTGAAAAAAAAAAAAACTTCGGCGGACATATATGGGAACGTTATATTTTTTAAAGCTACTAATGCTTTATAAACATCCAAACCTCATTTCATTGGGAGGGGGAAGGGACCAAAATCTAATATTTGGCATCAATTTTGACCGGATTTCCCAACTATATTAAATATTTAAATGTTTCCAAATATATCGGATTTGAAATTTTCACTTGCCTATCTCTTCCGAATGTTGACACTTGACAACAATAATTTTTTGTTTTCCCTATTCAACCACGGCATTGCATCGATAAAATTCCAATGTCTCAGCTTAAAAGATAGGTATTAGTATTGGTTTAATTTTAGTAACCCTTTCAGTAAAATGTTTAACAATAATTTTCAATGTTTGAAGGGGGTTCTCAAATTACAAAATTACCAACCTTTTGGATTTTCAAATTATTGGAGAAAGGAGAGGGAGTTGGCATCTTTCTCTCTCTACTCCTCCAATAACGCCATTCCTTGGTCTGTCTACTGCAAAACGAGCAACTAAGATACCGAGTAATTTTCTTGATAGTTGCTATAGAAAACTCATTATATCCAATGAACGAAAAAGACATCATTAGTGAAAACCTCTCAAATCTTTTACTACATATTTTCGTCAAGTTTAGATTCTAGGAGAAAGCCTGACAGTAATTATTCGCAAATGAGAAAATTACACAATCTTCGGAATCCATATGAACATTCCTGTTTGATCTGATGTTTGATTTGAACCAAAAATCAACTAGCCGCTACATAGTGTCAATGGATTGATTTGAGAACTTATTATAACTGAGATAATAATTAATGTTTGACTTTAATTCCATATTACAGGCTTTTTTTAAACAAAAAAAACATGCGAAAATAATCGATCCATAGAGATATAAAATAACAAGATATAACAGAACATAAGCTTTAACTTTTCCATGTAGTGATTCCACAGCAAACGGTATTCCACCATAAACATCGAACGTTGTTCCAGCCATGAGCTCAGCTGACTTATAATCGTGAATACATAATCTAGAGCTATTTGCTCCTATGTCTGGAACCATCATAATGTATTAATCGTCGAAAAAAACTTGGATATAAGGTAATTTTTTGCAATGCAAATGACTTTAAGACTACTTCAACTTAAAAGCCTTAACGCCTTTCATCTCCTGCCTGAAAGCTCTTGTGCTGCAAGAGAAATACGCTTCTGATCAATTATTCAAAAAGCGAATCCTGTATTTCTTAGTTGGATCCAAATGAGAATTAATCATTGCTCTACCATCTCACTGACCTATTTTCATGCGAAATGGGGAAAACCGACAAAAAGACATAAAACTTTTATCCAATTTAACAAAAGTTATTTCAGAGTTACAAGTTTACTTTGTTGCTGAGTTTTAGAAGTTATCATTTTAAGAAAGTTCATATGGCGTATTTATGTTGAAGCTCGTTACACCGGTCTAATATTAGGTTCAACCTAAAAGTATGTTTTACGTCTTAAATAAGTTATTCCAGCTTTCTTAGTAATTTGATTTTTTCGAAATCTAATTTAGCGAAATCTGGCAATTTTGAAGTCGTAAAAGCAGATTCTGACATCACATTTTAAAAATTCAAAATATTGGACTAAGACCAGTCAGTGGCTGCCTCCAAGGAAGGATTAGATATAAAAATACATTTCAGGATTTAATGCATTTGTAGGGAGGATTGACTTCTTCGGATAAGATGAATAAACAATTGTTATGTTTTAGTCTTTAAATTATTATTATTGAAAAAATTGTGATTGAAAAAAAGTTGTAAATCACTTGTGCTTAGAAATAATTTTTGATATGTTATTTAAAGCTTATTTTACTTTTTAATTATTTATTTATATACATACTTATTTCTTTTATATAAATTATTTTTTGTAAAATATATATTTATAATGTAGATTATATACATAAGGTATACTTTATTATAAGATGTATATATATATATATAAAATAAACCTTATATTGCTTGTTGATGTGTTACTTTAATACGCGTTATGTTGTGAGATGGTGCCCGTAAAATACATTCAGCATTTGTAAGGTGCTGCAATGTGGAAAAAAAAATATTGAATTGTGTTGGAGACTGAAGATTTATCGAAATAACAGATGTAAAATATTTTGTTTTATAAAAACTCAATATAAATTCGGTATTGTATATTTTGAAAATTCAATTGATGAAATATTACAATTTTTACATGACCTTACATGTATACTTTCTAATTCTAAATTCTATAAATTCTAATCTATCTTATTTGGTTTTATTATTATTGAATTGCCTAGTACATTTCGTATAAATGAGAATTACATTATTACCTAAAGGTAGCAAAGTGTGATGAAACTATTTAATCGTTTTATATATATATATATATATATATATATATATATATATATATATATAAATCAACCATAGGCACCTCCAACGAGATTTCGCAGCTGCAACTGCAACAGAACATGTTCTGGAAAACTGTCCGCACTTGTATTCATCCGCACATGTATTTATATATATATATATATATTTATATATATATATATACACAAATTTAATGACAAGGGTTACATATTTTGGTTTACATATTATTTTTACAAATCCAACTCTTTGGGGACGTTTTTGCTTCAGAAAAATGAGCAATTTCTTCAAATTTCGGGTTGCAATGCCTGAGGGTATGTCTAGAGTCATTGCGAGCTTCTAGATGAATACAAGTGCGGACAGTTTTCCAGAACATGTTCTGTTGCAGTTGCAGCTGCGAAATCTCGTTGGAGGTGCCTATGGTTGATTTTAATGGTTTTCGGAACTTTTGACCAATAACAAGCCGAGGGTTCTTTTCTTCGTTTTTTATTGCTGTATCCTAATCGAATACTATCTATCGTGTTGATATTAAATACGAGGAGTACGAGACCAGCTTCTTTAGCGCCTCTTTCATTTTATTACCTGCTATTCCTTGCACTATTAGGGATATAATGAAATGGCGATTCTTCTGTTTGTTCTTTGAATGAGTTCCATAATGGCAGTTATTATTGGGTTGTAAAAAGTTTAAAAGAAAAAGAAACGAAAATTTTGGACTGCCTTAATGACCGAGTGAGAATCGCTACAAATGAGGTAGTGACTGCTGCTTGTTTCTTTCAGTATATAAATTGTATTACAGAAGTAAAACCGAATTTACACAAAGTTAAAAGTTAAAACGTGTTGACGACACTTGCTGTTTTACGCAACCAATCAACAAGTATGATGAAGGATAAGATGTGGAATCTAACCCTTTCAACGCAAAGAAAGATGCATGCTCTAAATTCTGCTATAGATTAAAATATTGAAACCTCACTATGACCGTGAATTACCGAAAGGGATAGTTTAATTTCCAATTCAATATTTAGATACATCCAAATCATAAGAACATTTTTACTAGATCAATTTAATACCCCTGATAAATTAAGAAAGTGCCTGTTAACAATGCTATTGTTAATCTATGTTGCTTTTAAATTGATATGTTAAATTAATGATATTCGCCTGATTTTTTTCTTGCGAAGTTGTGTATTTAAAAAAAAAAAAGAAAAAAAAAAGCAGATTGGTTATCTGATATAAAAAAATAGAAACATTTAAAGAATTAAACACTAGCCGGAATTGAAACAAAGAAGGAACTCAGCCGGAAAAAAGATGCAGTCCTGAGTAACAGGTCACGGAATCGACCACAAAAAGGTTTTAGGAGCGAGGGGGGCTGGGTGGGGGATAATGTCGGGGCTTTAGGCTGCGTCTTTGTCGGCTAAGGCCTTAGCCTTATCTCCCTTCTACATCCGTCTCCATTTGCTGTTATTGGTAGGAATAAACTTCAAATAACTCTTGAAAACTTCTTCTGTATTACGAGTTATTGTAGTAATAAATCAGCTTATTTATACCCGTCTAAGTTGTAGTCTATCACTAGAACAAACCCATGTAGGTCCTTATCCTATTTACGGAGGATTCGATTCTTCCTTCCCATTTCTTATTTTCTATAGGAATATCTGCTACCTTGGAAGAAGACCGGCACAACTCTAAAAGCTCTGAAAGAGAAAACGGCAGTTGAAGTTTTTATCATCATATTTCAACTGATTATTACTGGTTTCCTTAAAATTGTATAAATATTTTCTTGAACCCATTTACAAGTATATGCTTGGAGGTAATTTGTGTAAGATATTTTTTTTTTATTCCCAAAACAATTTTAAACCTAAATTTGTTGTTTTGTGACAGTTTTATTTAAAAAATAACTGCTAGCAGTCACACGATGAATATTTTTTTGTGACTCTCTTCAGAATAAAAAAATTAATCATCTCGTTGATTATGATTACACAAAATTTAGAAAATCGTATATTTCGGAGTTGTGCGGATCAAGGTAGCGCCTTATCCATCCTCTTGATTTCAAGTGAGTGGCTACTTGAATAAAAAATAGATCTATGGTCAATGTAGATAAAATATACATAAAAGTAACTATGCAATAAAACGATTTTTTTTTTGCGAATTTATTTAATTGGAATTATGAGACCATTAAAAGTTTAAATGAAGTGAGATATCTTTTTAAAAAAAAGCTAATGATAAAAATATTTTGAAATTTTTTTTGAAAAAAATACACCTCTATATAATTATATATATATATATATATATATATATATATATATATATATATATATATATATATAGATTATATATCTATATATAACTCTATATAATTTATATTCTTATAATTTTCCATCAAATTGTTGATCAAATTGATTATAAAATTCTTAGATAGTTAAGCGGTCCGTCACTTCTCTCTCTTTATGGATAGATACGGCAATGATGTTGATTACGATTTTTCTTAATAAAATGAAATATTAGTTGCGAACTATCAGCACAGCGTTTTATCACGAAATAATACTTCTAAAGTGTTCTATTTTTATTTCAAGAATATTACCAGATATAGAAGACATCATTCACCAACACTTTCTTACTCATGACCTCATTAGCTTAAACTGGTCATATTCTTCTAGATACTTAAATTGGTGTACAATGTATTGAATTATGCATCTAATAGAACATAAATTATCTTTATCGGTTTTTGGTTATTTAACGGTTATGTTTATTTTCTTCTTTTTTTTATTTTAACTTTATTTTTTCATTTAAATCTATAGTAAAGTAGAGACAACCAGAGAATTAGTTAACTAAATATTGAGTAATATGGCATGATAGGCACGGGAGAGAATGAGACCTTACGGCACACCCTCCTGTCTTGAATTTAAGGTTTATGGTTAGGCAAGGGCATCCCTCATTCAGCTCCTTTTCATGGATATTGCCGCGCACGAGGAGAGTGACTTTGTATGTCCTAATTTGTCGTGAAATCATTTGTAACTGATCTCCATGCTTTCGTTAACTGTTGATATATGAATGTCTGTATGTAAAGCAATGTTGTTAACGCATCTTTGGTTAAAGTCCTAAAAAAATGTATAGGAAAATTTTAAATTTACGCATGTTAGTCATTTTGACTATCCCTTATATCATTGAAGTGTAGGTAGAAATGAGCTATGAAGTAAGTATGTGTAAGTGTTACATTTCTGTTTGGAGAGACTTTTTTTATTAGAATTTTAATTTAATTGGGCAATTACTATTTATAACATTGTAACAAGTACTGCTCTTGTAACATCGTTGTAACACCATTCCTCGTGAACTGTAGGTACAACAGTGCAATTCTCAGCTTCGATTATGTTTTGACCAAATAGAACAGATACATTAGTTTAAATCCATTAACTTTAAAAAGCATATGCTGATACTTTCCGACTCCTATTGGAAGCTAATCAGCTGCCGTTGAAAGAAAATGATCTGTTTTGTTCTTTGTTAAAAAAAACAAAACATATGGATAACAGAGCCTGAGATTTGTGATCAAGTCTAACGATGTCGATGAAAATAAAGGATGTAGATGGAGAAAAAAAAGTTTTTGGTTATTCTGCAACATTCGAATTACAAAAAGTTAGTGCCTCGAGGTTGGGTTGCCAACCTATTCTAGCCGGCGTTAGTAGGGAAATGTATGGGGACACTGTCGTACTTATGATTTAGTAAGCTTCATTTAATGAAACGTGAACCGCTAATAAATGATTAAATGATGTCCTTTATTCCTTTCCGTTTGGAGCATACTTTTTGCTGGTCCGCCTCTTCTTTCCTTCATACTTTTAACACTAGTTTTTTTATTCCGTAACTTCCATAATAAGCAAAACTTGTTATAGGAGTATCAGTTAAACTGGTCGCCCACACGTGGAAAGAATTTGATTCCCTGAACACTCTCGGTTGCCAATTCACGGTCTTTAACGTAATTAACGTATAGGTTATTAACGTTTAGGTAATTAACGCAAAGGTTATTCTAGAACGGTCAGTTTAGCTTTTCGATATTGGGTCTCTTTTTATCTTTTCAAAGGCATCGAGTATAAAGGTTAGCAAATCAGTTTCACATTTGAACTTTTTTTTTTAAAAAATTTCTCATGTGACAAAGAGAGGTATGACAAGGACTAGCCTACTTTGTTTTGTTCTCGAGTATATAATCATCACCAACATCCAATTGACTAATAGACAAACCCCCTGATTCCGTAATGAGAAAAAACCCAACAGCGCTTCATTAGATTCTCCTTGCTTAAAAATTGAACAATTCCCCTTCTAGATCGGGATTGGATCCCGGTGGACCTAATCCAGTCCATTAGGGAATGAAAGGGACCAGGGCATGGAATAGCAAAAGAAGGGGAAGAACTTAATTACTTTTTATAAACTCGGCGGGAAGTCGGGTTCTGAATTAAGTGCATTAGCCAGCTTTGCTGAGGAACCGAGATTAAGTTAGGAAGCTCTAACTATAAACTTTGATAGCTTCCTCAGCATTAACGTAATATTATCCACAACTAGACAAAGGCTATATAAACTCCTTTAACCAATAACGTTCTCATTGTTATCAGCAATGGATCAGTTATCAAACTTTATTATGATCAGTTATATGTTATTTTCAAAACACGGCTTAGAAATCACAATTAAAGATGCTTTAGGTGGAACAGCAGTTGCAGCATTGTATCTATTATGATGGAATTACGGTTTGCTATTATTTCACTGACTTCCAATGCCTAAATATCAAGTGTTTTAAAGATAAGGTTTAACCCTGGAAGAGGGTACTATTCTTCAATTTGCCTAAATATTTCCCATTATAAAGTGTCAGAGCGGTAATTAGCTGATTGTATATATATATATATATATATATATATATATATATATATATATATATATAATTTTAATATACTTATTTTTATCTTTCACACGGGCGAAAGCAATTACATTGTTGTCAAAAAATAATTGTTTTTATTGTGATATTTCCATGTCATTATGAATTTCTTAAAATTTACTGCATCTTGGCTTATAGATTTTCTGGCTAGAGACTTCAATATATTCTACATTTTCTTTATTTCCTGCTAACTTTATCTCTAAGAATACATATAATGTTTGTGAAAATACTCTCTAGGTAATAAACATTCATTTCACCATGATGATTTTCAGGGGGTGAAAAAGAGGATAAAACTGTTTGATGTATTAGTATTTGAATATATCTGGTGAGGTTGTTTTAGCCGGCAGTATCCCGTAAAAACATGGGTAGGCTTTTAAAGATAACAAAAGACCTCTCTAAAAGGGTGAATTTCCCACCGCCGATTTCCATTTTACTTAAAAGAGAAAGGGAAATGCCTTTAAAAAAAAAAAAAAATGGAAATGTTTAGGAAGTAACCAGAGTTGAAGTACCTATATTCATTTGTTTATATGGTTGAATTGTTTTTAACATTTCATAATATTCTCCCTCTCCTCCTAAATATTCTTTTTATCAACCCCTCATATCTGGTGTAATTTTTTTAGATCTAAGTTTCTAATCGGATCTAAATCCGATTGATATTGTAAAATAAGTGGTTAGGAATGAAAGTATTTTGTTATGGGTTTTATTTATTTAATAATGGCCTTATTAATTAAACTTGAACTTAAATATTCTTAAAAATGAATGACCACATGAAGAACCTTGAGGGACACTAATTGAGATGGCTTATTCTTTCATGGATGGCAGTGTGGTCACCTCTAACTCTAACCGTCTGATTTATCTCTGGCTAAATATTTTTTACTGGTTCCGGAAATTATCTTCCAAATTTCGGTTCCGATTCTTAAGAACATCATTATAGGACGATTGCATTGCTCTCAGGCTGAATTTACTTACATTAGATTCGGATTTGCGAAAAATTCGGATTACCGAGCGGAAAAAAATGCAAGACAAAAATATTTTTGCAATAGATAATCTTTTTTCAAAAATTTATGTTTTAATTATTTTCTGAAATCTTCGTTTGTTTGGAAGTTGAAAGCATGTTTTAAAAAATCTGAGGCTGCATATGCTTCACGATGATGAGTAAACTGCTTCGACAAACAACGACATCCCTGAATTTTTCAGTTTGTATAGCACTATTCCGTGAAAGAAAATAAAAAATGTATTTATTTCTAGTGGTAGTGTAATTATCAACGTTAAGTCCTGCTACTAATATCGTTCCGGGTTCAACTCTCCCAAGACGATTTATTGTCCTTCAAAGTTAATTTGAACTTTTTCTTTTCGTAGCGCACATTTGAAATTAAGAGAACACAAATTAAATATAGGATGGTTATAAAATTATTATTACTAGTATTTTTATAACTGATTTGGAGGGGAGGGAGAAGTTAGTAAAGACTTACTAAGAAATACTAAAAGGCGTACTAAGAAATATCCGAGTAAAGGAATGTGTCGAAAAGCGTGATTTTTGGAAAACAATCCTTTTCGCGTTTTCTTAAAACTCATGACAAATATTTATTTATATTATTAATTAGCGTTAACTACTTGATCTACTAACAATACAATTTCGTGCAGAAGGTTAATTTAATTAAAACGTTAATTAATATTCATCGATAAAGAAATTGAAAAAATAAATGTGCTTCCAAATTTTTATTTTAAATAAACAGAGTTGCTGCAAATATTATATTATTGAATGGATGTATATACTTCGAATTAAATCTTCATTATTCTTTTTGTTTGTTTGGAAGGAAAGGCTAACCATCGAAATTCATTCGCGAAAGTCACTAGTGTGTGTATCTTTTATGCCATGTGGCACTTTATTTGTGTGGAATAGTGGAGAAGTTTATGGTGTCTAACCAGTATTTTATTGAATACCGCGATTACAATCACATGGTTTCAATGAATCCAACCCGTTTCTCTAAGGTTAGCGAACCCAAACCCAACTTTTTTGCCATTTTAAGTTTGCCAAGTTCAATAGTAAAATTTTAGATTCAACAGTATTTTCCTAGCGAAAATATCTTAATGCCATCAGGGGGAACTTTTAATGAAAATAGCCCAATCTTGCTAAAGTTATTTAAAGCCTGCCATTTGAACAAGTTAGGTGAAATGGAGGCATTAGCGGTGGAAAGGGGTGGTGGCTGAACCATTTACTCTAAGAAACCATAAAGGCCACGCTCCCAACTAATTTCCCCTAACGACTTTCCGATAAAACTTCTTATAATGTTTCCACCAAGTCTCTCCATCTAAAGGTTATTTCCTAAGCCGGGTCAGCTCGCCTGAACAAAATTACAATTACATGAAGATGCAATTATCTCGTGGTTTCTTCGCTGTTTATCATTTTTAGCGTATTTAAATTCAAATAATTAAGCAATGGACTCTTTTAAATACTTATTTAAAAACCCGCAAAATATATCAACAATCTAATATATGCATCTACAATATATTAATTTATATATATATATATATATTAAAATAATTATTCTGAAATGCGGCCGCCGCTAGCAGGTGTTTCTCTGGCCTACTGCTATGTCTTTGAACTGACTTATTTCGACTTCAATTCTTTATCAAAATCTTATATGTGCAGTCTTAGCGGATACTTAGTTTTTGTGCCTTATCAAAGAACGTCGAGAAGTAACTCATTATCTTCAAGAAAAATAATTTTTGTACTTCATTTGTCCTTGTACAGGATTGTAAAGGTAATACCTGAGAAACAGAAAGAATTTTGGAGCTACGCAAATTTATTGTGAAGCTGATGTCAGAGTCATTATACTAAAAAGACTGAGCTGGGTAGTTCGCTTGGTTAGAACGGTCACATTGCTGAGAATTCAAATAAAATATGGACTTAAGTGCATTGCAGATACCGGAGGCTGCTTTGAGCAGATCTGGCGACAGTTGATGCCCAAAACCTTTTGCGGGCAAAGACGCACGTTATGGCGGAAACTCGTTAAGGACAGGCTAAATCAAATTATTATTAGTCAACATAATAATAATCGAAATAAATAGTTTCTGCACCAAGCGAAAAACTAACCTTAGACATTTTTTAGTAGATTTGAAATGACGGATTGAAGTCGTTGTTTGACTATGGAGCTCCTAATTCGTAAAAATATCCAAGATATTTTGAATCAGCTACTATAATGTTCCTCTACTCTTCGATAATGAAAAGCAAAATATTTTGATGAATTCTGGAAAATTCTTAAATTTCGTGTGAATAATTACGTTATTTCCCATAATTATAATAATTAAGGCCCATCACGTTTTAGTATAGCAATAATGAATATTTTAATGGCTCCTCAAGAATACCCACGTGTGTCGTGCCACTTCGAACCAGAGGGTGGATTCTCAGATTTAGTACTTATTTAAACGAGATGTCCTTGAAATAATTTTTATCAGGCTCTTGAAATTTTTAAAAAATGTCATTGTTATTACTTTACAAAATATTAATAATAATTTAATTAAATTAAAAATATGAAATTATGCTTGGTAGCGACACTGAATCGATGAGAAAGCCACTAATACACTATTGGTTCCACCAATATTTAAAATAAGAGACGGCTATTGAGTTTATTTTCAAAAGGCCTGCTATAAAAACTTAGTGGGTTACAGCTTTTTCTAATTACAGTGGTGATTGAAGAGAAAGGAGAAGGAGATAGCTGGCGCCCCCCACCCTCCTTGGTCTTCTTGAATAAACGATAATTTCCTCTTTAGAATCGAATTCCCAACTTGATCCTTAAGACATCCCATGGGAACGATGCCTTCCCTTCTCTTTGGCTTAGTTACCTCTTCCAAATAGAACGTGAATTTTACGCTAAAAATTCAGAGTATACTGATGGGTAATTTTACATTAACTAAGAAACAATAGATAGACACTTTTCTATCCTGTTTGAATAACCTAATTAATATAAAACTCGACAACAAAAAAATATGTTTATTGCAAAAAAAAAAGATAATGTTAAGGAGAAAATGCAACCATATCTATTGTGAATACCTATATTATTAGTGGATTTAAAATAAAGTGAATGTGTTTTTGCTTTAGTGGTAAAGTGATGATCCTCATAATTTTAATACTTTTATGAAAATCATGATTTTTTACACTCTTTCTAGAGAGGAAGCTCTTCATTCAGGTACTTACTCATTTTTTTTCTTGAGACTGAGTTGACCCTATTGCAACCCCAACACTTGAAAAAAATAAGTAAATTCCTTATAAGTCTCGGAAATCGAATCCGTTTCACCATAGTTCTTTGCAAGGCAGGCAAATCATTACACTATAAATATGGTTTGAAAAATTACCGTCCCTTGATGCTTAAAAATAAATGAAGGACTGAGTAAATGAAGGATTCTCATTAGTGAATTGTATACAGCCTAATCCTTCCCACCTTTTGCATCCTTATACTAGCTACAGTTTAGTACTGACGGATATAGTTGGCCTACTTAATAAGTTCCTTATATTTCTCGATAGAATAAAAGATATATTTATTTATTTTAGGGCCATCGCCATCATATTAATTTCCATTAAACTTTAGGGGTAGATCCAGTTTTCTTTCTTCTTCTGCCTGTTAAACTGTGGAAAATCTTAAGCTTTTATCAACAGTCTTTGTATTTGAAGAACATAGGGATCTATGTCCTAACTGAAGACGAGCTTCCTCAGTCAGTAAGCGAGAAGTACTACCCGCGGTTTAAAGATTGTATTTACGATTGGAAGGCGTTGTTGGGGTCGGCCCAATTCAACCAAGGAGTCAAAAGAAGAAGAGGTCTGATTGCAGGAAGTTCGCACGTCCTAGAGGATTATAAGGAGGATCGGGATATCGAGAAAAAGATAGTGAATTAAAAAAAAAAAATAGCTGCAGTGATTCAACGCTATAATGCGTAGAATTCCGTGCTGCTAAAAGCCAAATAGAGCTGTAAATAAATAAGTAAAATAAACTGTCTGAAGTCCGGTCCTCGATTACTCTTTGACCCTATTCCTCCGTGTTGCTACAATCCGTATTGGATCTTGGCCTTTTCCATCTGATATTAGCCAATTATGATCCCTTTTTATATATTTTTTTAAGTTTTTTTGTTTTCATTTCATGGGGCTCTTCATTCCGTTACATATACCATCGACAACTTTCCTCTCTTGTCCAGCGCAAAAAGTTAGCGGACGAACATTTTTATGTATATCCGAGGATAGGTTGGGCCACAAGACTTTGGTGAGCAGTACAATAGTGTTCCCAGTAATTTAGGCAACGCCCAAGGGGCTCTGTTTTTCATAACAAGATATGTTTGTGAGTATTGATATTTTGTTAGTTTCTATAAAAACTGGTAAAGTTTCCAGCAAAACGTTGAGGTATTCGTGGGAAATTTCACAGTAACCAACAAACGCTCGAAAGAACTTTTTTCTCCAGTCTGAATCACCTAATTAATTAATTAGTTTCATTAGTATGATTTTTTATATAATATTTCTTCCAATATTTGTATGGTTAGCTTTCTTTTTATAAAATATTTACTCCTCCCATTTGAACAGATGGAACACATTATTTAATTCTCTAGCGTGTTAGATATTGTTATAAGATGCTACTCTGGCGCGAAGAAACGCCGAGGAAATCTCATTTATTCTACTGTCACTTGCAGAAAACAAATGCGCTAGAAGTTATATATCTCAATAAATCAAAACGAATGTTGCTATCCTGGAGCGCAGAGTGAAATTGATGAGCCACTGTTATATCTTTTGCTTTCTATTTCTGTATCACTCAGAGGCAGATATATTCCAGATAGCTTTAGGAGCGAATACAATATATCTTTTCGGATTCTTTATAAAATTCACATTTACGGTCTCAGTTTATTTAAGTTTTATGTTATATTTTTAATAAAAATATATTTTTTTAAGCTCAACTGTAACAATCAGATATTGTTCATACTTTTCCATTATGGAATAGAATAGAATAGAAAAGAAACTTTATTCTCGGACGAAGTACCTTAAGAATAACTATGGTGTACAAACAAACAAAATTCACATTTCTGGCTTACATATTTAAATTAACAAATAAAAACCATAAATAATATAAAACTAATAAGAGAAAAAAGAATTCTAGCGAAATAATATGAACGAGTAATAATAAAAGAACAAAGAGAGTTGGAAAAGAAAATTACATTCACCTGTTTAACAAAAACTTATTCATTAAAATAATTATTTACATTTCATACGTTAAAAGCTGCACATCGAAATTTTGACCCGATTACAAAATCTTTCTTACTTAGTTTGTTAGGAAAGTTATATGAATGAACTAAATATGGTCGCACAAAATCTAAAAAGTAATAGTTACATCGTACTAATAAAATAATAGTACTATGTAATAGAGATGAGCACAAAGTAATCTTCAGTAAAAGAGTACGGAATATTTTACTTCAATATTCTCACTAGCGGGCCAGACACGATTAGGAATGGAAAGGGTAGCGATGACTGACCTATCTCATCTAGTCGTATTCTAATCCCGTATTCAGAGTATTCAAGTAAAATATTCGGTACTCGTTCCTCAAGAGTACTTTTTGCCCATCTCTATTCTGTTAATATTTCACATGAATAATGAATTCATTAATACTGTTTGGTTAATGTATTAATTATCAACTAGACATTTATAGTTCAGCACAGATATCTCTACATTCATATTTATAACATTTATAACATTTATAACACAAAACAAACTGGATTACAGGCCATTTCAAAAGTAATTGGAGCGGTGTATGAGATGAAATCATTTTAACAGTCTTAGTTCAGGGTCCATAAAGCTGCTAGCTTATACTAGCTCGTAGTACCGACATAAAAGTTTATCTTGTATACATTAAAGCCTATTGAAATACATTGTGATAAATTTTTTGTTTATTTGATGGCTGGAACGTCTTATAATAATTCTTTGTAACCGTAAGGTTTCCTAAAATTAGAAATGGAATACTAAAAATATTAAACTCATTTAATTCATGTTATAATTGCTCCTTCTGATGAAATAATAATAAATAAGAAGAGTTATGAACTAACTTAGTTGTTCGGGCTTACTAGTGGAATCTATATGGCGATCATTTGATATCGACGAATTTCAAGTTTTTTTTTTATAATTTTTATCTCTGATCATGAGTGATTAAAAGAAAAAAAATCACTATGGAATAAATTAATGAATAATATAAATTTGCATATATTCATAACTACTCACGAAAGTGGAACCATTGTCGCATGCGAACGCTAGGGAGCTCCATTGAATCCAAAACATTCCACGGATTTGCTTGAATGTTGTACACGGATGTAGATAATGTATGTAGTCTATCTGAGAACCGCTCTTTGGGTATAATATTTCTGTATGTCCTACTTTACATATAGGATCTTAGAGAGGAGTGTGGGAGACACATATTCAGAAGTGTCTATGTTTCATGCATGCTGCTACATATATTATTCATGATTTACATTTGTTTACTTTTTTACTTTGAAATTGATGTTCTAAAGAAAGCAATGTAAGAAAAAAAGAGAAGGAGAATATTAATAAAATAAAATAAAAATAATAGGATTATGAAGAAATCTGAGAAAAATGACAATTATATAGAGCCAATTGAATGAAAGTAAAAAATGAGAAATAAGTAGTTTAAATAATATTAAATTAGCTCACTACGATAAGTCAATCGTTCTATTCAGCACTGATATAAGCGGCTTTAATTATATCTAATACAGAGTACGTTGATTGTTCGAATGTCTGTGGCATCTGTATTTAATTTTGCCCACGTTAGTGTTCGGGATCTTATATCTGTATATATCGACAATATTAAGTATAGTAAATTGGTTGTACCAATATTATCGCTGAAAATGCCTAAAGCTTTTCCTTTTGATTTTATTTAGACTTCTTCACAAATGGAAAAATCTGTGAGATAAGATGTTTTTACATGATAACTGAAGCAGTTAGTAATAGGGCTTCCAAGACAATTTTCGCTTATCTAAAATTTACTTGCTGGTGAAAAAAAAAGTAGTTTGTTTAGTCAGACAGCGGTAAACCATTGTCATTTGTTGAGGAACTAAATGAAAAACTAATTTGGGATCGTATCAAGTTCCAATTGCTGTTTAAAATTATTGATGTAGAATAATTATTTTTTCTACTAGAGAACAATAATTTTGTCACTTATCCTATCTCTGATACGAACAAGGTCTCTTTCTCCTCCTCTTCAGTGCCTTCGAGTGGATGTGCCTCCAACTACTGAGACCTCACATCTCCGTCTCTTGCTAGTAGTGCCTTCTTCATATTGGCTAGAGTTTTTCCTCTTTCCTGAACCAACAGTTGGACAAGCTCCAAATATTTTCTTCTTGGCCTGTCTCGTGGTCTTCTGGCTGATGCTTCTATACACTCCAATTCTACAACTATGCCCAAACCATCGAAGCTATGAAGTTATCGGCTTTCTTTTACTGTTTCACCTGGTTTTACCCAATATTTCTGAACCCCTAATCCTGCTTAATTGCTTCTCTTGGGTGACCCAACTTTCGCTACCATATAGTAATGTAGGGATATAGGTAGCTTTGAGAATATGAAGTTTGACGTTCTTCTCTTCCTCTTTCTTTCCAACTATAGTATTACATATCTGGCAATAGATATTGTCCGCTTTTTATTATGTAGGAAATTTCTTGATCTATTTTATCAAATTTTCTTAAAATTGTTCCTAGGTAATTGTAGTCGTCTACATACAGCAGAAATTATTCATTTCGTTTCAGTCTATCTCTCACATCCTCTTCATCTCTGGCTGCTGCCAGAACCTTGCTGTTATGGCTCTTGATAAACATTTCTTTACGAACGAGTTCTTACCAATTCTTTATGGCCAGTTATACCTTTTCCGCGGAGTCTCTTCTTTAGCATATCCACCTTTAGTGACTCCTGAATATATAAGTGTATAAACATTATCCAGACGCGCTTCTAAAATTCCCTTACTTTTTACTTCAGATATGCCAAGAATGTCCACTTAATATACTTTCGTCTCTTTCACTTTAACTTCCTTTCCGGTGATGGTTTTAATATCCCATGTACCCAATTTAAAATCCTCATCTTTACGACGTTTCTGGTTAGTCATTCCAGTTCCGAAGCTTGTACTATTTTGAATCAGAATGCTTCCATACGGCCCAGTAGAGGATCTAGAGACCCTAAGACAGCAGGTCTGCTGGTAATTTCACATTGGTCGGTAGATCGATAATACTATCTCCTAAGGGAGGTGATCATAGGACGTGCACTGTTTATCTCCTTAATGTCAGTATAGATATATTCTGTTATGGTCTGACGTATGTGCGACATACTGTCCTGGGATACTCAGGAGAGGTCGTAAAACCCCATTAGTTGTGCACAATTAACCCCTGCGGGGAACAGTTCCTGTACGTCTACAAAATGGATCTCGAAATCCCGCGGATTTTACTTAATCTTTTAGAATAACTTTTTTGCTCCTCAGAAATCTATTGGCATAATCCTTATTAAGGATTATTCTCAGGCAAACTCTTATTAAGCAAAACAACAAAGCTGGCCGATGGGAAAAAATCTGAAGAAAAAAGACGGGTTTCGTATAATAACACCGAACTAATAAACTGCCATAATTTATCCTACACAAATCTTATTAAAAAAATATATGTAAATTATGTGACTATAGAACATATAATATTATATAATATTCTATTATTATACTTACTATATTAAATTTATTATTATACTATTATATTCTTTTCATTCACTCTAACTAATTAATAAAAACTAATACAATAAAATAACTGCCGAGCATGGCTCGATACTCCGGTACATATTTTTAACATGAAAATCGATTCTATTTCAGAATATAATTTAAAATATTTTCCCGATTCTGGTCCCATAGTGCCTTACCCACAGAAGCACTCCATTCCTTAAAAGCACATCAAATCACATAAACCATATAAATGTAATGATTATACTCTATTATCGAACTGTCAGCTGTAATTATACTGATATAAATTAACATTTAATAAGTACTGCCGTATTTGAATCTCTTACGTAGAGATAGGTATAGGTTTAAGTTTCCTTCAAGACTTTTTTTTATTGAAGCGATTAGGCATGGAACAAGGTACACTCAGCCTTGTTAGAATACGTGAGAAGCTATTTAAATAACTTTGTAGTGTTTCTGCCATTAAATACGAAATTATGGTTGGATGTATTAATTTAACAACTGGCTAAATGCAACCCTAATTACACAGCTCTTTGTAGAGATTCGATTGGACTCGTTTCTATTAAGGAGCTATTTGAGCAACGAATTTGTATAATAATATTTATTCAATTAGAAAAAAAAGTCAATAAAATCTAGAATGCTCCACATGTTCTATTGATTCGGAAGCCTATTAACGAGATTACTCCAGCTTCCGAGATAGGTTTCATGTCTAAATTGGCAAACAGAATAAGATAGGAGAGGGGAGGTTCTTAGGGGAAGAGTTGATTTAATTTATCACTATATATCAGAAGCTAAGGGTCTTCGAGCCCTCTTTTATTATTTGATCGCCTGGAGCAATAGACCCTTTATCGGCCGGGAAACAACCCTTGTAAAACGAACCCTCTTTGTGATGGCATGATCTTTGGCCAATAACGGTGCAGTTGGGCATAGCTTCCTTTTCCTTACGATCCAGATCGATCTTTTCTATCATAGTTATTTTATTTTATTTTTTTATAATGTTGCATTAGTATGAAAGTAATTTTTTTTTATTATTTTGCTCGTTTGTGACATTTGCAGCAGCTTAGGTCTTGAAAATTCCGTCAGTTAAAATTTCAGTATGTTTGGTTGTGTGGAGCGGAAAATCTCTTTTTTTAAGTGAATAGTTAGTAAAATTATTATTTATTTATTATTAATCTATATCTATAAAAGAAAGATATCACTCAATCAGTGCCTTATGTAATCATTGATGGATCTCAAAAACGACAATGCCTAAGAAGCTTAAATTTTTCAGGATGGTTCCTCTAATACTGTGCATGTGCAATAAGGCTGGTTTAAAAAACTTCCTGCTCGAAGTCATTGAATTTTTTTTTTCTAAAACTTAAAGGACTCAACTAAAACTAACTCGACTAAAACTCAAACTCTATTGGTACTCATTTGAGAGATAATTAAATTCTCCACAAAAAAAAAATACGAAATCATCAAAACTAGGTCAGTATTGGTAAAAAATACTAGATATATAAAAATATATATATATAAAATCGAATTGCACTTGGTATCTCCAGGTTTTCTGTGCAGGTATCTCCAATTTTTTTTTTTAAATTCGAAAAACATACATTTCACAAAGATGCTCAGTTTAATGGTAGTTAAATTATCTACAGTATAATAAAAAAATACCACTCTCTCGCTCACTGACTTAATAATTACTGTATCTCAAAAACGACAATGCGTATGAAGCTGAAATTTTTACTGTTGGCTTGCCTCAAGCACCCAAAATATATAACACTTATGTACATTGTAGTTATCCTAACCATAAACCTATATAAATTAAAACGAAATGGCAGAAATTAAATTTTCGCGAGCGGATTCGCGCGCAACAGCTTGTTATTAATAAATGATGTGTTTGTAATTACAGCAGAATTTGAATATTAATTATGCAGCGCAGATAATTGCTGCTTCTCTGATTATCAATCATCTAATTCGATATTATTTATTTGTATATTGGGTTTAACGTCCTTACCACCTCCAATTAAGGCAGACAGGACGGGTCATCCTGCAGGTTACCAATCTATTCCATCCAGGGTTTCCATATCAGCCAGGTATGACATTTAATCCGTGGTTTCCTCATGAACTACAAGTCAACCTCTGCTTGGCGGATTCGAACTGGTAGCCGTTTCTTATTTGAGAATGCTGAGGTGCTTCAACAACCTCGGCCAACACTACTCCCTATTTCAAGATTCGTCTTTCAAAACATACAAGTCTAGAAAATTGCAGTTTTTACTTATTTTTCTGACCCATCAGCCCAATTGGCAAACCACATTTATTGATAAATGTAGATTATATTGATTCATGCATTATTAATGTTATTCTGAAAATTTACATTTCATGCGATATAACTTGATTCGTCCAGGCAGTTATAACCAAAATATCTATTTACACTGAAATTAGCATATGAGTGGTATTAAATTCAACATACACTCAAAATAATGGTGGAATAAAAAAGAAAAGTTTATTACATGTTGAATTTATTTAAGTTGGTATTGGTTTCGTTTGTACGTTAAACATATCGTCCAGAATGAAAGGGGCACAACTCGAAAAATGTGTTTTTGTTGGAGCGAGCATTAGACACAGGTTATGTTCTACATAGAATCCCCCAGTTTTTTTCCTCTAACATATGCTGCTGCTGTAACACCGGGTATACCTATTGGTTTGGCTTTATATTTGAGACGACGGGGTCCTACTTTTAACATTTGTGACGTTAGCAGATTTAAGGTGTGCCTCTTTGATTCAGGATGTGCGATATTGTATTGTTTATAATTTTACTTTTAGCATGTATTAAAATTTTTTCTAATATGTTCTTCTGTCACCATTTTCTAGCTAGGCACATTTTAATTTGTTTTTCTATTTTAAACTTTCATCACTTTATTCATAGGTTACTCCTTTAATGCATTTTTTACTTCCTTAGCCAAGTACTATAACTTAAGACATACATATTCAACAAATTTTAGGAACAGGTTAAACCCAGAACATGGTACCTGCGATACCCAAAGTTAGTACTGTTATCTCTTCGTTAACTTGTTTCCAAGTTACTCCGGAACGGTAGCATAAATTCCAACTCGGGGAAGTGGTTGTGGTTGTTCCATGCTCTACCACTCCGGAGAAATAATGAAGTAATGTCCGAGTTGATGCGGAAGGATCCTTTGATAGCTTGTAAATGATCCATGTAAGGGGCACGAGTCAAAAAATGTTAGAATGAACATTACACGCAGGTAAAGTTTTACATACTCGTAGAAGCTACCGGGGTATTTCCTCTAACACACTGGTAGATCGCCTGTTGTGTATGTTATTTGAGGATTGGCTGCTCTATGGGATGATAAAGGCCCAAATATTAAAATTTCTGACGTTAGACATTTTGAGTTGTGCCTCTTCCATTTAGGATATACGATTTGTAACATATTTTAATGCTGAGCTGGTCTAAATTCAACAACTTATCACAAATCGTCTTTTTATTTAGTGTATTTATTGCTAATAGTATTTTAAGAGTCCCCATGCATGTAAACTTCCTTCTTTCCAGATTAGTTGCACCAACCTTGCAGCAGACACATATGGATTTTCTTAAATCTTCTCTTTTTCTTCTCTTTTTATTAAGGGTTAATAAACGAAATAATCTCTGCCCTCGTACACGAATAAAAACGTTCTATTATTAACTCTTTTATATAAAATATTATTTAAGAGTTTGATTTAAATTTTTTAGAAACAAAATTTAAAATACACACACATATAATACACTTTAAAGACTGTCAACGAGTGATAAATTAAAACGTTTTCATACAACATTTGTCATTTATGGATAAAGGGAAATATATCTAACAAATGTGTGTGTATTTGCATTAATTTATATGTATATAGACATTTCTATTTAAGCTAAACAAATGGCCATTAGGCTTCATAGTTGCAGTTCTATACCTTTGGCCACTGTAATGCAATGGCTGCTTCATTATGTATTCACCCATTGAGCTTCTGCATAATCATTACAGTTATCCATACATTGCGAATTGGCTTTATGTGTTTAGAACGATTCTGTTCCCGTAGTAGTGTGAATAAGCTTTGAAAATTGTTGAGAAATTTGTTTTTTATTTTGGGCCAGTTTGTGCGTTTCTGTTGTGATGAATATGAGGGTGTGAACCGCAATACTCCTTACTTCCATTTTTATTAAAATCGATATATTAATAGTTATTATTACTCACACATGTTTACTATCAGAAGAGTCTAAATAGGTCTGATATCTTTCTTTATTTAGCAACCAATGGACTGCAAAACTACTTACATCACAGTTTTAAAAATGAAAGTAAAGAGTTTTACTTAATAATATGAAATAATATTTCACACTTTAAATAGGGTTAAAGGTCATACATAGTTTTCAACTACTTACTTTCATAAGCTATTTTTATTGTAGCAAACAGGACATTTCGATCCCCAGGTTCATGCATGGGTTCCTCCTAAGTATTAATCTGTTGAGCTCCGGTATGCTAAGGAGTGCTAGTTAACTAGTTAAAAAACTTTATACGACCTAAATCGGGGTTTCGGAACTTAAAGTGTGAAATCTTTAATAATAACAGAAGGTCGTCAATAAAATTTGTTATATTATATAATATAATATAATATATATATATATATATATATATATATATATATATATATATATATATATATATATATATATATTCCCGCTACACTCTGGCATTTCCAGCGGCCTCCTATGGATGAAATGAGCTGAAATGCGATGTGGATGGTTGTTTTCTAGGCAGAACAATGCCATAGAAGAGACATTCCACACCAAATCAACCAATGGTCCAAATGTCATGTCTTTGGATTTTGTTAATTTTTGGTCCAGATATTGTACTAGCACATTGGATGAAAAATATAATTTTTTGGATTTTTTTAAACATTTCTTTCCGAGTTACAAATTTTTGAAATTTTGAAAATGTCACATATTTTGTATCATTTAACAATCTTAAAAGGACTGTAACTCAAGAACTATTTGACGTAGGGAGCTGAAATTTTTAAAATTTTGTTCAGTTTCAGATGCTATTTTATAAAATATCTAACATGACCCGGTTAATTTAAAAATAAAAAAAGTTCAGAAAAAAAAATATTTTTTTTCCAAAAACTCACAATCGAAGTTTTTGATTTTTTTGAAAAAAATACATTTTGTTTAACCTCTTTTTGACAACATTTATACAAAATTTCATGATGGTACTCCTATGGTATCATTAAGAAAAAAAATATTTTCTGCTTAACTTTCAACTAAAAATAAAACCCTTTAAGAGCGAATTGAATATAAAAAGTAGACTCTTTATGCTTAAATATTCAAATTTTCTATTCATGCAGGTCAAGCTTAATTCAAATAAAATATCAGTGTTAATTTGGTAAGTTTTGTTTATAGTTAACAATAAAAAAAATAGAGTAATCAAGATAAGTAACATTTTGTATAATTGACAAGCTAATTATTAAAAAAATTATATTTAAAAAATAAATTGGTGCTAAAGCCAGCCTCAAAAGTCTAACAGACAACCAAATATTGACACCATTTCAATTTTTTAGAAAACTTGCTACCAATCACTTTTTTTTATGTAAATAATGAAGAATATGTTGAAGAAGAGAAGACTTTAAAATCAAGATTTGAAGAAGCTGTGGCAGTTGTTGGGAATCAAAAATTTCATGCATTCATCCCTCTCAATAAAGTCCAAGTCCAAACAAAAACATATTCTTTTTCTGACAGTACGGAAACTCACAAAGTTCAAGTGAGTCCTGGTGATGAAGAAATTCTGTTTGAAGAAATTGTGGGGTATGTCGCTTGTGCCTATGAGAAGGAGTGGTGGATGGCATGCGTTCTATCAAAAGATCCAGTTGAAGAAGAAGTTAAAGTTTCTTTCCTTCATCCGAATGGTGTTGATGGCTCATTCACTTATCCAAGAAAAGCAGACATTTTAATTGTGCCAAAAATTTATTTTATGCAAATTACACCCAATCACTGCAACAGGCAGAACATACCAAGTCCCGACAATGGAAATGGCAAAAGCTTGCCAAATTTTATATACAAAGAAAAAATACCTCTACTGAGCTCTAAAAATAATTCCACTGGCAGCCTGGAGCAAAGTGACTATGTAATAACTTATTAAGTTAACAAATATTATTGCACAAATTAACAGCTTTTTACAATATAGTTTTATAAGTCATTAAATAAATATGATTACGATAATTAATACATTTTCAGTTTGAGCTAAAATTCCTGGATGAAAACTTGTTAAGATTTGTTATTCACCAGGTTATTCTTGAATGTCCCCACTGTGCAGTATTGTTTCCTTGACAGTATCACTAGGCTAAACAGCAAATACTATCATAACACGGTATTTTTAAAATTTACACGAACTTCAATACAGAAAATATTTTTTTTATCATGTTACCATAGAAGTACCATCATGAAAATTGGTATAAATGTTGCTAAAAATGAGTTAAATAAAATACATTTTTTTCAAAAAAATCAAAAATTTCGATTTTGAGTTTTCATAAAAAATATAAAAAAATTGAAAAAAAAAATTGAAAAAAGTAACTTATGTTTTATGTTTTATAAAACACCATTAAAAACTATACCAAATGAAAAAAAAAATCAGGTCTTTATGTCAAATAGTTCTTGAGTTACAGTTGTTTAAAGATTATAAAACTACGCAAAATGTGTGAATTTTTCAAAAAATCATAACTCTGGAATAAATTGTCGAAAAAAAATTAAACTTAACTTTTTTCATCTCAGAGATAAGGTTAACAAACAACCAAAAAATAATTAAAATCTAAAATGTTGACATAAAAAACTAGTTTTTATTGGTTGATTTGGTGTGGAATTACTCAGAAGTGAGAATAAATTACGTCATGATTAATCAAATATATATACACTCGATTAATCAAATATATACCCTTATAAATTGTCCCATTTAAATCGATCCCACTATGTTTAGTAATAAACAAAGAGAACATGACTGTTTTCTGTAATTTTATTTATGCGGTATAAATTAAAAAACGGAAGCTGTCCCTTGTTTGACTCCTGATGGACCGAAAAAATCCTCTCATTATATTCTCTGTTCTAAAAAAAGTCATGCCTGACATGCCTTCAAATGATATCACCATGCAGAATCTGAAATCATGTCCTTTTTTTAAAATAAAAAAAAAACACCAGAGTTTAATATTATTCCCTGAATAAATTTGAATACGAGATGGATGCGCTCTGGCCAAATTAAACAGCTCTTTTCCTTGGAATTTTTTGCTTTCAAACTCCTCATTTCAATGAGTTACAACTTTATTAAAAGGTTTTATTATTAAAATTTTTCTAAGTATTCATTATTTTTTAAAACTGTATAAACGAAATTATTAAAGCTGAATATTTTTATGTAAATATTTCTTCAAGAATTTTCCTGAAATATTAATTTATTTTTAATTGAATAGATTAATTGGATTTCGTTGAAAATCTAGCTTCTTAATTACAAATAAAAAAAATATTGATTTTGATGATACTCAACCACGTTTCGTTAGAACTAAATTGTTAAGACGAGTCTATATTTATTATATAATATATAATCAATATAGACTCGTCTTATGAGATATATATTTATATGTATATATATATATATATATATATATATATATATATATATATATATATATATATATATTAATTCATCCATTTATATTAATATAAATGGAGCAAGCTGCTTGGAATATTGTTGTGATAATGCTTTCTTTGTTTAAAAAAAATATATATATATTTTATTTTTTTTAAAAATTATCATTAAAAGTACATCTTTTAATGTTTTGACCTTTTTTTAGTTTGGATTATTTCACGTTCTGGTACGTCATTTTAACTGATAAATTCGTTGAATTTCACTTTTTGTCTTATGACAGATGTGAATAAATATTTTAAGTAAAAAAAATGAAAAAAAGATGAGTAATAATAAATTTTAAAAATACATGTTTTGATACTGAATTATATTGGATCATTGATACTGATGGATGCGATAAAAACTTTTTGAATCTTTTTGTTTCCTTCCAACTGTTGAAGAACATTTAATTAAGTCAACGAAATCCAGCAATAGGCTTGCCCTGGTAAAAATTCAATAGTTTCGAAGCTTATTTTTTTCATTTTTTATTTGTTTCCAAATCCTTCACTCAAACAATCAACAACGGATTATAATGCAAAAATATAGGTTTGTGGTTTCCCCTTAATCCGTAAAAGCGTTTGCATTTAGACGTTTATTTTTTGTTTAATATTTTTTGCTAGTATCTCAATAACTATTAAAGGTCTCCAAATACAAAATTAAATCTCGCAAAATATGCTGGAAATTTAATGTATGGTTTTTAAATTCTTAATGGTTACAGAGTTTAAAGTGTTTAAAAGGTAATTGCTATACCAAAACATGTCAGCGCTATAAATGTAAGTGTCGGTGATATATTCATACAGGTTTACTAATATATCATTCAAATAAGAAACAAATATAAACATACAACAAAAAATATAAGTCCTCATTATTTGGTTAAAATATATGTTCAAAATTCATTGGAATTTCTACGTCTAATTATGTTGCTTAATATTTCTCACAATTATATTGTATTTTATGATATATAGGCTATTTTTTTTAATTGAGGTAGTTTTATTTATAATTAAAAAACAACCAAATATTTTTTTTTTAAATTAAAATAATTAATATTTATTGATGTAATGTGATATAATATTTTAGCATATTGTAATTATCTTAAAGATATAATTGTTAATTGTAGATGGAGGACGTGATGATGAGCCAATTTAGGCTCGAAATGTTGTCAAAAATGGAATAATAAATATTTGAAATATGTGAAGGGTTTATAATTCCTTGAAAAATTTAAGAAACACCAAGAGATTAATTTATTATTTATGTAGTTCGTTTCTGCTTTGACCAATAATTTTCTACTTACTAACAAGCAAAATTTAAAAAGTCACAATGAGCTTAACTGATCCACCAGAACTGTGGGTTTATTTATCATCAGACGCTTGCTAATTCGTATGTGGGATTTCAAAACTATTAGGTTAAACCTTTGATTGGCTGAAGTGTTTGACAGGGTATAGACTTTCGTTTAAGTGGGTTACGGATACAGTAATTTTTACTTCCTTCGGCATAATTCCGAGAAGAAATGAGAGGAGTAGGGAGACGTGATATTGCATAGAATTCTTGTTAACTTTTGTACGATAACTACTTGTGTGCCCTTCATTTCCTATTCGTAGCAGGAATTCTGAGAGAACTCCGCCTTAGAATCCTAGGATAAGTGTGCTATCCCGCTGTTGGCCAATTTCATACAGAGGCGGTATGCTCCGGTATAATGTGGAGCAGATGGATACCGCATTGCGCTCTCTCTATATCCTGCCAACCCTCTGAGGGATCCGGCCAGCCCACACGCCACTCTATATGCCCTCTGTCACACCATATCTCTCTTTATAATACCAACGTGCCTCTATTTCCTACGCTGTTTCAGCCATATTTTTTTTATTTCGACGAGCATGCATGCGAGTGTACCTCTACACAGGCCATATTGTTGTATTCAGTAGTAATGAAAAAGCAAAATATACAATACTTCGTCATGATAATTTCGTCCGTTATTGCTACTTCCTTCGAGAAATCTGCAAAGTATGGCCCTTGTGCTGGCGTTAGGCAAACAGAAAATAAGAGTGGTACGTGTTGGGGACTTCTATATTGTATTCTAGAATTCTAATTTGGATAATAGAGAATACCATATTAATTAGAGAATTATTAGTACATTAGCCAAGAAGTGACCGTTCATCACTTTTTCCTTTTTGATTTATTATTATTTTCAATAACGAACGTTTGTAATCGACTTAGAATTTTTTTTTAACCCCTTCGAACTTTGAGGTTTAAAGATGCATATAAACTATAAATCGAATAAATAAATAAATCAGCGTGCCTCCTCATCTGCTGGGCTGATTTTTTTTATGAGAAAGAAAGAGAATTTTATTCAGGGACAAAGTCCCCTAAGAATAACTATGCTGTACAAACATAAAATAACAATTCTGGCTTCAATGGTCCATTAGTCTTTGGCACTAAAGACACAGGTCGCACCAGGATGATCCTCGGAACTCAAACATTACCATTAGCCGCTTTGCTCCAAAATGGCAGCCGATCTGAGGTTTCATTCGCCTGTATCTCAGCCATTTATAAAGATAGAGGTAATTTATGAAGTTTTTTAGAATTGCTATACCAAAGGCTATTAACCTATAATGTAATAGTGGTTTTATAACTATTTGGAATAATAAACCACAGTTTTACAGCGTTGTATAATTATTTGTTGGCTATGCGGTAATATTATTAATTCGTTTCTAAGATTCCTGTAAAAGATTATGGTGCTTTGTGTGTAATTACTCATCAAGAATGCAATGCGAATTTCTTAAATTTGTTTCCGTTTGGGTTTTTCTCTTCACTTATTCACTACTAGGCATATCTTATAGTTAGTTACCTTCATAGATCGTAATGGCCGATCGCGTTAGGGCGAGGGCCCCTGTGAGCCCTATTCAGAGCAGTGTGGGTTCGATTCCTTCCTATGTCATTAATATTTTGTTCCTAGCGGTCCCGTAAAATTTATCTTGACACTCCCATTCTCCAACATGTGTTGGCGATAAAGTACCAAGTAACCTCTATCTTGCTTGGCTAGTTTTCCCGACCTATTTAAAGTACTACTATAATTTCCTTTATTTGTATTTACTTTATTTATCCAAGTTTTTTTTTCAATTTGTTGAATCTTTTAATAACACTAGAAGAACAAAAAAAATATATTTTGTAGTAGATATTCTAGGGTGGAACTTATGTTTTTTTACGCTTGTATTTTGATTTGAAACCTGTCTGTTTGTCCCGGTTAGGAATTAGAGTTCGAGTAAAAATGTCTCTACTTTTTAAGATGCTCAGCGTATTAATTATACTGACGATATAAGTCAGTCCTTAGTTGCTGTTTGACCTGGTCACATTCATATATTTACTCGTTAGTATTTTGAACTCTGTCCATAGGAGTATTTAAGCCTTAAAGCCAGACAAATGCCCGAATCAGAAAGTTTGTGAAAAACTCCATTAAATCCACCATTCTTCAAGCTTGATAACTGGCTCATCAAACTGTAAACTCGAATAAATTTCTCCCTCCCTTGCCAGTTCTAGTAAAGCCAATCAAGGCTCATAGTTATCAGTGGTTTAATTCGTGGTAGTTGTTTCCCATACTGAATAGTGTGCTTATTTACGTACCTACTTTATTTTATAATTATCATTTTATTGATCAACTATTTACAATGCTCTTATAGGAACTATGTTTATTAAGAATGTTTGGATAATTTTTTTGTTTTACTTAATGTTACCGGATAAAGGTGTTTTTGTTTGTGTGTCAGGTCTTGTCGAGTAAAATACTGATTATAAACATATAATTTAGGACAATAATAACTATATGATAGTTAGCTCCTCTGCCATTTTGTTTTTTATTACTTCAAATATTATGAGTACAAAATATAATTATTTAAACTTAGTGATTTTTGAATCTCCTATATTCTATTGAAACCGTTCATAATATACCAGAAGAAAATTATGTGGCACCCTAAAAAAAATCAGAGTGATGAAAATAGGTTATCAAACTTGAAGAATGGTAGATGTAATGTACTTTTTCATTAACTCCATGATTCGAACTTTTGTCCGGTATTAAGCTTCAAATACTCATATGTGCAGATGTATGAAAGTAAATGAAGCTTCAAATAATTTTGACCGGTTTGAATTCTCAAATATTCCAAAGGCGCTGATTGCAAATCTGAAACCATTTTTTACTATTTATTTATTAATTTTTTTTATTAGAAATCTCATTTAAACGTAGAATTACAATTTTACTCTTTTAAAAGAGTTCCTTTATCTTTTATTAGATTGCAAAAATAATTTTTGCGTTTGGACTTAAGGCGGAATTACAATAAGCGAGTAAAGTTGACCAAATTTGAGTGTGTTGATGACGTCACAGCTCACAGAGCACCGATAAGAGAAATTATCAGGTTGGTAGGAAAACAATTTCGTTTTTTAACCGATAAATTTTGACATGAATGTTTCAGCTTATAATAAACTTTATTAATCAAAGTAAGAACCATTAGAATCAATACACTTTTGCCAACGAGAAACAAATTTATTTATCCCGGTAGCGTAAAATTCCGGAGTGCAGGAGGCGATGAAGTCGTTAAAGGCGTTTTTGGCCTCGCCTTCGTTCTTGAAGCATTTTCCTTGAAGGAAGTTGTCGAGATGCTTGAAAAAGTGGTAGTCGGTAGGCCAAAGGTCTGGGGAGTATGGCGGATGAGGTAGAGTCTCGAAGCCTAATTCGTTCAACTTCTGCAGAGAAAGAGACAATGACATTTCGAAACGGCGATTTTTCTGATTTTTCTTCAGTTGGTGTGGGACCCATTTGTCGAGTTTTTTTGTTTTTCCAAGTTGTTTTAGATGATCCAAAACTGTCGGATGACTCTTTCGCAAGCTCTCTAATCGTTGAGCGCGGTTCTGCTTCAATCAATGCCTTCAACTGGTCGTTGTCAATCACCGATGAACGCCCACGACCTTCTTGATCTTCGAGGCTCTCATCTCCACTGCGAAACTTCTTAAACCAAAGTTGAACCACACGAACTTGAACAATGTCTGGCCCAAATTTTAATTAATTTTTCGAGCAGTCTCGGCCGCTTTAGTATCCAGTTTAAACTCGTACAGGAAAATATCCCGGATTTGCTTCTTCTCCATTGTCTATTTAAGAGCAAAAACAACAAAAAACAAAACTTAAATAAAAAAAAATCTTGAAAGTTTTTATTCAAAATACAAAGCAAAGTTAGCGCTTTGAAATGATATAACACACTAACACATTAATACATAAATTATCTTAATATCAACAATACAAAAAACGAAATTGTTTTCCTACAAACCTAATATTTATCTGGTGCTGGTGAGCTGATCGCGCGCAATGCATTTAAAGATCTTTCATTTACAAGAAACATCTCGGCAGAAATACTATCAGTTGTATATACTATGTACTTAAAAACCTAAATAAAATGGTAACGAATTAAAATGCTAAAAAAAAATATTTGTTACTAAAAAAATTGCGATTTCTGAAAAAGTAAAAAGAAAAGTGATAGAAAAACCTGTTTAGGCTAGATTAGGCTATGTTTTTTATAAACACTCAACAGCTTAGGCCTTTAGTGCCCTTATTCAACATTTTTTTAGTATTCCCTTTTTGTGTTCTATTATATTTTATTAAACATATTATTTGTTTAACAATTCAATCTGTATATATGTTTAGTGTGAATAAACAACATTCAGTAACAGGGATTCTTTATACTTTTTTTTATTTTCTGGATAAAAGTCTGTGAAAAGGTGATGATGGGCACGCCTCGTGGGGAGGCTGATGATAAATAGAACGGGAAGAAATGGAACGAACTCGTAAAGTTATTCATACACTACAACAGGGTCGAATGTTACTACTGAATGCATAAACACATACATATTTTAACTGCCCCAAGAGGGGTGAAAACACACAGATTCAAAGTCACTGAATTCATGAGACAATATGGTAGTACAGGCGAATGGTCATCTCCTTTACGACTGTATATTTCTAGAAAGAGGAAGACACAAACAACTAAATAGGAAATAGGAAACTAAATAGAAAATAGGAAATAGGAAACAACTATATAGGAAACTAAATCATGGAATATGTCATGTAGAAAATTTTTATAACTTATAATTTATTTCGTTCCTCTTGTAAATTGTTTCATTTCCCGTTTGACGGTTAAAGACAAATATGAAAGGAAACTATGGTAATGGCTTTCTAAAACAAGACATGGCATTGACTTCCGCTATAGATATGCCCATGTTATTGGATATCTCACAGCTTAAAATAGAATAAATCCACTCCCCTCGTCATCGTTCATGATTACAATTCAAATTATTTCTAAAAAACGAAACAATTGTCCTGTCCGTTCAGACATTTTCAACTAAGATTACATTCTATTTTTTGTCTTTCTTCTGTTGATCGATTGTAGATTATTGATTTAAATTATTTATTCCTCATTTCCTTAATTTTTAACTTCCGAAGATTCCGCAAAACACGCTTTCGCTCATCCAATCTCTGCATCTAAGGCAACCAATCGTTCTCTTTTAAGGAGGAAAGTCCTTTTGTTAGGTTTGTCTTTCGTCGTCAATTGTCCTCCTTAATGTCCTCTTTTTCGATATTTGAAGACTAATCAGTAAATCTCCGTAATTAATGATGCCGATTCGATCCCTTGTGCTTGATGCATTGTATTAAACGTCTTTGAACGAGGGTATTTGTACTATTTTTATTAGACTTGACGATTACTCAGGGTTCATTAAAGTGAGCATGCGCTACGCACAGATATTTTTATTTATTTATTTATTTTTTTTGTCCTTTACATTGTAAAATAAATTGTAATATTAATGATAATTGTTTTAAATTTATCATAATAACATGTAATAATGGTCATTTATCTTATATATTATAGGATTGATTAGTACGCTGTGCATTGTAGCAACCCAATGTATTTAGGCAGCATTGATGTTCAATAAATCATTTCTTTCTGCAATGAATAAAATGTTTCTTTTGTTTACGATATTTTTTCTTTCAGTTTTGAAAAACAAAATTAATAACTTAAAAAATGAGGAGAAAATATGTGTAATTTTTATAAAATTAATAAAAAGTTCAACGCTGAAACTTTCGGTTAAAAACTTTATTGGAGAACTCAAGGGAAAAAGTTACACAGTCCGCTTACACGCCCATAAGATATATTGCTTCATAAGAGCGTGGGCCATGTATCCAATCTAGGGGAGTGTGCAGCTGTTGCTCGGGTAAAAAATGAAAATAGCTCTAGCCAGGGCTGTCCGGGAATTGTTTTTTTTTGGACAAGTTTTTATGGACGTATCGATAGTTTATGAATAAATTTTGAAATGAAAAAATAATCTTTATTCTGGACCATTCCGTCCCATAAGGGTAACAGAAATGTACAGCTTAGGCAGAATTTTTTTGGCTTCACAATGCTGAATAAATTATATTCCTAACTAAAAGTCGAAGAATAAAATCTTATGGTAATTTGGGGAAGTGTGCACTAGATTTTACAGGGCTGTAAAATCTTTATTTATTTTTTAAAGCTATATTTTTCTTCTGTTTTTAAGAAATGTTCCTCAGGCGATTTAGTTTAAATATTGCATTTTTGCCCACGCCTCAATAACGTACATTTTGATAAGATTGATAATTTAATTTAGTCGTACTTAGTATGCATATTTTAGGTAGAAGGTATCTGAAAGTGTGTAGCAAGTGCAAAATTGTTCGTTTACGAAGGATTATTATTCTGAAGTAATGAACAAAAAATGACAATTGACGCTCGAACTATGCTCGGCATCAGGGACTGGATGGTGGCTTCCAGAGACAGAGACGCTTGGAGGAGTTATAGCTTCATCGAGTTGCAGCGTCGAATTAAAAAATTAAAAATAATCGAAAAAAGTTAAAGCTGGTCTGAGATTCACATATTAAACCTTCAACGATAATAATGAAAGTGAAATGTGGAAAATAATTGAATAATAAAAGAAGAAAAAAAAAATAATTTTTACTCCAATACGCTAGTCCGGAATTGCATGATCAATAGTACGGGTAATTTTAAACAACACGCACTAATCCGGCAACAGAGATTTGCATTTACTCCTATTATCATGTTTTGCCGGGGCAACTTTGACTAACACTTAAAAAATATAAAACTGTTAAAGAGACATATAAATCATAAAGTATTTTGAAGAACTGTTTCTGATGGTTTCACTTACCATAAAAATAAGGCCTAGTGGTGGACAAACACCGAAACACCTGAACAGCAGAAGTTGGAAGATCCAACATAATTGACAGACTGGAATTGATATCATTACAACGTTATACTTCACCTTAGCGAGCTCTCGTGGCTGATACATCAGTGTTTTAGACTTCATGCTTCCAAAAAGACAGTTCTTACAAGTTTTTAGGGTTTAGATCAGGGTAATATCAGGGTATCAGTCAGGGTTTAGATTTAACGAGAAATTTACGTAATTGCAGTTGCATGAACACACCTGAAAACGCGCTTGCCCTAAAAAATAAAATATTTACATATATGATATATATATATATATATATATATATATATATATATATATATATATATATATATATGAATACATATGTACATAATTGCTCAAACTTGCATAGTTATTTATTCTTTACATGCACGCGGTAGATTGATCATTGAGGAGATGGAGCAATAAGTGGTATTTAAAAGAGATTTTGGAGGAAGCCTGACGAATGGAAATGGATAAGGAGTTTCAAAACAAGGTAGCATGAATGATAAAGGATTTTTCAAAAGAAGCAGTTCTATGGGATGGGATACACGAATCGGTAGGTTGAGATCTGGTATTTAAGAGATGAATGGAAGAACGCAGAGTGAGGAGGTAAAGAATATAGGAAGGTTTTCTGGCACTTAGGGATTGGAACGAGGCACCTACCAAGAAGGTATTTTCGTCGGAAACTAGGATAAAGCCACACTTACTCGGAATACCAGTGAGAGATGTATGAGAGCTTCTCCAAAATTTATTAATCCAAAATAACAAAATGAAATAAACCCAACATTTACGGTTGAATAAATAATATGGTAGTTCGTTAATAAATAATTAAATAGTTTAGTAAAGTAATTTATAATGCTGTAAAGTAAAAATATTTTAGTGGACCTTCTGCGGCGTTTTCTATCCGGCTGAGGATTGGGGGACATCACACGTTTTGCTTTCGCTCTCCTCTCACGTACGCCGGTGTCGTTAGGTTCGCCTAGTGATTTCCTCACTTACCCCACCCCCTATTTCTCGACCTTTATTATTTCCCGGTCACTGAAGGGAATGGGGACCCTAACCGCATCAAAGAGATCAATTGAAAAGTCTTTTTACGCTCTAAAGGGTGTAGTACTAATGCTTTGTGCAGTGGTCACGTTCAGCCTTAACGGTGCAATTTCGTTTCTTTCTTGTAAGAAATGTTACAATCAAACAATAAAATGTAAAAGGCATCTAAAGGTATATGTAAAAAAAAAAAGATTTAAGAAGGAATTCTTTTCTACAAGGCCTACTTTTGTAAAATGTTTTATTTAAAAAATTAAAATGTTTTATAACGATTAATTAATCATAGATTACAAAAAGGACCTCTGTTAATTCCAAGAAAAACAATTTTATTAATAAAATTCCAAACAAATGTTTTTAAAAATGCATTATAAGCATTGTGTCGTTTCGGGTTAATTTTGGTTTTGAGTGTTTTCAAACTTTTGTATTCATTTAAATAACTAAAATGCTAACACCATACACCCTATAGAATTAATTAATATGTACAACACTGGGAAGTACTTGTTTAACATATAAGGAATTTATAAAAAATGTTTCTACGGATAGTAATTATTATTTTACTAGTATAGTCAAATAGTTAATTTGTTGATAACATTTCTTGTTCAAGAATATCCATCAAATTATTCTTTTATTATTTCATTATATAAAAAAATTCATCTCTCGCTTACAGTGATTCCTTTCGATTCCGATATAATTTTTTTCTAAATTTCATTGAGAAAAAAATTGTCGGCCTTCTAAATATTCTGATATAAATGGAAAAATTATTTTTTCCTAATTTCAAAATCTATGCTTTTTTATTTATGTTCAAGAAAAGTTTATCTTTAAAGCTCGTTGGTCTATAAATTTAAAAAAAAATTGTAAATATAGTTTTATTATCGTAACATTTTGGCTAAATAAAATCATTTTCACGATTTACATCTGTTTATGCTTTACATAAGGCTCGTTTTTTAAACATATTTTATAAATCCTTAATTTATCCATTTTATTGTAGAAAATTGTTGGGCTTCCTCTAATTATTCAGATGTAAATGGAAAAATACTATTTATCTAATTTGGAGACCTTGACTTTGTCTTAATTCGTTTATTATCGTCTAACACTATAGTGTTTTTTTTGTTTGTTTTTTTATTAACATTTCTATTTTCTCAACACATTTTTGATAGCACCGTTTAATCTGAATAAACCCATTTTCACGCAGCATATTTTTTTATTATTTTTTACATCAGAATTAATATTTTTAATCACTGCAAAATCAACCGCAATTTCGTCTAGCAATAGACCTTAAAAAAATATATATTCTTCAACACGAATAAAAAAAAACAAAGTTCTCCAAAAAAGGAGAAAAAAAAAATTCACCAATAATTTTTCCTTAACATTTTAAGGTTATTAGAAATATCGATTCCGATGTAAACTTTGAACAAATATGAAACGAAAATAGTTTTATTTAGCCAAAACGATATTATGATAAAAATGTATTGAATTAATTCAGATTTTATTTTTAAAGCCTGTTGACCAATAACCGTTTAAAGATAAAAGTTTCCTTCAGCTTAAATAACAAATCAGAGGTATCAACATTAGGAAAACTAATTAAAAACAATTTTGCATTTTTAAAACATAAATCAACTTTGATTTAATATGTGTTATGACGAGCTTCACATATTTGCAATAATTACTAACAACTATATAAATACCATAAATGGATAAGAGTCGGAGGACGGTCAAATTTAATATTATAATAAATTTATTAATTTTCTATTTCGCTAATATTTTGATAATCAATTCAGGTCTAATTATAAACATCACTTGAGTATTTTGCTGTCTCGAAAATTATCTTTATTTTTTCTACCTCTTCTCCATTTATAAGTATTCCCAATAAAGAACTTCGCACTGCAGAGTCGCTTGCATACAAATGGTATACAATAATTGTTTCTCGCTGTATTTTACAGTATACAACCAGTAAGAAATATCTGAAGAAAATCATTATCGTTGAGAAACTAATGTGCCAATTTTTTTTATATATAAATTAATATTTAAAAATTACCTTACTTAGATAACTTCATATTTTACCTTAAAATAGTATTTGTAGCGAAATTCCTTCTAGATTTCATCAGATAAAAAAAAAAAAAATTTGGATTCGACCGTGATAAAAAATTCAAGGCGACCTTTCACGAAGGTGATTGATACAGTCTATCACTGCCATTTAGTTCTCTCATGTTTATATCGATGCTTGTTGGGATCTGAATACTAACTAAACATACTATATATTTTTTTTTTCTCTTTTCAAATAATGATAATAAACTGGAAGGAGATCGTTAGGGTATTGCACTGCTAAATGAAACAGTCCAATTAAAGGACGTCTCTATTGTGTAACTTCACCCTCTGTTTGCATGTTCGAATTCCAATTAGGAGAAGCAAAGTGTAAAACCTAATTTCCAATTTGAACTTTACAAGATGAGCCAGTTGGTCTCAATAATTTATTGTCGTCAACATTTTTTTTTTCTTCTGACAGATTGAATTTTTTTTATTCGTATGAAACAGAATAAAATAAAAGTTGTACAGCATCAAATTCTTAGTACATTGAGTACAACAAATTTTTAATTCGGTCAAGTACAACTCTCGAAATTGAGATATCTCCCGATCTCCGGCAATTGGTATTTTAGCTCAGATTGAAAATGATGTAATTTCAATTATCAGTATGTTGTATGTATATCCCCCTTGTAAAATCTCCGAGTTTTCAACCTCTTTCTTTTGTGTTTTTCGCCATCTGAAAAAAACGCAAAGAAAAAACTTTTTTTTTCAGTTATTCCAAAATAACTCGCTTCCAGTTCATTGAAGGTAAATATTTGACGTTACCAATTGTAATGAACGTTAAATTTCCTAAAAGTTTGTATGTAAATTTTTTGAATATTCACAATAACTACCGTAGATACGAGGCCGTAAATATATACAAAAATGTCCAAAAATCCAAAAAGTTGAATATGCCATTGGTTTTGCGTTAGATATGATTTATTTTAAGCACACTTAAAGACAGACACCCCAGCTACTAAAAAACTTTGCCTTCCGACATTTCGAGGGGGCGGGTTTCAAAACGGTGTCCGAAAAACTCAAAATTTTAATAACTTATAATTTTTCTACATATCATTCCTAAACGTTGCGTTCTATCTAAAAAGTTACTGTATATTTAATTAAGGAACATCAAATTCTGCGTCTAATGAGCACGTTTACAGACTAATTTCAGTAGCTGGTGTGGTCGAAAACTAGAGTCAAAACAACGATTTTGAACGAACATAGAGACAATGTATTATAAATGAGTCTGAGCCGTAGTTTTCGATCACACCAGTAGTAGATTTTCACGGCACCGTATCTCATTATCTATTCCGAATATTCAAAGATGTTATATATAATATTCAGGAAATTTAAAGTTCTTTAAAATTGATACTGACAAATTTTTACCTGGAATGTTCTGGAAGCGAGTTATTTTGGAAAAACTGAAGAAAGTTTGTTCGTAGCAGTTTTTCAAGATGGCGAAAAACGCACAAGGAGGAGGTCGAAAATACAAAAATTGTATCTCGGCTCCCAATAATGCTAGAACAAACTTTTTGTTTTTCCAAATTTGTATTATTTTATACAAATAATAACGTTCTTTATTGCGAACAGTTTGATGAAAAATTTGCTGAAATATTTGCATTTGTTTAAGTTAAAAGTAAATTAAAAGAAAACATTTTTTTATCTGTGTAACATATTGAAAAGTTTTGAATTTTTTTTAAATTACCAAAACATAAACTAGGTACTTTTGATTTTTATGCAGAAGTCAAACCGTCCTAAAAGCATTTCAACTTTTGAAAAAAAGATTTGAAGTTATTAATTAAGTAAATTTAAAAATATATATAATTATTTTGCTACGAGAATAAAATTATTTAGGCTTTGAAAGGCCTATCATTTTTCATTTTTTAATGATGATAGATTGTATATATTTTTTTCTACAGTACTTTAAACATTTTTTGCAATTTAATTGCTATTAAAAATTTAACAGAAAATTATTCTATATTTTAGCTTATAAGGAACTCTTCATTCGCGAAAATCTGAATAAAAAAAATCATTTTTTACATAAATCGTTTAAAAAAAATAATAATACACCATCTGATCGAGATAGGACTATTTTCCTGAATTCCGAAGATAATTTTTCCAGATTTTTCCTAATTTGGAAAATAATATCTTTTTGAGCTCTTCATACCGGATTATAATCACTCTCGTAAATATTTATCGCTTTTGAAGTATACAGTGCTTACAACCTTTAGTAAGAGAATATGTTACCTTCTTAACGTAGGTATGAATTTTAAAGAAACCGGAGAACTCAGGTTGCAAATTTATTCACCTCCTTCCACGGAAGTATTCTATTGTGGACTTCGTATAACTGGGAATATAAATAGCATTAGGAATGAAAGCCGCTTTGAAATGACACCTCTGACGTCTTTAAATTAAAGGGCGTGTAGCGAATTCATCCAACAGCCCTTGGGAAATCAAGCCACCTTCTAAGACCACTTCTCAGGTATATATACTCCCGTCTGTGGTTAGTCACTGATTTCATAAGTCACGTTTTAGCTTCTTCGTCTTCTTGAGAAATAGCCTCTCCTGGCTGAAATAGAAATTCTCCTCAGGGAATAGGAAACTAATAGTTTTCTTAGAAGACGAAGACAGTTTTAACAGTTGGAATATCCGGGGCATTATCAAATAAAAAGACGATTTAGTGTTCTGGCAGAACCCAAAAATCATTAAAAACAAATAATAAACACCTCAATCGGTGTTCTATGGTATTGCTACTTGGGAGCATGTAGCTGGGTCGGTTAATCAAATTACAACTTCCCTCATTTTCAACTGAATTTTAAGTATAAAAGATCATTAAAAAGTTTATGTATATTACGGAGCGTGTTTTTTGTTTCATTGATTTTTAGCTCAGTTTCGTGTAAGAAACTCTGTTTAATTAGTTGGCAAACGATTAATAATTTGAATCAACTTTATGTTTCAATATAAAATTATTCTGAATGAAAAGGTAACGTATGTTGCCCTGAAAAAATGTTCACTTTGAAAAATAGGTTTGGGCCTCGAAAATGCTCTAAAAAGCTGTAGTTATTGTCAAGCACCTTTTACTAAATCACCTTCAAGCTAACAAAAAGTGTCTATTTATTTATTTTTTATTATCAAGATGACGTACTTACGTCAAATATCTGAAATTTCATCACAAATTGAGTATTTTAAAAAACATTTTTTTTTTTGTTATAATGATGGAGTAGAAACATTCACATTACTGACAACTACAAGCTCTTAAGACATTGAGAGAAAAATCATATATCCAACGTAAGGAAACAACGGTCATATACTTAAAATAGAACAAAGGCACACGCCATAATTTGGGAGGAAATGTCGTCTTCCGGCTAAACGTTACCGCTTGGACGCTTTGCTAGAACTTAAACCAGCGAATGGCCTACACAGGAACCCTAGTGTCCCCGAATCCGACTATGGGCGTTTCCATCCATTGCTGATTACCTACGTCAGTTGAAAAATTCGGTAAATACCCAATCACAACAATAAGCTATTGACAGAACTCTTGCACAGTTATAGAACTGTAGGTAGACCAAGATCGGGATTGTTAGATTTTTTCGCAAATGACGAATGAATAGTTGGAAAAAAACACTGGAATGGCGTTAGCTGAGAACAGGAATGCTTGGCGTTTGATGCCCAGACAGCACAAGGCTTGCTTGTGGGTTGTCGTTCTGTAATAATAATCAATTACATAATATATTTGGAGTATTTATGTCGAGATCGCGAGACTTCACCCCGTAAGTATGATGTGATATGAAAAAATTTATGATGAAATATGAAGTAATATGTTTTAAGAGATTGAAATAGGTGAGTAATGTCGTTGGGTTAGTTAAGAAAAGAATCTTTGAATAAGTAACCAGTGTCGAATTAACGGTCTGTAGTAGATGGAAGAGATTATGTAATTTTTGATCTTGCACTTTTAGTTGTTGTCCATTGTTACAGCTGGGCATGCTTTTAAATTGTGATATTTATCTAAGATTTGAAACGGCGGTGATAAATGAAATATGGCATGCAGGAATGTATGTTTTATTCAATGGTTTATTAGGTACAGTGTGTTTTTTTCATTCTCTAGTTTAAAGCATATTTTTAGATGTTATACATTTTTCAAATAAGTCTAAACAGAGATTCGTTAAGTTATAATAAAAATAATTAAAATTACAATTGTATTTCTATTGTTATTCTAAGGGGACTTTGTCCCAGAATAAAGTTGATTTTGTATTTCTATTGTTATTCTAAGGGGACTTTGTCCCAGAATAAAGTTGCTTTTGTATTTCTATTTTTAACGTGCGAATGCCTTATTGGTGGGTAAGGCACTGGACTCCTAACTCTCGGGTCCGAGTTTGAGTCTGACTGTGGCAGATTTTACAGCAACTTTTTTTTTTTTTGATGTTACAGCAATTTTTTCGTCAAAATCGGCGAATCGGAAGTATCAATTTGTATAATCGATTTCACACTTATTTACAATTTTCTCGAAAACGGCTCTTACGATTTTGATGTAACTTGCCAAAATAAATTCTTCTCCTTAAAGCCCTTTTCATATGTATAGTACATCACCGAGAAAATACAGAGAAAAAAGTTATAGCCAAAAGAAAATTTTATTCTGTAGTATCAGCCGTGGATATTGTAAATATTGTAAGTAGCATCTGAAGTAAAAGTAATATAATCAGTAAAATTCTGTTTTTTTTTGTAATAAAAGGGCTTATTCATTCATTCATCAGCCGTGAATCAACCTCGACAAAGCGGGTACCGTATCCTTTAAATGGGTTGAGAGAAAAAACCGGCGAGTGAGCTTGATCTTGTTCAGATCACCTCCTTGCAGAACCGTTGGTCAAGAAACAGTACTTCCTTCCCAAATATTGAATCCTAGACCCTTCACGGGTTGTGATACACGTTTTTTAGTTGTATTTTTTTAAAACGTAAATTATAAATAAATTAAAGTTAACAAATTAATTGTAAATATATATTTTAATAATACTATAATTGCTATATAGTACAATTTCTTATACTAACAGTCTATAAATTGTTATTGTAAATTAAATTAGAGAGGAAAATATTTGTAACAACAGATCCAAACAGATCGAATGTGATACTTGAACAAAAAAATACAAGCTCTGGTTCTGCCCTTGAGTTGAAGGGCATGTACACCCTTTACAGGGTTGTCCTCTCCAATTACCTGACATCAAGGACCTGCTGGACAGGGAAAATAAATATAGGTAGACCCAATTTGTTTTCAGCAGAGCCTGACAATTTTTCTAACTTAAATTTCAATACTTTTTGTTTATTATTTTCTAAAAATGTTATTTGACTATGTCTAGAGTCTTATTATTAAATTAAATCGATAAGATTCAATTGGAAAAGAGAAGAGAGGAGAGGAAAACGATTTTAAAAGATTTTATATTAATTATCATTACATTATATCAAATAACTCAGCTCTGCTGATTTGGTCAAATTCAAATTCCTCGTTTTGAGGTTTGATACGTTTTGAGGTCCCCTGAGTCCAAATAACCAAGTCTCGCAAAATGTGTGCAACAGCCGAGCTCAAAAACGAAAAGTTGTACGATACTGAAATTACGTATTCGAGGTAGCTATGTATGCCTGTGATGTTACAGCAACTTTTTCGTCAAAATCGGCGAATCGGAAGTATCAATTTGTCTAATCGATTTTACACTTATTTACAATTTTCTCGAAAACGGCTTTTACGATTTTGATATAACTTGCCAAAATAAATTCTTCTCCTTAAAGCCCTTTTGATATGTATATTACATCACCGAGAAAATACAGAGAAAAAAGTTATAGCCAAAGAAAATTTTATTTTCGCATACCTCATGTAATCGAATGAATGGTAATTAAATTTTATAAAAAAAAAGTGAATCATCGAAATCGAACCAGTATTAGCAAAGATACAGCCTATCTTATAACGGCTACAAGTTCTAGATGGAAAGCCGAGAGCGTCCGAAAGGAGACCGATGCTACCGAGCTTCCTCCTACCAAGCCACGAACCTGTTGTCAACAATACGCTTTGTAGTAATTTAATAATATTAAAATTGAAATTAATCTACTAATTTCTAATTTTATATTATTAAATGGAAACAAAATGTTTCCATGGAAACTAAAACGAAACTTTTAAAATACATTTTCAGCTTGACAAACCAAAAATATATAGTGCACATTTTTAAAATTATTAGATTTTAGGAAAATTTCTCGCATCTACTTCCTCATTTTATTCACAATTTATCACAACGTTTCGGGCTTTACCTTGCCATTTTCAAGTGATCCTCATCTTCAACTTTTTCATTCTTATTTGTCAATGTAAGATTGCTGTCCTGTTGTTCGTATAAGAAAATTCTTATTTTTCATACTAGTTAGTTTAATACAAATATCTCCTTTTACCATTGCCCTACTGTGCTGAATGATCTGTTTGAACCGTACCCAGTATTACAGAATTTTCATACTAAAAATCTATCATTGTACTTTTGTGAGAGAAGACGTGAAGAAGTACATACTTTGGAGTTTATTTCAAGTAGTGTTTATGTGAACTCTTTAAAATTATATTAAAAAGATTATAATTATTGGTTGGTTGTGAAAAGTTGTATGATGCGCGACCGCACCATATTTTTTTTTTATAAAGTTTAAGGTAAAAAATTGTTTATAAGACCAATTGTGACTAAAAGTCCACAACAGTGTGAGATTCCTTGCTTTTTTATTTGCTTAGGCATTATTTCTCAGGGGGCATGATGGCTATGCCTACTTCTGTACTGGACTTGTTAAGCCGCTGCTTGGCATCTCCTTTCTCGCTCTTGTGTTTTGAGCTTTCTGCATATTTGCATTGCAAAGTCTGCAAAAGTATTCCAGCTCTCCTGTTTTTTCATCATCAGAGCATCTAGGTTTTCCGGAACTGTATGCTGTCTAAGGATCTTGTCTAACTCTTCCTTTTCTACAGGGAAAGTTGGGCAACAGAAGGACGAAAGTTCCACTGTTTCTTCCATGAATGCGCAAGTACTTCATTCTCGAACTTTTATCGGGCTAAGTCGGCTATGCAGTAATCAATTGGAGGAGCTAATAGTCAAGCTTCCCATATTTCCAGGGCATCCATACTGAAAGATCTGGTATGAAGCGGTGGGTCCAAGACTATGCATAATAGGCTAGTATAGAAAGATCGGTACTTATAGATATTAACATTTCTAACTATCATAATAAATATTAAACTTTAAATTACTTATCACATTTTATTAACGTAATTTCGTTGTGCAATTAAATAAAGTGTAGTTAGTAGATTAGAGGTTAATATGGAGTTTATTAATGCTAATCTCTATTAGTACTGGACTATTTATACTAGTCTATTACTTTTTTATCTCAGGACGTTAAATACCTCGCCTTTGAAATATGCTTCCGCTATAAAAATGGCCGTAGAAGCTGCTATTATTCGCCTCATCCTAATGAGAGACCTCCATCATCCTGAACAAACAGAAAAAAGAGTCTTACAAAAAACCTTTTTTAGGGATCGATCGGTCTGGCAATGTTGGGAATACTCTCTCGTGATATTCTCCCTAATGGAAGACTTTAAAATTTAATCCTTCCTCCATTGTTAAAAGTAAATGGCTGTAAAAAGAAATGATAACGCTAATAACAAAACCTTGGAATTTTATTCTATTTGATTAAGTAAAAGGATCATTTATTGTCTGTGTAGAGGTCACATATTAATTAGGCTATTCAATTAATTAATTTAATTTTACTACTATTCAGTTTCGAATAAATACAGAAGAGATGAAATTCTAAAGTATTAAACAGTTTGATAAGTGACCCGAAAGATGGATTGGTTGCTTTGCTGATTAGCATTCCAGTGATTTCCTTTAACTGCTTATTTAACTTAGTTTCCCCAGAGAGGAGGTCCTCATGGCCGAGCGCCCGGTGAGGATTAGTGTGGGTTCGATTCCCACCTTGGTCAGTTGAGGTGGTTCCGCGAAATGAATCTTGGCACTCATGAGGTCGAGGTGGCAACCTCTAGGTAGCCGTCGGAGGTTAAATAATACCACCAATAATCCCACATCTCGGACATGTTTACCTCACCACTACCGATTCCATTAGCAGTAGTTTCTGTAGAAATGGGCTCAGTGCTATTTAGCAAAGATTCAATTTTTTAACGCCTCACGCTAATCTCACTGAGATCTCATTCAAAGTTTCATCTGCTTACCTAATTTTACTATTACACTTTTTGTAAACTTGAATATATATATATATATATATATATATATATATATATATATATATATATATATATATATATATATATATATATATATATATACCAACGAGCTCTATGGAAATAGTTTATTGCAACAACAATAATAGAAGTTCATTGGCTAGTAAATAAAAGAATTCTAGGTATCGACGTACACCAACCAACTATGTAATTGAAAGCAAAAAATACTTCTTTAATAAATTTTACGGGCATAACAATAAAAAAATAATATATATATATATATATATATATATATATATATATATATATATATATATATATATATATATATATAATACATATAATATAATATGATGAATAAAATAAAAATATAATATTATAAAATAATATATAAGTTTACTGCTGGTATGCGACAAAAAAGGAGCTTGATGGGAGATCTCTTTTCGAGTATTACTACAATACTGAAATCTTTCACATGCTTGGTATGCCATAACTTTTCTACTGTGATCAAATTCGGTAATGATCACTATTATTCTATGACAAGTGTGAATGAGGAGTTAAAGTAAAAAAAATATACATGTAATAATAAAACAAAAAATGCACACCCTTTTTGCATTTACTAAGTTGAGCAATAATAAAATTATTTAGAGATTCATAAAAATCACTCTTTTCAAGAATCATATCAAAAACACATTTAAATTAGTTAGCTCTTTTTCATGATCCGGAATGAATTAGCTCTTTTCATTAGCCCGTCGAGAACTGAAATTACCAAAGCGACTTATTGCTCTGCAAAAATTATCAGCAGGAACTAGACCTTTTTTGTCTCTCATATAAACCATGTTTCTTCGCTCGCTTTTCGCTCAACCTTTTACTGACTCAAGATCAGTTCGGACCAGACATGTCAACTTTAGTGGTTCGGTTCAGAGAGTTACCATAGGGTGTTATTGGATGATACAAAGGCAAAGCCTTATGTATCTCAAATAAGTAAGTAATAAACCTGCCAACGTGTATCCAATTCATGCATCATCAGGACAGGAAAAGATAATATCACAGAAATCCAGTATAGAGACAGAACATCTGACATCAACAGCTATTAAATACTGAGCTATCGCTATTTTCCTCGTGCCTGTATGCTTGTATTATATATATATATATATATATATATATATATATATATATATATATATATATATATATATATATTACTTTGTAGATAAAAAAATTTATACATGAGTATTTAAACAATTTACTATTTGAAATCAGTAGCGTTTTGCTAAAAATATTTTTTTTTTTTTTTTTATAGAATAATCACCAAAAAACAAATCCACTCTTTTTATTGTAATTAAGGGCTCGGAAGCCCTTGGGGTTAGAACCGGGGCTGTAGTTTACAGTCCAAAACTATCCCCAGGGATTGCCTCCCTCCCTTCCCCCTCCGGTTAGTTACTGCAAAATGCCCAGCTTTCCTCTCAATGCTTCAGCCCTTTAGTGGCCATATTTTAAGCCAATGGCTCCTGAATAATTCCTCTGTTCTTTATTTTTGCAATATTATGACTTATATTATTTCCTCCTAACTACTTGCAATGAAACCTGCGTAATATATTTATTTATGTGTGAGTGAAATCCGTCATGACTGATTAAATACTCCTATTCTTATCTAGGATAGGTGTATCTTATTTAAAATAAAATAAAAGAATGTTATTTAACTCTTACAGTTAGTTGTTTCGGATGTGAAATATCCAAAATAAATTTTCTTTAGTAATTTTCAGGACATATAAAATAAGTAAATAAATCAGTTCGATAAAAGCCCATGAGAAGATACGGGCATTTGATTTTCGACCTTGCGATAATCACGAGAGACAATGTGGTTTCTATTGTACTGAAACTGTCTGATTTATTTTATGACTAATGTCAGATACTTGCCTTTTAGTGAGTAGGACCAGGAAGCTTCTGTGAAACCACGGTTCCTCCCCCGAAGGCAAATCCAACTTATTTCCTTTCAAGATAAAATTTAGAGTGCCAAGATTTGAGCCGGATTCATTCAGCAAGATTGACTTAAGCTGGAACGTTGTAATAATAAATGTTCACTAAAATATAATATAATTAATATAACATTAAATATAATATATTCTTCGGAACGGCTAACAAGTAGTCTTTCTTGATTAGGAGTCTAAATCAATAAATCTTTATAATTATATTAAACATCGATATAAAAACGTGTCCACACAAGCTCAATATATTGATGAAAAACATCCATTGAAACAAAAAACATGTGACATGTTTATATTTCATTTTCGGCATTCTGTAAGCACATATAGGGTTCACCAATTTTTTTTAGATTTAATTAAAATAAACTTCAAATTATTTTATATCGTTCTTCTTCCGTCTTAGAAGGTGACAACATTAATTTAAAGTTCTAATTAATAACATTAATTAAAGTTCTAACATTCATTTTAAAAATTGTGGATTTAGTTTCGTATAGCTAAAAAATATACACACCTTGTGATAAATATTTTTTTTTTCTTAAATGAAGAAATTATCCTATAAGCCGATTTTTATTATGATTTCCGTATTATTTTATATAACAAACAAAGTGAATTTAACAGAATTCATTCTCTTCTTCTTTTTCGGGGAAACCTTATTTCACAACATACTTTTTGGAATAATAGAAAAAATAAATTAAGTAAAATAAACATTTTATTACAACATTTTATATCCGGGAATATTTATGTACGCTCAGCCTGAGGAACTCAGATGCTAGATTGTCCCACACTTGTTGAGATATTACTATATGTCTAAATTAATGGCAATAGTAACAGCTATGAAAGAGTTCATTCAAACCATATTTACAGAAAATATTAATAAATTAAACAATAAGAGAAAAAAAGAAGTAAAATAAACATCTTATACCTGGGAATATTTATATACACTCAGCCTGAGGAACTTTGAACCTAGCTTGTCGCAGACGTCGGAGGTTTGGTCATTCCCAGAATTGCAGTATACATTTATACAATCTTCGAGGAGGATCATAGGAACGAGCGAAGGGGTTGTGCTAAAGGTTTGGGTTGATGAGTAAGACTCTGGTGAATGTAGCAATAATTGAAACAGAACATTAAGTTGTACCTTTTAGACACCCTTTGGGAAATGCCCAGTTCCATAATTACATAACTACTTAATTCTTTAAAACTACATATTTTATTTATTACTGTTTTATAACAATTATTTTTTATGGGGATCAGTCTTGTTAAGTCAACATAAAAACAAAACTATAACTTATTCTTAAATAAATTTAAAGGATATTTAATTTCCGATGAGATAGTCCAATTAATGGTTCTGAATAATGAAAAGTTCCAGTAAATGTAAGCTAGAATTATACAAATCAAAACTTTTCATCATGAAAGTAAGTATATACAAGTTCACTGTCTAATTTCGTCCTACCAATGATTGCACACCAAGCAAGTGTCATATATCTAGTTCCTTAACATTCTATGAACCAGAGCCGACTCAATTGAAGGCAATTGAAACGCCATTCGACTTCGTAATTGACCTAATACTATCCAACCCCACTAGACAAACTAGTTTCAACACTCGGGTACAAAGTACCGAACTTTGTAAGTGCCTGTCTTCTGAACCTCTGAGGAATTTCCAACATCTTCCTGACTTCGGGAAATATTTCAATTCATAGGCAGTTGGAAAGTAGAGATTGGCCGGTAAGAGATAGATGGACTCTGGCACTTGTTCTCGTTCCGGACCATAGCGGTTTGAGGCTTTGCATAGATAACTATCTTGCCAAGAAATTGGCAGTTGTTACTGGTTGTAAATTCTAGTCGAATAGTTCATCTATGTGCTTTGATAATACATTCTGGCCTCATTTCTGAATCTGTTGTTCTGCCCCGTTATTACCAAAATTATATTTATCCTCAGATGTTTTGGTAGTAATGAACTATAACGTTTTGTATTTTGACTATATTTTTAACAGTGCATATCTATCGCCGTTATTGCCGATCGATATTTAAATGGCCTAATTGCATGACTCGGACACGCTATATTGCATGAATGTTATTTTAAATGATACCTTGAGTTTATCGAAGAAGTATACTATGTACGTGGTTAATTTATATGATTATGAGTGCTTTGTACTACGAGTATGTTACTATCTAACAGGTAATAATTGCATAGGAACATATAAGACAGCATTCCTAAATGCAGTATATTGTAGTTCACTACCTAAACTCAGGTACTCCAAAAAAGTTAATAATAGCTTTTTATCCTATTGGTTTACAATCTATCCTAGACAGAGTGAAAAGATTGTTATTTATTCTGGGCCATTTACGAAAAAAATGTCAACCCCACAGACAGGAAACGATATGCTATGATCTCAACCTGAAGTAATAAAAAATATACCTTTACCACTGCAACCTCCCATAAAGGGCGTTGGCCTCAATATTTGGTAAGGGAATACTTATTGATGATAAAATTCAATCCATCGCAAGATGACGTGTGCGATCGTTTGTGATTTTTGTGGTCGTTGAAGCTACCAAAACAAGAGCCCGTTACGCTATTCACAAATGAATTCCAGATAAAGGTAGTGCCTGTAATTAAGTTGAGCGAAACGTTTAGATAATAATAATCAATAATAATAAAATAATCTTGAAAGTTTCTAAAGTGTGAAATTCAAAATTCAAATTCTCCTAACAATGGAAAAATTAACTGTTTGTTAATTAAATTTGGATGATTTAGGGTTGTTGATTCATAACCCTGATGAGTGAAAATATTATTTTTTCAGATCGAAACGCTATTTAATGAGCTATTGTCTTAATGCTTAAGTGTTTCGTTATTTCCATTTTCCCATAACGCTTTGTTTTATTTTAATTTATTTTTTTTTTATAATTTTAGTACTACTTATTGACCATACTATCTACTATGTTTCATTAAATTTCATACATATTTTTTATTTTGTATGTATAGTATGAATGGAATAACTTAATAAAAAAATTTTGATCTAAAAAAAAAGTTTCATTACAAAAAAAAATATATATTTTATATGCATATAAAATATATAATTTTTTGATATAATATATATAAAATTAAATCACGGTAATTCTATAATTTCGGTAGGATTTATTGGAACTGTGTGTGTGTGTGTGTGTTTGTGTGTGTGTTTGTGTGTGTGTGTTTTTTTTTTGTGTGTGTGTGTGTGTGTGTGTGTGTGTGTGTGTGTGTGTGTGTGTGTGTGTGTGTACTTCCAATAAATCCTACCGAAATTATAAGATTACTTTTCGAGATTTCAAAAAATTTATTTTAAAAAATTGGCATTCTGTCGTCCTATTTTACTATATAAAATCGAAGGGTGAGAAGAAAAGAAAAAAAGTTACCTAGATCTACTGTTACTGCTTACGACTACTGAACCGGTTTCTAATGGTTATTATAAACATTGTAATGGAATAATAAACAATAAATGAAATAATATAAACTAAGCTATTATTTCATAGTAATGGGAATAATAGTAAGTAAAATCCGTCGTAACAATAACGAATAATTCAAAACTTTCTACAAGCGAATTTTGCATTTTTTTTTTTGTCGAAGAATATTATGATTTAATGCGCATTTTAGTTTAGTCTTCGACGAGAAATAGCTGAAAATTTGTAATGATTTCTTCTTCTTTTTTGTTTCAGTCGTTTCTTTCTCAGCTCAGATCTTCTTTTAGGATCAAATTAAACGTCAAAGACCTTCCAATTGTTTTGTAATATATTACCATCTTTTATTGTCATAATGTTCGTTAAAATTGGAGAGCACATTTTTTCTTCCCACAAATTGCCTTAAAAAACTGACTTGTTCATGGCTTCATAACTGCAATGAAATAAGTAAAAAAAAATCCATATCATAAACAATAAAATAAGTATTAGAAAATACTTATAACTACTTAAGTGGTAGTTATAAAAATTTCGAAATTTAAATTTTTTTAAAAACTTTATACTAAATTGTTAAAAATAAATTAAAAAGAGTTTTAAATGAATCATTAGAGATAATGGCTACCACGGGCCAACTTTTTTTTTTAAATTTATACTTTCATTTACTTTATTATTCCAGAGTGCCAACGATGTTGCATTTTAAAACTTTCCACCGAACTTTTTCAATTTTTTCCCTTAGCTCAATTTGATTGTAGAGGCCTGGCATAGTTAGGCCCCTCTCTCTGGAATTTATTATCATTTTTTTTTTTTTTATTCAATTTGCTCACCTTCATTTTTTTTTTTCTCCCCGGTATCTAGTCACAGCACTATGAAAAATTCAGTTATGCAGCCCTATCGAATAGTAACTTTCTTTAATGCAATATCCGTCGATTGTTCCTCCTCTATTCTTTAATTAACGGTAGCTCATTCCGATTCAGGAGGGGAATTGTGCATTCCTTCATTCTGATTCTTATAAGTTATCTCCTGAGCTGCATTCCTTACTTAATAATTCATTTTTTTAGCCAGTGAGGTCTCTTCAGTGCTTGTAGCCTAATTATTTAAACCAAAAAATTATATTTACACACAAATACACAAATATTATTAATTTCTTTGTGTTTCGTCATTAATGTCTTTATTATGAAATGTTTAATGTCATTATTTGTATAAACAGTGAAACAGTAAGACAGCCTATGCTTTGGTTTCAGTTCTTGCTAAAGTCGTACTGTTTCTTTGCTAACATTTATAAAACCAGATAACATGGACTTTATAGAGGCTTGGTTTTTCTTGTAGATTTCTCCTGACCACAAGAGTAGATCTATGGCTGCTTTAACTGATGTTTTATTTTCTGCCAGAGCCGTACTCGAATCCCGGTCTAGGAATCAGTACTACTCACTGAGCTGCGCCACTCTTTTTTTAAAAGTGCTTTTGAAAGTTAAACTTAAAATATAATAATAATTAAATGAATAAATTAATGTTTTGGCTCTGAGTGATGACTGTCACTAAAATTCATTTTTTTTTTTTAGATGTAACCTTCCAGTTGATACGCCCAAATCCATTACTCCAGTAAGCGCGCGGCGCACTAAGTACTCCACCCTCATTTTCATCTCGTTTCCTTTATATTCATAAAAATTATGTTGTTACTAATAGATTATTACTAATTGTAAATTTAGAAAGAAATTAAAATTAAAATGTCATAATTAAAAAAAATATTCATTTGGCTTTGAAAAATCAATTATATACAAAGTTTGAATAATTCTTATTTTTCAACGATGTTTCAAAACAAATTTAATCGATATTTCGAAAACTTCTTAAGCTCATCTTTACTACTGAACACAACACAATTAAATCTGAATTCAATCTCAAAAGTTTAAATTATTCCAACAACAAAAATATGACAATCTATTTATAATCGTCTTGTTTTTTTTTTTTTTTAAATGGATACAGTAGAACTAATATTATCCTTTTGAAGTTAAATAACATAATCAACCCTTGCACAAGCAAAACAAATTGAAGAACTATAAATAAATACGCGAACATGCGTGCTATTCTATGTTTCTCGCCGTTTTCATGGAATATGTATTAGTTTGAGTCACTGGAAAATTGTCAATTCTCGTTTAATGGGTAGAAGAGGTTGACAAACGAGGAAGGAGCTGAGAGCGAAAGTTCGACCACCGACTGAATTCCCCGAATGAAAATCCCCAAGTGGTGCATTTTATACTCCAGCGCGCTTGAAGGAAATTCAAATCGTTCAAGATTTGAAAATATTGAAATTTGTTGAGAAATGCTTTAGTTAAAGATGTCTCTTTAACTGCAATCGGCGTCAGAGAGGAGGTAGTTTTTATAGTATAAGAATAAATTTAGTTTCATCAAACCTTTCAGATTTAATTGAAACGGTGATCACAAAAACTAAAAAAAAAGGTCAAGGCTTCACAAAGGTCAAGGCTTGATTTTATCTTTGCGTTAGATGAAGTAATTTAATGGTGGAATATAATAGCTAAACACGAATTTCCGATTTCTATAAAATGATTATTTCTGACTAGTTTGTTTTTTAAAATCAACCGTTTTTATAATCTGTTGTTGTTTTTTTTTTTGGTATTTTTTTTACTATACTGGTTAAGGGGACACATGGAAAAACCAGTGTTTTATTTTATAGTTGTTCGAATAATTCGAATCCTAAACTAGGCAATTGATATTTTTTTTTTTTTTTTAAATATTGAATTTCATTTGAATAGAATCATTAAATGGCTATTTATTCTTTTTGAGGAGTGAAGTATGTGTAAACTTAAAAAATGGTTATGAAGTATAGTTGCGCTTTTGTAAAATAAAAATAAATTAATAATACGTATTACACATCGAACCGCCTCATATAAATCATAGAAGCGTATTTATGATGGTACACTCTGCCTCTAATCTCTCATCTGAACTTTAAATTAAAACCTAAACTAACAAATGGATATATTTTAAATGATTCACTGTAAATAAAAATGTTGTCAATTTTTGATACCTATTATTCAAAGGCAGATAGTAGGGTGTATCAGCACATACTCCGCTATATCAGAGACTGCAGTGGGTAGTAAAGGAAGAATACTGAAACCTTTGAACGTGAAATATAATGGATGTTAGTGCGTCGTGGAGTGAAGTCAGTCGAAACAATAAATCATTTTAAACCAGAAAGCACCATCACGTATCGTTAGTTTATAGAGGGGTTGAAAGCTTAGAGCATCAAGTTCAATTTGCCAATTCTCTTCGACAGAGTTATCTCGAAGAAAATATTCAGAAATATTTCATTGTTAACACTGGATTTGAGACTTGTTTAGCCAGGCTAATTCTTATTTATAAAACTAGAAGGAATCTGCATTTTAGGGTTTCTTGTAATGTGTCTTGTAATAAGCATGGCCATGAAATGTGAGAAAGGACTCCTAGGTGGCCATGATTCGATTTGTGAAACGTGTTTAAATGATCACATATCATCGGCTGAAAATGTATCTTTATAAGGTAATTTAACTAATTCAAGAATGAAATAATCCAGCCTCGTTCCCATAAAGGTATGGGCTAATAGCTAATAAAGTTAATGTGCCCCAAATGCAGGGAACACGCGACGCTGTGCGGTTAGTCCATTACAGCATTTATTTTTAAATAAATTAGAAGAACTATAATAATCACTGTATGTATACAATCAGATGATTTAACTAATGATTAAAGACACAATTCAGTAATAAATATTCTGCTTCCGTCATAGACCTTCACCAATTTCTTATATCTTCACTTCCGTTTTCCACGAAGTCTAACCGAATCCTGAATCACATAAGTCATTCTTCTGGCTATTCAAATTCCAAAGAAAAGGAGAAGCTCGGAAATCAGGCACGTTGCCAGGATTTTACTTCGGAGGGGGTTAATAACTTCACAACCTTAAAATATTTTCCTCTCGGCTCGATTTTGAGGACTGAACTCGATTATTATTTAAGTTAACCCTTTTAAAAATGAGCGATTCATTTATATTTCAGGGAAAGATATTGATTTTTAAACTAAACTATAAAAAAATACGTGCTCTCAAGTTTTCAGATATCATTGTACTTTTCTAAGAACTATTATGTTTTTGTAAATGTGGTAAACTCTTTTTATATTCTTATACACATTCTAGACGCCGTCAATCCGAATGGAAGTTATACCTTCCATACTGCTGGTGATATGTCGACAGGTTTAATTTTTTTTTTTCAATTTTAAATTTTTTCTTTTTTTCATTGATGAATTCTCTTCAAAAACTTTTTTTATAGCCTTTGAGGGATAAAGGATCTCTTTGGGCCAGACATTTACGTATCCGAGCAATAATTATTCACAGCAAGAGGCGGATTAAGTCAGCGCGTGGCCTGACTATATGGAGGCAGCGCTCCAGTAACTACGGTAGAATTGTTTCGCATTCATTAAATTATATGAATGCACCCACTGCCTTCTCCTCTTTCTTCTTCTCCTCATATACCAGTGGTTCACAACTTCATTCTCACTCGACTACGAAATCACAATTAATAACACGAAACCTCTCTTGCTATGTCTTATCGTTTAGAAATGAACATATTTTAAGATAAATATGGTTTAGCTTATCGCTTCTATGATAAATATCTTACCGCTCTGGTATGAACCTCGCTTAAGATAAAGGTTTCGTTCATGGCGCTTTATGGCCCTACCGGTACAGAAGTAGCTAGAAAATATTTTGCTTTTATTATTTTGTAATATTATTATTCAAACTTTTTCAAAAGTGAAGTGAAGAAGAAGGGCAGTGGAGAAATGAAATTGGCTAATAATTACTCCCTAATTTATGCTGGAGTACCTAGAGGGGTTTTTGCCAAAGAAGGGGTGGGCCTAGTAATGTCGCCAAATATGTATGAGCATTTAGAGAACTGGGAACCAATATCTCCAAGAATGATTGTAGCAGATTTTAAGATGACCATAGGTAAGATCTCCATAATCCAGGTGTATGCACCAACGGAAGATGCTAGTGTTGCAGACAAGGAGGCATTCTACTCGGATTTGCAAAAAATAGTGGATAAAGCTAAAGGAAAAGGAAGGTCAGTAATCCTGAGTGGGGACTTCAATGCCAGAACAGGAAATGATGAAAGATCTGGATATGGAGCTCTAGGGCTACATGGAGGTGAGAATGTGAGGAATAGTAATGGACAGCGGCTAATAGACTTTTGTGTCCATAATGACTTCCTCATAGGAAATTCTTTCTATCCACACAAGAGGATCCACAAAATCACTTTCTCATGCATGGAACGAAATAGTGTAATTGACTATTTCATATACGATAGGAACGTAAGGCAGTATTTCGCTGATATAAAAGTAGTAAGAGGAGCGGAGATAGGCAGCGACCACCTTTTACTTGTGGCTGATACAAAGATCATCCCAGAGTATAAAAGGAAAATAAAAGCATTTGAAACCCTCAACGTAAGGGCCTTGGATGACCCAGAGAAAAGGGCCCTCTTTACAGAAAGCCTGGAAAATAAATTGCGAGAAACATCATTCGATGGAGACGTGGAAAAAATATGGAAGGCACTGAAAGCATGTATCCTGGAAACAGCAAATGCAGTATGTGGGAAGAAGAGAGTGTCCGGTAAGGGAAAGCGGACAGATTGGTGGACCAATGACCTCCAACGACTGGTTTCTCAGAAAAAGCTTGCCTGGAAAGCATACCTTAAAGATAGAACTGAAGGAAAGCTACACGTTTATCGAACAGCCAGGAATGAATGTAAGGTAGCCATACGCCAGGCCAAGAAAAAGTCATGGGAGGATTTTGGTAAAAGGCTGAGCGAGGACCATCGCGAATCTATAAGAGCATTTTGGCGAAAAGTTAAAACGTTAAGAGGAAAGCAATGCAAGCCCATTAGAAATGTAAAAGGTAGCGATGGAATCGTACTTACAGACAAGGAAAAGATCCTTGGCAGATGGAAGCAATATTTCCAGGAGCAATTCTCCGAAAGCCCAGAAACAGACCATTACCATGAACGAGAGTCCAATATGCAGGAAAGCCTGGAGGTTATAGAGGAAGAAGAAATAGAAAATGCAATCCGTAAGCTAAAAAGAGGCAAATCATCAGGAAGGGATGGAATTGCACCAGAGTATTTGATATATGGTGGTCAAGAACTTCTTAAAGCACTTCAATCGCTGTTCCAAGAAGTGTATGACAGAAAGAAAATTCCCATGGACTGGAAATATTGTATTATCCTCCCTATTTATAAAAAAGGATGCACAACAGACTGCAAAAATTATAGACCCATTAGTTTGCTTTCCGTAGTCTGTAAACTTTACACTTCTATTCTAGAAAAGAGACTCCGGCGGATTGTAGAAGGGCAGCTAGAAGCGGAACAGGCTGGTTTTCGTCCGGGCCGACAGACGCAGGATCATATCTTTGTTCTCAGAAATATTGCTGAAAAAGCTTGGGACAGAGATAGGAATCTATATCTTGCATTTCTTGATCTGAAGGCAGCGTTTGATGTGGTCCCAAGAAAAGAAATTTGGAATGCACTAATAGCCAAGGGTGTACCTGGAGACTTACTGGCAGCCATACAGTCAGCCTACCAAGGTGCCATGGCAGTGGTAAGAATAAATGGTATGGAATCGGAACCTTTTCCAATTGCGAAAGGAGTTAGACAGGGAGATAGCTTAAGTCCCCTTCTATTTATAAACGTAATGGACGAAATCCACAAAATCTGCAAGCGTCGAACTGCATGGACAACAATCGGGAAATGGAATATGAGAACTGTCCTCGTTCAAAGCCTTTTATACGCGGATGACATAGTCCTAATAGCCGACACCAAGACCAAACTACAACAAGCTCTGATAGAATGGGAAGAAGAGTTGCTCAGGAAAGGGATGCAAATTAACACCTTCAAGAGTAAAGTGCTGGTTATGGCGAGGGAAGAACAGGAAGATGTCCAACTCATCTGCAATGGCGAGACACTTGAGGTAGTGAAGGAATATACCTACTTAGGGACCGTAATTAGTAGCTCGGGTAAGATAGACGCCGAAATATCAAACAGAATAAGTAAGGCGAATCAAGTGTATTACCAGATTACTAATAGCATTATCGGCCACCGAGAAGTAGATAAGAAGACCAAAATGCATGTATATAAGTCTGTTTACCTACCTACACTCACCTACGGCGGAGAAAGCTGGACAACACTGGACAGGCACTCTAGTCGCATAACGGCAGCGGAAATGAGGTTCCTTCGCAGATCTGTTGGGAGAACTAGAAGGGATCGCATTAGAAACGAAAGCATTAGAGAGCAACTAGACGTAACAGAGCTTAAAACCACTCTAGAAAGACGGCAACTCCAGTGGTTTGGTCATGTCTGCCGGATGAACGAGGACACGAATCCAATAAAGGTATTAGAGGCTCGACCCACAGGAAAGAGACCACGAGGACGTCCCAGAATTACGTACCAAGAATATATCCAAAGAATTGGAAGTAAAAGAGGCAAATCGCTCAATGAGATGAAGCGGCTAAGCAGGGACCGGGAGGAGTGGTTACGCTGGATTGAGGCTCCTCGACGCTAGCTAATGGCATAAGAGGAAGAAAAAGAAGAAGAAGAAACTTTTTCAAAGATTTTCTGTTTTTTTTTTCTTTTATTAGTCACTATGTTTATATTTAATTATCGTTTAAAGAATCTAAGTATCATATATACTATTGTGCATCTTAAAGATAGAACCAGATTTTGTTATAAGTGCACGAAGAGCTGAGATCATTTTATCACCAATCAGAAAATACCAATAACATTTTTTTTTTTTTTTACACAGCTGATAATAGTTTTATAAATTATTTTTTCTGTGTATAGAAGGGTACCTTTGATAAATTTACGCGTCAGCATCGAGATGGCTTTGTTAGCAAAACAGCTCGTGAGTAAGAAACGACAAGGTAGACAGACCTTTTAGCATAATGAAGTCGATGCCTCTGTCCACATTCCCTTGAGTTTGCAAAGCTTTTTAGGGTCCCTGTAGTAAATTTAATTTATATATACTATACCGCCTTTCTGGCAAATATGGGCATTATTCTGAAATTTATTTAATATTATTATTCTATCAGAAATAACAAATAGTTTTAAATGACTATTCGTATTTCATATCTATAAAATAATAAAATATATATTATTTAATGAGTTATAATTTATTTACTCTGTAAGTATTCAACAGTTTTTTATTTAGATGTTGGTAAATTTTTTGCTATTTTTTTTTTTTTTAATATTCTCTTAAGTATCCAATGAAAAATAAGAAATTTAACTGTTGTTCCTTTTTACTTCCTTGTACGAAGTAAAGGAAGTATTGTAATCGCAAAAATTTTCGGTTTTCAGATTTCAACGGAAATATCCATTTTGACCATCCCTGAATCCATTTTGACTAGTTTCGTCGTGGCGTCTGTACGTACTTTCGTACGTACGTTCGTTCGTATTTCGCATAACTCAAAAACGGTTAGCCATAGAAAGTTGAAATTTTGTATTTAGGATTGTTGTAAAATTTAGTTGTGAACCTCCCTTTTTGGTGTAAAGTAGAAGTGGTACTTTACTTGAAGGTCATAATTGATTCCCATCAAAAAGATATTAAAATATTATGCAAAACTTCTCCAATTTAGTATTTATAATTTATATATTGATTTAAATAACATACTAGAATTTGGTCTAAATTGGAAAACCGGAAGAGGTACTTTATTTGAAGGTCATATTAGACTTTCAATAGACAATTTTTGTAACCCTCTTTCCCCTCAAAATTTGAGGATGTTTTACGTTTCAAGATACGTAGAATCCAAATATCGAATAAAAAAAAATCCGTCCGCAAAATTATTTTTACTTCCTTGTACGAAGTAAAGGAAGTATTGTAATCGCGAAAATTTTCCGCAAATTTTGCTTTTATTGTATTTCGTTTATTGTACGAAAGCTAATGAAATTCCCTACAAAACGAAATAAAAATCATTTAAATCGGACCATTATTAGCTGAGATATTGCGTAAGGACCTTCTGAGACTGATTCTTCTGGCAGCTAGTCATCCTGCTTCCTGACTTATTTATTGGGCTTCTGACTTCCTCGTATCTCTCTGCTTTATTCTTCCTTGGATTATTTCTTCATTTAGCTTCCTTAGTTGGAAACTAGTAACCAAATTTAGTATCACTTTTTGAGCCACGGATTTATAATTTAATGGGCGCACAAGAAAGTCATGTGTTGTCCACATCAGATATTTTTATATGTTATTTGTTAATAACGTATAGACAAATTATTGTTCGTAAATTTTTTTTTTATTTGTGAAAGTATAAAAACTTTTGAATTCATCGTTTTTTTCGGTTTTCACTAACAACAAAGGGACAAGCAAAACCTTCTGTAAATTGATTTGTAAAGGGAGAATAATGAATGAATTCATTCATTATACAAAATTTCTTGTAACGACGATTACACAATCTCCTTTTGTTTACATTAAATAATAATAATTAATAAGCACACATTAATATATTATTGTATTTTTTTTTCTCGAAAAATCCCTGATGATAAATCTGTGCGTAGGAAGTAAACTACCGTATGTCCAATTTTTCATATCTTGCTTTATTTTTTTTTATTGTATCATATTTTACAAGAGTGAAGTTCAGTAAATATGCTAAAAGGGTGATCAAATATGCAATCCTTCAAATATAAAGATTTGCTACTATCCACATGATGCAATGTAGTGCGATCTGAAACTTCATTTTACTCTCCTATAAAACAGAAATATGATTACTCATTACAATATGCTTCACATCACGCTCCATATCAACATAATTTCTTAATATTTTATGTTGTTTTCAAAGCATGAAAAAAATCCCTAAATAAAACTTATTCATACATATCAATAATGTATGTGTTGTTTAATTATTTTATAAAACATATTATATCTATTCTGTTGCCAATGATTTCTGATGATTTAGTTGATATGGTTAGATGTTATACAAAATTCACATTTTTACGATACACTCGTATGTATGGAATGTACCTGATTTTCAGTTCTTATCTTAGAGTAATACTTTATTAAATATTTGAAAATTATTATGGATAAAGAAAAAAAATTCTCATAGTTCCTTGAAGGTCTAGTTTTTAAATAAAAATCTGTGGAATTCACTCGTCTTTATTCATTTATGGTCCGACCTGTCTCTTCGTCATTATCCTAAACTCAATAAATGTTTACTTTCTGATACCAATAGCAAGTAATTTCATAATAATTTAAATTCCAATATCATCAATTACTTAAATATTGAACATTCACTGAAGAAACCTTTATCACAATATTAATAAAAATGTATAAAAACGCTGCAAATTATTACGCAATGGTTTATTATTTCCAAATAATTACATGCCGAGTCCATTCACAGGACTTTTCTTATCTCTTTGGTTTGTAGTTCAGACAATTAGATTATCATTCAAATAATCATTTGGAATGTTTCGGGAGATGTAACGTTTTCGAGTTATAAAATAACTAAACAAAGGAGAATCGGTTTTCATAGGAATAGTGACGGATTATAGATCCTACTACGCAAACCTGAAACTTCTCAAGTTTCATCTCTTGTGTAAGGGGACGAAACAAAAAATTACATAAATCTTTTACGGAACCAGTAGGCACCTCTGGTGCAGAAATTTAGTGCTTGGCTCAAGATGATTGCCGTAAACGGAGAGTTTTCGAAAGAAATTGTATCAAAGCAAGTGGCTAAGATGGGCAGGACATATAATCAGAATGGAGGGTGAAATGGTAAAGAGGAAAATGATGGAGGAATAATTCAAGAAAGGATAAAGTAGAGAGAGAAGCGAGGAAATTGATAACTACGCAGTTGATAACTCAGAAGCTGATCTATAGCGCCGCGTTAGTCTACCAAGTTCAATATGCTATATCTGAGCTAATACTTGTCCGATTTCGATGCCTTTTTTTGTTTTGTAGGGAATTTTATTGCCTTTCGATTGAACATTAAAACACTTCACATTTTTCTTATAGTGAATTGCCGAGTTATGTGCGTATAAGATATCGAATCGGCCGCCATTTTAAAACGAAATAGATAAAGGTTGAAATATCAATTTAAAAATATGGAGATCTCCAGGCAACTATCAGGAATTTTTTTTTTGTATCCATAATTCAATTTAAATGTCTCATAACTTTTTAATTAAAGAGATTTTTCGTCTACATTTTTCATTTTCTACCAAAAATGATATATGTGTATTCTTGTCCATTTGCCCCTAAGAGTCACTGGTAGTTAACAGAAGTTATAATTTGTTTAGGAATTTAATTATTTTGAAGAATTACAGTTAAATTTAAGAATTAAAGTATACTTGAATTTACCTTATCCCAAAACCTTAGATCAAATTCAACCCCAGACCCAACACCAAAAAAAAAAAAAAAGTATTGAAAATCAAAATAAACTCTTCGGCTATTATATTATTAATTCGGCCATCGTAATTGAACCCCTACAGGAAAAAGAATCTGAAGAAAAAAGATCAAGTTGTTTTATCTGGTCCCCTTTATATAGATAAGATGCTGAATATTTTATTAGCTCTTCAGCTGATTTATTTTTCCTCTCCTTACTTTGTGTTCTCAGGAAGGCTATTCATGGCTCTTTATAGTCATAGTCTACAACCATTCTCCCATTATTTTATGATTGTTTTACGATTATTATCTAGGGCTATCTATTGTAAGCACGGTTTTTTTCGGGCTTCTTGTTTCAAGTTAAATTGTTGTTGTTTATCAACTTTAATCTACTGATTAACCGATATACATGCTTCGGTGTCAATTTATTCATGAAATCAGAGGAAATCATATTACAAATAAATTATAAACATATTTAGTTGTGGGCCGTAGGATAAATTCATTTCCTAATCTACAGCTCAATAATTTTTAATTAAAGTGTGCTGAAACACGGAAAAAAATTGTTAATAAGACATTATTATAAAAAATAAAAATAAAATAAAATAAGAACTTAAGAAAATTAAATAACAGTAAATAACAAACCACGTTTTGCCAATTTAGCATCATCAGGACAAAAAAGTTAATATCCATAAATGATAACCAGATTTAGCGTATCTTTCATCAACTCTAAAAAAATAACTAAATAAACAAGAAAAAAATTTACATCATTCCAAGTACTTATTTATTATATTACGTTCTGCATTTATGTGGTCTTATCTTTTTCTGTTCTGATGATGTCTAAATTGGCGAAAAGTAGACTGGTTAGTTATTTACTGGCATTTGAGAAGCTTAAGGCTTGTTTTGGGAATATTCCATTAATATCCTTTATATATTTTTTAGGTTTAACTTTGTATGGTTATTTTAATTAAATAATTATAATGTCCAGTAAAAAATTAAATTTAAAATTAATGCTATTTTATATATACAATTTTCATAAATAAATGTCCCTTGACACATTTTACATCTGAAGGTTATTTAATTTCTTTCGAAACTATTGAACTTTTTAAAAATTAGCCATTTCAATTAAAATGTAACTTGTATAAATCAGATGCCCTAAAATAATTACCTGTTTTTTTTTGTTTTTTCGGAAATAATTTTCAAAAAGTGGATATGTTGAATTTTGATTAAGGTATTCTCACAATACTTTCAAATACAATTTCATCGGAGTTTTTCATGTTCAAATGTTCAAATGTTTTCATATCTTGTTAAAAATCAAAAAGAATTTTAAAAGCTCTGCAATTTTTTTATTTCTAAATAAATTGGATTGAACTTAATTTTTTTTAAATTTATGTATTAAAAGGCTGTGGCATAATGGTTCGAAAACATTTTATATTTTGCCATAAATGGCCGAGATATGGGTGTATAAAACCTTTATTCGACCACCATTTTGAAATGAAATGGCAGATTGTGATGTCGAGTTCGAAAGATCATTCTGGGGTGACCCGTGACTTTTGTGGCAAATCATAAAATATTACCAGTCAAAAAATCAGTCAGAAAAGCGGCGTACGGAAGGTTTTTTTTTTTATTTGATTTTTAGATACTACGTATCTTATTCGTAAAATCTCAAATTATTCAAATATCGGTCAAGATAAAAAAAAAGATAAAAAAATATATTCAAAATAATTTCTTCCTAAAGATAATGGAGATAAAGGGTATTTTATGGCTTTGGGGCGGAATTTTAGACGGAATTTTCCCGAGCATCTTTTTGCTTGTCCATATACCATTGCTTGCTATTACCTGACTCAGACTTTTTTCTCGAATGACACAACTATACTAATAATGTTTTAAATTTTTTTATTAAACTATACCGCCCTATTCGCTAAATTAGTAATAAAGATTAATGATTATTATAACAAGGATATTACTTATATTTTCTCGGGTAATGGATCTTATGAGACGATGATTAAATGACGAATGAGAATGACATATCGTTGACATTAAAAAAAAAGTCACCAAGTCCAGTTAGTGAATTTCACATGAATTTATCTATCAAATTACAGCCAATTAACCATTTAGTTACTTATTGATGTTTGTCAAGTGAAAACATATGGTTTGCTAAGAGAAGAAATGAACTATCAATGTGAAATGTGATTTTTTTTTTTTCAATTTTGGTCTGCAGTGATTTTCTTTTAACATCGATGATATAGATATACTTTATCGATTACTATACATTCACTTCTTAATATATTTATTAATTGTTTATTTAATAACCTCTGAATTTCTGAAGACTATTTAATTTATTTTTTTGTTTGAAATCAATTTAACAATGAAACATTAAATCTGAGTTTCATGCTGTACATAATGATTTAATGATGAATTACTTATAAAAACGCTAGTTCCGGTTAAGCTTAGGCCAAAAGCTCCTTAAATAAACAGAAACCGCCGAACACGTGAAGGTTAATGTGCCTGTGAAAAATGTTACGACATATTTTCGTGGTCGTCACCGGCTTGAAAAGTTTTAAAGGCCCTTGAATTAGATCCTCGAGCATTCCTTGATATCATTCATTTAAATGAAGCTTCACTTATTATCATTTTATCCGAGAGATATAAATTTTACCCATTATATAACTTGAAATAATAGTCTTTATCTTCTCTTGCATTGCAGAACCCTAATATAACTTATTCCATATACCCCGGTCTTGCTCAAACTCCCTTCTGTTTTTCTATTCCAATCCTAGTTCCTGAACTCCTTGCATATGATATGACCATTCTATTTTCTTCTTGGTTTACGTTGTTTTTTTGCATTGGCTTGAAATAATTGCTTCATTCGGGGAAAATGGTCATATCAACGGAAATAATCCTCGGTATAATAACCCAGAGTAGATTTCTAACCTAGTTTATTTGTTCTAATTTTATCCCTTACTAAAGTACCCCTTATGCATTGTATCTCGATAGCTTTGCTTCTATTTTTTTATTTAATTTTTTTTTCAGGTTTTCCTTTTTGTAATACAAGGTAGTTAGTAATACGTTTCTATACACGCTAAACTTTGTTAATGACTCTGTTAATGACTTCTCGTCTTCTGTAGAAGCTAAGCCTTAATGCATTGAAAAATCTTTCCTTCTCAGCCAACTCTTTTATTTATGTCTTTGAAACTGGAACAATTACGAGAGATGTAAGTCCTTATTTATTTTTATAAATTTACCTGCTCCAGCTACAACTCTACGAGATCTATTTTGATACTAGTTCGAATAAGGAGATCATTTTAGATTCTAGAAAAAGAAAATCTTGCAGTGAAAAATTGAAGTTTTTAGCTTAAGAAGTTGCAATAAATAAATAAATTCAAAATAATTTAGTTGCTTTATATAAAAAAGAAGTAATGTTTTATGAATTGTTTAAATTTATGAATAGTTTTTTTTTTTAAGCATCCTCCCCTAGACGGTCATCCATCCCAGCGGTTACCAAGCAAGCCTTGGTAATATATTGGTATATTACTGAATAAATAAATAATTTAAATCTAAAATGGGATAATATATTGCCATTCTCGTTTGCTAACAACCATCAAGATTAGTCAAGTATCAAAGTATGTTTTTTTACTTAGAAATACCATTTCACAATAAATAATGACAGCAAAAAATAGGTATAGTTTAATTTATATTCCACTATTTTTTCAAAATATAACCTATAATATATTCAAGCAGTGGAGATGGATTTTTGGAGAAGATGCCTGCGTGTGACAAGAATGGACAGAATTAGAAATGACGTCGTTCGGGACAGGATGGAGGCCCTCGGGTCCGTTAATCGGCGGATTGGACAGCGAAGATTAAGATGGTATGGCCATGTCAGGCGAATGTCTGCCGAGAGATGGCCGAACCGAGTTATTGATTGGCAGCCGCCGGGAAGACGGAGGCGAGGAAGACCCAGAAGTAGATGGATATGCGGTGTGGAAGAGGAGATGGCGGACCGGGGTCTTCGGGAGGAAGATTGTCTTGGCCGTGATCTCTGGAGCTCAGCCCTGACGTGAAAAGGCAACCCTAGTTGGAACGCCTATAAAAGTAAAAGTAAAGTAACCTATAATATATAATCTATCTATATAATAAAACTCTAAGGAGCATCTGACCGGATCGGTCGTTTAGACTCGCACGGGGAGGTCAAACCGCAAAGCATGGTCCAAAAGCATCTTTGGGTTTATCTGTATTTTAATAGCGTGGGTTTTGATCATAGAGTCGATTCTATACTCTTTGGATATTATGTCTATAATACCTATCTGTACTTCTATTAAAAAGGTTATTAAGCATATGCCAGTACCAGGGGAAAAAATCCAAATTACAAGCAGATCTCAATCTCAGTGCCAACCTTGGTTTAGAGTTGTATTCACCACACGATACTCTCTTGGCAGCTGTATCGCCATCGCCAAGCGATCATCCTCTCGTACTATTGTACGAGAGGATGATCGCTATAATATACTATTATACTGTTTTAATACATAGGTGTAAATTTATTTATTAAATAGCGTGATTCATTTATTCCGTTTCTCACCCAAAGCGAAGCAGAGATTCCATCTTTTATTCTCTTTTTTCAACCCCTAGCCATGAACATTATGAAGTATATCAAGTGCTCGATTTAAATTGCGCATCTGAACTCGTTTGTGAAAATATGGTGCCTGTATGTAATAGGTTGGCCGCCCCAGCGCTGAACCCTCAAAACGGTTCGGTATTGCGGGTAGTGTATAGCTTTCCCCGTATTAATTTTCAAGTTATATCAATAGAAAATTCGTGGACAATTGATAGTGAATTTAGAGAATACCTGTAGACAACAAAAAATGTGGAAGCCAATTAATAAATTAAGCAGATGAAATAATGAATTACTAAATAAATTATGGCTAAATAAATAGTTTTTTATGTTTTGTATTTTTTTCACAGTGATTACAACCCAAGTACGGTACCCTCCACCCCTAGTTATTATCAGGCTTGAACATTTTTTGTTTTTCATACTATGTTCCTCGCTGGTCCGTCAACTTTCTGTTAATTTGCTAATAATAATCAACCATAATTTATCTACTATTATTTTTGCTGAAGTAGGCAGGTTGAAATTTATGATGTGATCGTGAGTGAGAATACTAAGATTTGAAATGTTCAACTCTGTTAAAATTCATCAATTTTAGGAGATGAAACAACTGAAAAAAATTCGGTGAATATTTTTCCTTATAGTTGAACCTGAATGTGTTTCGCGAAATTCGAAATATCAATGAATTAATTCTGAATGATGTCTCGCGTGTAATACGCCAAATGAGCGACATGGCAGATCGATGAATTGTTTTGATATAGTAACTAGCACATTATTGGTAATTTTATCTAATAGCCATTTAATTTTCTTATTTAAATTAAATTATAACTTAATTTAATTGAAAATATCACAATTAATAAATCTTAAAAAAAAGTGTTGTTGTTTTCAGTGCTAATAATTTTTTTTATTCGTTAAAATTGTTTTACTTGGATTTTTATAAGATTATTATAAATCTTCAAATCTCTAAAAAAATTTAATAGAAGCCAAATTTTACTATTTGTCCCTTTCCTTCCAATTTTTTTGGGTATATGAATTCTATTAATCCTTTTATATCGATTTTTCGACTGTGATAATAGTCTTTGGAAGTTTATTTTCGGCGTAATTGTAGTCTATAACACAACATGATCCTACATTATTTTACTCTTTTTCATTAGAGGGAAATTTGCATTTTCACCACATGGTTGCGGTTTGATTTAATTAAAATAAACTAATAAACTTAATCTTCCAATGTGAGGCTGCTCTGGAATATTCATGAACTTCGATGCATTCAGTATCAATGTCATTAGTGAATATTTTTCTAATGAATTAGTTTTATTGACCTATGGATGTTTTAATACCTTAATTACAAGATGAATGGTCGGTAGTTAATGTGGCGCAACAACCACATTTCACAAATTTCCTCTGTCCCATGGGACCGCCTTCCCACTTCTGAACCCAAAGATCTTCAGAGTACTGCTCGGTTCTGAAGTGTGATTCCGTCAACTATCTTTTATGTATCTCTGTATCTTAATTTACGGCAATCTGGAATTTCCATCTTGCCTGCTCTATACTCATGATCTGTGTGATACATCTATGTCTTGAGAGATGCTGTAAACCTCTACAGCAGATATCCGCGCTCATATTTCGCTAAATTTGAAAAAATAAAATAAGATGAAAAAAACAGCCGACGAGTTAGCTAGTCTAATTAAGGAAATAAATGTGTGGCTATTTTTTTTTCTTTAAAATTAGCGAAATATGAGCGCGGATATCTCGAAAACTATGCGTTATAGGGGAAAAAATAAATGAAATCAATCTTGTTGTCATTTTTAATTTTTTATTACATTTTTTAATTTTAATTTATCATCTTATCGCTAAGGCGCATAGTTTAAATGATGTATGAGAATAACGAAAAAAGAGGGACCTTCCACTGTCTCGTTTTTGTAGATTAAGCTATACAGCTCAATATTTTTGTAGGCCACTGCATTAATTAATCATAAAATAGATCTCCAATCATGTATGCTGTAAAATTGGCATGTTTATTGTGTGTGTGTGTCTGAAAAAACTATCCTTGAAAATTAGCTGGAGGAGGGAGGGGGGGTGGAGATCACACCAAATGGCCCGAAATTTTTGTAGGCCACTTTCTGGTCGATTTTTTCTTCTTACGATTTAATTGTAAAGCAAAGGGTTTTTCATACCTTTTTAGTACATCATAAAATTGACGTCCTACCCGATTTCCTGATTAAAAACGACCAATTTGGAAGAATTTTCGTAGATGAAAAAGTTGTAGGTTATTCGTTAAAGTTGTTAAGGTGAAGCCACTCGCGAAGTATCAGATGAGTGTTAATTATTTAGAGAAAAAATGGTTCTGCTCTCTGGACTCTATCCACTTTAATGTTTTTTCTTGATGTGTACACATACCTTTGACACAGTACCACCTGGGTCCTGTTTCATAATAAAGTACAAATGTACAAGTAGAAGTTGGGAAATACAAGTAGAAAGGTTCCAGTTTTAGAGGTTACAGATTATTTATCGTCATTAGATAATAATAATTTTATTCAATTTTTTTTTAAATGTCATGTTTCAGCATTTCACAGGCGTTGTCAGTCAGTAGCCCATACTGTTCTTTATCGGCAAATCCTGTTTGATAATAAAGTACCTATAGTACAAGTAAAAGTGAGCCAATGTATTACCACGCCTATGACTTACACTGCGAATTGTTGAAACACGATAACATTTAAAATAGTTATATTAAAGAAATAAAAGAGAATAAAATTATTATTTTCAAGTAGTGATAAATAGTCCCTAACCTAATGAACCATTCCACCTGTACTTGCATTTATGTAGTTTATTATGAAATAGGGTCCAGTTCGTTGGAAAAATTCGCTTCCTTATCTGTAAGACAATGGTGTTATCTTGCGTTACCATGTACGAACTCATTTTCAGTTACCTTTTCAATTCTATAGAGGCGTATCATAGTACTTTTACTTCTTCCAAAAACCATGTTGGAGTATATTGTCTTCCTTTCATTAATTTATATCCCAAGCATTATTATTATAATTGGAGAAATATGCCCATCAAGCCAATATCGTCCGCGTAATCTAGAAACTGCAAAGTTTGTTTAAAAAAATCCTCCTTACAATGCTACGTTGAAGAATAATTATATTAGTATTATTCCTTCGTTGGATTAAATATTCTGCAGATTTGTCACTATTGATCTGAATCATACATCTAACATTCTTCACTATGTACAGAATGTACATACTATTCACTATGTACATACTCATTAAACAGTGTACAAGTGCTCAGAATTCATTAAATCTTTACCAGCCTTATTAGCTGTAATGACTAAAACTTTAAAGCTTGTCGGAATGAGTCCATTCTTTCTTTTGGGAGGCGAAAATACCCCTATTAATCCAACTATACAAGGTGAAGAGGTTTTACATAAGGGAATAACGCCTTGGAATGGTGGCGGCAGTGTCAACAATGGGACTAGCCTAATTTTGTTATCGAGGTAGACGGTTTATTTAAAACTCTTTTATAGGAGTAGAGACGAGCACTTTCCTTGATTAATTTAGTTTCCGCGAGGAAGATAAACACCTTTACTTTGAGGGGATGTAATTCAATATCCCGGAGGACTGAGGTCGGGACGTTTAACCAATTAACTCCTCCACTCGATAGCACTATTTGTTATACCATCCTTCAAAGCGTCATATAAATTGCCATTTATTTTTGGAAGAAATCTCACATGCATGGCCGGATTTTACAATGGCGTTGGAGAATAGTGTTCATTATATATTTTCTGTGGTAATGAGATTTTTGTCTCGGTTTCATTCATAATCTCCAATTTATGCTTACTTCGATTTTATTTAATTTTTTTCTTCGATTTTCCTCATTTGTTTCTCTCAGCTTGGAGACGCCTAAGTTTAAGCGAGCCAGGGGCATCACGATCCCGAGCCAGCGCTTTCATGGAGCTCAGACTTTCAATTTGCTCTCTTTTTTTTATCAATATATTTTAGTCTCACGTACCACATACATGAAAAAATCCGGTGCTTGCACCACTTTGAAATAAATAAATTATAAAAGTTCACATTTAATTTCTAAAGAAATTCCTTTTAATTTCCTTGGAAACATTTATTTTTCGTTAAATAATATAATAACAGAAATCGTTATCTACTACAATCACTTAAGTTTATACGTTTTTCGTCAATATAAATTACCTTTTACGATTTAATATCGTTCCTTTTCCAATTGCAAGTTATACTTCAATATTACTACTCTTATTTCTGAAAATTTATTTTCAACCTGTGAAAATATTTCTCATTTAGTTAATTATCAAATTCTTTCATAGTTTATGTTTATCTATTTTTTTTACTACTAACAGTGAGAGATGGTTAATTATTTTATTATAAAATTAAAGGTACTTTAGAGGAAGAAATTAAAAAAATTCAGCATTTGAGCACTATCAGGCTATTTCAATGAGTATGAGACATATCTGATAATAAAGACCATTTAACTGATGTAACGAGTTTAAACAAAATCGTTATAGCCTTTTATGAAATAAATGAGAAAAAGGTGTAAAGCCAATGGTATGAAGTGGCATTTCTGGTGATTCGATTTTGTAGAAAAAGTTGCTGTAGCATCCCTGACTTACCTACCTTAAACACGCAATTTCAGTTTCAAACAACTTTTTGTTTAGGAGCTAGACTTATCAAACAGACCATTTTGCGAGACTCAGGAATGTGATCACACAACTACACCAAGTTATGTTATGTTTAATACCCGATGTTTAATGTTTATACCAGATTTTTAATTTAGAAGAAAAAATAAACTATGACTTGCTCTGAAAAAGTTTAATAATATACCTATCATGATTTTAGTTTATAGGGACCTCTCGAAGGACCTCTATCCTCGCCAAAACTAGTATTATTTGTAGAGCGTTACAATATATGTATAAGTTTCAATACAATAAAAAACCCAGACGATATGGCTATCTGCGATGATATCTGTAATAGACATCTCCGAAGAAGATTTATTTACCACGCGAGGAAAAACAAAAGAACCCATTTTTTATATTAAAAAGGTTTTAAAAAAATAATCGATAGTTTTGAGAAATATCACACTTAGGAATATTTTGAACGGTATGAAATGACTTACTTTCTATTTGTCCTCTTCATAAATTAGAATCTCTCATCCGAAATACACGTTTTTGAGGAATAGCTAGAACAACGGCTCTGTAAGAGATCATACCTCGAACACTATCTTACGTTTCTGTATATCTTACTTGCTTACTAAATAATCTTACAATATAATGCATGTATAATAATATATAAAGTATAGCTACCACAACCAGAAGCTTTGAGGAGGAATTAGGTGTCGATATTGGTCGGTATATTCGAATTTGAACATAGCAATATTGCCTGAAAATGTAGTTCTAGACCCTCTAGGAATCATCCACAACCATGGTAACTGATGAGTTAGAGGGTGATCTAATGGGAAAAATGCGTATGTATCATTAGAACAAACATTAAAATAAATATAAAATAAGTTTTCTTTATATTCCAACAAATCGCCTAAATTAAATGTGTGCTGAGTATTTAGCAACCCAATGTATTTGGGCAGTACCTCTTAGAAAATAAGGTTTTTCTCTGTAGTACTTGGTGGTTCATAAATTAAAATTAAATTAGCATGTCAAAATATTGTGAAAATAACGATAATAAAATTGCTTATGTTCAATAAAACATTGCAATTGAGTTCATATTCATAATTTACATTAATTTAATATAAAACCAGTATCGTTTAAAATTTATAGAATTTCATCATGCGGATAAATAAATTTAATTAAAATAATTATGCAGAAATTGTTGACCGTAGAACTCTTACTTCCTGAAATAATATAAAAATAATAGTGAGGAAAAGATCCGATATACGCAGTGTAATTAATTAACATGCTTTTTGCACTGTCAGGAATAATTACTACACGATCCCCTGCACTCCTTTGGTAATGGCAAAAACATTTCCAATGAAAGGTCCAAAAGTTGATATTCCTCTTTTATAAAAAAAAAAAAATCGACATCACTAATTTTGTAGTTTTAAAAACAAAATAATTGTCCATTTTGGTTGTTTTCCATTTATTTAATAGTACATACAGTTCATAATATGTTATAATACAGTTTTTAAAGAACAATCTATAAAGTAGGCTACATAATAATCTATAATAAGTTATATTGATGAATTATCTTTATATTTTTTTTCTAACTTATTTTCTATATTTATTTAATATATTTTAAAACACCAATGATTCTGCTAAAGATTTTTAGTAAGTATTATTTTCAGCTTTTTCATAAATATATTTATATTCAAATTCTAATAGTATTATTTTTTTAAATAAAAATTAACTAAGTTTAATGTCTATAGTGATTTTTAATTAGCTATAATAATTCAACTGGTATGTTTTGGGTAATTATGCAGTAACTTCTATAAATGATCAAATACTATTTCATATTTCTTATTGAGTAATAATATTTGCAACTTAAATATTTCTTATAAAATTGAAGAAAAATACTAATCCAATTCAATCAGAAATGTTTTGTATATTTTTTTGTAAAAATATGAATACATTTTTATCTCTTTTAGCTATAAGTAATTAAATTAGTTTCGTGTTAGACTCTGTTTTCTTATTATTAAGGCTACCTACCTCAGAGATGTTAGAGGTGTTTCTCTAAAGTTGTTGACATTGTTATTATCTCTAACACTAAATTAATCTTTAACAGGTTTTTAATTTATTATTTTAACAATCATATTTTTTTTGTTTAATTGAAACAATAAATACTATAGTGCGGAAAGAATTAGGAGAGAACTTTAAGAATTTGTACTAACACAAATACATAATACAATTATGGATTATTGAAAAATAATTTAAATTTCTTGTGAACATCTATTTCTCGTGAGCGGAAACTTAATTAGTTTTAAATTAAATATTCGTATCGGTTCGTTATTCCTTCAATATAGGAAATAATCTTATTGATTTACGGAAGTGACAACCGGTAGACACTCGTCACCGGTGACAAAGGTCTCTGAGTAATAATGGTGGTATTGGTACTGAGGGAACTCAACCCATCCGGTGGATCCCATGGCACCGACATCAATTATAACTACACCCTAAGTCAACATAACTAACCCAAACATGACTGTCTCTGTCATATCATGTCTACCCAATCATCTCCTATCCAAACATTGAATATCCGTTGGTATTTGATTCAAGAGCATGTTTAACAGAACTTTACCTGAAGGATAAGCCGTCAGTCCTGCCTTAGTCAGACTATGTCAATGTCGCTAATTCAAATAAACATAATCAAACATGCATTAAGCAAACATGCTGAGGACGTATGTGGAGAAACTGCACATTGGTAGCGTTCCAACATTAGAAGTCCTCGGGGGCCATTTTCTTTCCAGAAATCTCGTAAAGTTTATCAGGAATAGGGAGAGAAGTTGAGAAACATTATTAACTCATCAAATATGTGCTGACTTCACACACAGTTAAGAATATATTATGTTGTTATTTTTTCGTAGTGTGGGGCCCTACAGTATCCTATTATCAAACGATAATCCTAAATGATTAACTTCGTCTGTGGTATTATCACCTTATAAATGTATACAGAAGGACAAGAGTCACGCATAAGAGTAAATTGTATGTTTTGGCGTTTGTGGTAGTTCAATGGTTACTCACATCGTCACTCAGAACTAGCACCAATCGTGTGGTAACTCAGAGGTACTTCTGCATCAACTGACGAAGCTGATGACCTTTGTCGGACAGAGAAAAACTGTCGGAGGGAAAAGATTGAAGGAGAAGGAAGTATGTAATTTTATGCAAAAAATTAAAACAAACTAAGGTATATTTTTTTCCACACAATTAAAATATCATGATGTGACAATCCTAACGTTCTCCACTACTTAGATAGCTCCCGAAAAAAAATTAAGGTTCTTTAATTGAAAAGATAAATTGTGTGTGCTATCTAAATGTTTTCATGCATGGTAGAAGAAATTAATTTAAAATGCTCAAAGAAGGCTTTCGCGTCTAGTTAAGAAAAAATATGTGAAATCAAAGAAATTCAATTTTTCAGAAATTCAGAAAGTTCTTTCGTATGGAAGTACTCCAGGAATTCTCTTATTCAGAGCGTTAGGTTTGTGCCACCCAAGCCTTGGTGATTTATTTTCCAAATGTATTTCTGTTTTTTCCAGAGGTTTAAACTTTCTATTCCCATTTTGAAGTAAAAGCGTTGAATGTATTAAACATCTGAGAGGGAGAGAGAGCAATTTAGGGCTACATTTGGCACCTTGGGAGCTGAATCAGCCGCGATATGTAGCTACGTGTAAAGTATGCAAAGTTAGCACAAGGGAGACAGGCAAGCTTGGAATATAAAGCCAGATGGAGGCGAAGGGGTGGGTTTACAGATGGTTCCTCACCCGGGTCCTAGGGCCGATAAATCTTCATCCCCCATTCTTTTGTATTGAGAGAGAGAGAGTGTGAGAGAGAGAGATTTCTCAAATATGTGGATTTTTATTTTATTTTTTAAACTTCAATTGTTTAAAAAAAACTAAAAACGTCGAGGTTCACAGCGCTTCTATTTGCTAATGTTTGTTAACTAACTCGATTTTTTATTTTTCTACTTTTTAAACAAAATATTCAGATGTTCAGAAACACCAATTAATACAATTATGTTATTACCAATTAAGAATCAAGTATCATATTAGCGATTTTTAATTTTTTTTTTTTGTTTTATGTTTTTTAGACACAATATTTTTGTAAACTTTGTATGATTACCATATTTCTGTGTTATTAAAAATGGTCTCGAAAATTACACTAGAATCAAATTAGTACCTAGATTTGGAAAAACAAAATGCAGAACAAACTTTTTGAAACAATTTTCAAAACATATTTAGTACGCGCGCATGCGAACAACAGCCAAACACAACACCGCAGGCACCGTGAAGCGCAGCTCTATACAAAAGATTTTTATATCTTTTGCATAAACTATGTACGGTTTAGGTATGGCTACTGACATCAAACTTATAATAATATGCTCCTGATATAAAGGAGGAATTAAATAATTTATTATTTTAAATGTTATTTATAATATCAAGTGGAAATAGGGGTGCTGTAGTTCCTCAGTTCCTATACACGAACCACCACTGGTTTTGTAGAATGATAAATTCCAAAACGACTTGCAAGTGCATCAAAATATTTTATTATTGTGCCCCTAAAAACCAACGACTAGGCGACTGTAGCGAACGGATATAAATAGTTTGAACATTTCAAGAAGGATACGGCGTATTGACATCTTCCAACACTTTTTATTTTTAAACTGGATCGCGTCCTAAATATTGCATGAGTGAGATAGATTTTATTAATAACAATATAAATAAGAGCTTGTTTTTAATAAATGAAAAAAGAACGTAGTATATTTACACGAAACGGAGGGCTTAGGTATAATTTTTTAAGCAAGCAATTGCGCAGTTTCGGAATTTTATTTATTTAGGACACAACAATCCTATTTCTATGTTTGAATTGTGGTTGTTATATCAATTTTCGCTATACAAATTCAATACATGGCTTAGGTCTTGTTTGAATAAATGCTTATCTGCTATGTTTTATCTAGATTGAGTTTGATATATATTTAGCCGATAATATACTAATCTGTATATAGGGATGCCATCATTGAGGATGATTATCCCAAAAAGTATGTAAGATTATGAATAAATATGAAATACTTACTTTGACCTCTAAATTGGATATCTTTCCAAAAGTCTGATTTGTGATTACCATTATTTAATAATTAACCAAGATAATCTTCCTAATTTTAAGTTTAATAATAATGCTAATCAAATTTATTGCTATCATACTTAATGAAATATATTCAAATAATGGGTATGGTTACTAAAGAACAACCTCCTTCCTAACATTTATCTTTATTCATCAAAATTAAAATAATAAACTGTTACAAGAGAAAATAATAACTGTTACAATAAACTGTTAATCATGGAATGATTCAGACTAGACCTAGCCATTAGCTGTTTATTGTAATCTCTTATCTGTAATAATTGGTGTTGATGGTTCCTCAGCATCGGGTTCCTCTGCATATCTTAAATCATGGAGCCAGAGCCAGAGCATCTGTCATCTTCAGGAGAGAAGACTCAGTAGTTGTCCTCCAAGTTCAGCCCTCAAGCGAGATCAGCGAAAAAGTCCTTTTTCGTAGCCTCCTCCGCTTCGGTTCCCCTTTCTTCCTTGTTCTTCTAAGAGGGGGTCGAAGAGGTTGTTGGTTGGATTCTCGGCACCGGGAAGCATATTTTCCATGATTGGCCAATCAGTTTTATAGAGGGAGAAAATTCCAGGATTTCAACGGATGGCTCCACCCCTTGTCAGGGGAGGATCTGTCTCCACGAATCCATTAGTATTATATACTAACATATATATATATATATATATATATATATATATATATATATATATATATATATATATATATATATATAAGGGCGTCATTCGACTAATAGCTATACTAATAGCTCTGATCGAATGACGCCCTTCCCACGTCTTCGCCACTTTTTCCGGAGGCCAGCCGGGACCCAAGGGGGATTGTTTTCTCAAAATTGATTAAGTCCTCCAAGACGGACCACCTCTTGCCTTTGTCACACTGCCCACTTCTCGGTAGGTTTTTAATTTGACTTATTCCTTTTATTATTCTATTATATTAGCGTATAAATTATACGCATTTGTTTTCTTTTGCACAATTTTAAAACAAAGACTAAAAACGTTCTGGATCTCCTATGGTTCTATGTACGAGCCGCCACTACACAAAGCCCACAAATGAATCATTTTAATCAAAAATCTCTATTACAATTGATGAGGAACGCTCTGTAGATTAATGGAAACTGTAGTATTCATTTTTGCTGATCCTCCATCACTAGGTTCGAAAGGTATTTATCCTAGGTCAAAGTGGATCTCTAAAAAGTACCTTTTCCTTTTGTATGAGATTGAACCTGGATTCTTTATGTTGGACATGAATTCAGCATGCTGCCTTTATACTCCAGGCGTAGATAGATAATAAAGGGACTGAAGGGAGACTTTATTTACTAAGGTGCTGCCTTAGTAGCTTTGCATTCAACCTCTTTCCGAAGTATATTTTCTGAGTTAACTTTGAAATTTCCGCATCCAACTATGAATTTACCTAGTACTCTAAAATTTTATTATATCTTTTTATTTTATGTATTTTAATGAAATGCCAATAAAATTTATGAATATATGTAATATGTAATATGTAAATACGCAAGCAGTTTTTTTTTGTAACCAATAACTTCACCTATATGCATATTGCGGGAAAAATAGTTTTATTTTTGGAAAAGTATGCCAAGTACAGTACACAAAAAAAAATCATATATGTTGCTAAAATCACATAACCGAAATACTTAATTTTTCCAAATAAAACATCCAACTACGTATGTATATATTAATACGTAAAATCTTTTTTTTTTTTTTTTTACCCTATCAAAAATCACGCCTTTATACATAATATAAGAGCACAACATAAATCGTCGGTCCCATGTTAAACTTAGGAATTTGAAAAATTCGATTTTTTGTTTTTGTTATTTCTTTATAGTATTAGCCTGTAGTAAAATTACGAATCTGTTACGGCAAGTATTTACGGTAAGTGCTGAAATCGCAGTTGTATTTTTACGAAAAACGTCTTAAAGTCTGATGCTTCCATGTAACGATTATGCTTATTATTATGAAGGTAAAACAATAAATACTTATGAAACTATGAGATAAAAGAAGAACGACGCTAATAAAAAAAAATTGAATAATCGAAATCAACTCTTGCACAGAACAATGTAACAGTTTTTTTGCTTTCCTGAAAAGTATTCATTTTCATATTCGTAAGTTCACAATGCGGCGATATCATACGAGAGATAATCATTGTAAAGTTGTAAAAAAAAAAGTACATATGTTGCGTTTCGATTGATAAAATCGCATAAACGAAACGCATGATTTTTCTAAATAAAATATCCTTCTATATCTTAATACGCAAGAAATATTTTTTTTTTTTGGAAATATTGAATCGAATCGATTTGAAATATTGAATCGAATTTCTTACCTATATCCATAGTAGAAGAACAATAGTAATATCTTAGGAGAGCTATTCTAAAGTAGCCAACAAATGTAAATATGTCTCCGTTATGACAGGTGAAACCAGCCACATGAACGAAATACCTGATTTTCCCGTAGTAAACATTTATTTGTATATTTAAAACACAGGCACTTTTTGTCGCACTAATAACTCCGCTATTGGGGGAAAATATACATATTGGAAAGGTTTAGTCGAAAAAAAACTTTTACATGAGTTGCATTAGACTGGTAAAAATCACATAAACGAAATGCCTTTTTTTTCATTTATATAATTTTCATCTATATACAATATTAATAGGCAAGCAATTTTTTTATAATACCAATAACTTTTTTTTTTTCGGTTGGCTCTATAGACCTTGTAGATCTTGGCCGCGCGATGTGGTGTTCCTACAGACATTTATTGCTTGCGGGAGCACAAGCAGCCTGGAGGGGGTCACCCAATCTCACATTGCTGCGAACCATGGTTTCCATGGTGCAGCGGCAGGCTGCCCACTGCTCCATAACCGGTCCATTTGGGGCCAATTCGGTAGTGTCCTTCCCACCGACTCACTCGGGTTCAAGGACAGTGACAAATCGGCCTAGATCCACGGATTACGGGGCTGTTCGGAGTCACCAAGCGCGGAGGACCTATATTTCTTTCCCCGAGACAGACCGTCCATGGACCAAACCTCCGGGCGGCTATTTTATGTTCTGGAAAACCACAATGCGATGCACAATTAAAGTGCACGGGATAGGGTCATCACTCCTACGCCCGGTCTGTGTGAGTAGCCTCCAGTAGCCTGACGAGCCTCACATGCCCGAGGAGAGGGGTGATAAATTTCTTGAATTATTACTTTAATTAAATTAAAGTAGTGCCGGTGCCGGGATTTGAACTCAAAACCTTTGGGTTTGTGAGTAGGTGCACTTTTGCAAGCGCGCTAACCCGCTCGGCCACTCCGACCCCATATATATATATATATATATATATATATATATATATATATATATATATATATATATATATATTATAAAGGAGCTATCCTTATGTATATTCCTCAATCTCCAAGAAGTTAGTAATCGATTTTCATAGGTGTCAAAGCAATATTCAGGTTTTCAAGAAGGGCAATGGTGGGGATTTGCGATCTCGAAACGTCAATTGTGAGTTATAAATTAATGCTCTCGAGGAAGTCAAAATTACTTTGGCACCTATATCCTTAGAGCTACTCTTAATTTTGATCATACTACAATTCAAAACCTTATAGATTTTGTTATTTTCTCATAAAAAAATTATTTCAGTCGATTGTATACGTTTTGTTGTGTCAAGCGTATCCAACTCTAATCAATCGTAAGAAGTCTCCGATTTCTTCGGGCGTGGTTTTGGATCTATTTCAATTTAATTTGTTTATTGCATCTATTCTTATGTATTTATATTTATATATTCTTGATATATTTATTTTTGACCTCTGCCTTTATGTGTCATTGGTGTACGCTGTTAGGTTCCATTAATCAAATATGCAAGTGGGATCTTTTTTTTGTCGGCAACCTATCAATCGGCGTTAATGATAATTTCATTTCTCGCCTATATTGTTAATATAAATTTTTTATCGAATGAAGTAGCTTCATTTTAATTTGGTTAATTCTCAATAGCATGTTCAGTAGCTCTATTAAAACTATGATAATCTATGTTACGCTAATCTTCAGAATGTGGCGTAATGTTTAAAATGTCATTGATCTACATTTTTGGAAAACAAGAAAACATGTATTGTTTAACGTAAACGGATTAACTATTTCGAATTGAAATATCTTTTTAGGGAATGCAAATAGGAACTTCATTCATTGAAAGTAACTCTGAACTCCAATTCCACAAAATAAATTGACAGGCGTTTAATATTTTCTTTATTCAATTCCAATTCAATACGGGACTACCATGTTTTGAATATTAAAAAGCCAAGAAATAATTTATTTCAATGAAAGGTAGAAATGGATGAATGTGGGCGGTTATTTGTGTATTAAATGAAATTGCTCAATTATGGAATGGTGCATTGAAATACTTTTCCGGATGATTCTATCTCTTTTTTTTTCCATCGTTTCTCTTGTGATTTAGAACTTTATTATGTAGATCTTGAAATAAAAGGATGGATTTTTTTTTAAATAAAGAGGAGAATTAAACTACATACATAAATAACTTTAAACACATCAATCAATAACTAGATAACAGCAAATTTATAATTAATTATGATTATTGCTAATTAATAATGTCAATTAAATTATTTTACTGCTTGGTACTACAGCCCTTGAAGAACCACAGCCTCATCTAAAGTCTTCTTCCTCTCATCTCTGTCAGATGCAAAGCACCTCCAAGTGTTGACACCTATCGCCTTCAGGTCACCTTCCACGTGGTTCAGCCATCTGAGACGCGATTTACTCCGCCTTCTTTCATTCCCTGGTTTTTCATAAAGCAGTTTTCTTGGAATTATTGTTGTGTCCATCCTATCCAAGTGCTCCAATCATCATATTCTATAAAGCTAACTGTCTCTCACAATGATTTGTTCGCCATACTGGTCCCCCCTTAACTTCAGGTTAGTCCTGATTCTCCATCGGTCTTCCACTCTGATTGGCTCATAAGTTTTACGAAGGGCTTTTCTCTCCCATACCTGAAGGATACTTTTCTTTTTTTTCGTTAGGGGCTTTGTCTCTCATCTATAACTTACAATTGGTATCACTATCGTGTTTTATAAAAGATATATTATCTTTTTGGACAGACTTTGGAACCTTGATAATTTTTGAATATTTAACAGACATCAATTTACTGTAGCTATTCGGGCCTTAATATCCTTTTCTTTCCCTTATGGCTACTTCTAAAACTAGGTTGATAAGTACTGTAGGTAGATAATTCCCTTGTCTAAGGACTCTTTAGCCAGGCTTTTTAATATCTTTGCAATTCCTAGCTTCTCCAAACACTCATACATTTTTTCCCTTTTAACGGAATCGTAGGCTTGTCCGAAATCTTCGAACAAATGATGCAGTGCAATATTGTACTCGTAGGCTTTCTCCAATATCTGCCTAACCGAAAAAATCTGGTCCAAAGTTGACCTTCCTGTTTTGAAATAACACTGGTGATCACCCAGAACAATTTATGTCCACTTTGTCAGTTTCTTGCTAATTCCAATCAACAAGACCTCGTACTCCGAATTTAGTGATGGGACTTCTCTGTGATTATTAAACTCGGTTCTATTGCTTTTTTTTTTGCTTTTTTTTTATATTAGTCATATTAGAGACTGGGACTATTCCTCGGGAATTTTCTCGGACCTCCAAACATCATAAATAATATTGTAAATATTTTACCAAAAACCTTTCCAGCGTTTTTGAGCGTTCTAGCTTTTTCCTCCTCTACCGTTTTTTGACCATCTCCCAAAATCTGTTGAAAACGATCTACCAGTCTCTCCAAAATGTCTCTTCCGTCACTAAGAGGTTGCCGTTCTTTAATTTTCCTGTTGTGTGAAACCCCGCTCTTTTATTCTTAATATCTCTGAATAATTTTCGGCTTTTCATTTTTCTTGGGGCGTTCTATTTTCTTCATTCTTTCTATTTCCTAAAAACTGGTGTAAATCCTTTAATTTTGAAGATATCGAAATACAATTTTTAGGAATTTTCATAACTTTTCAATGAGTATAAATGAACGAATTAAAAAGAAGGTGTTATTTGTAAATCTCATGTTTTACTCGCGCGTCATCCTACGTATCGCGTCAAAGCTAAAAAGCAATAGCAGTTGGTAAAACCAATATGAATCAGATCTACGACTTTTTCCTTCACGCATTTTTTAAAAATAATATTACCCGTTTGGCCGTGAGAATTATTGGAGCTGACTTATATTGGACACCCTGTATATACACACATGCATATATATATATATATATATATATATATATATATATATATATATATATATATATATATATATATATATATATATATATATATTTCTGAACGTGTTGAGCCTTACATTATACTGTTATTTTTTAGCAATATTATTGGTTGTGCAACACTGCAACACTCTTGTTTTATAATAATAATATTTTTTTATTTCATATTTTGATTCTGTGTACCGTTACATTAAGCAAGAGGTATCATTTTTATTATAAATAACGATTTTTTAAATGCTTCAATGTATTTTAAATAATGTAAGTTCACATTACAATTATTTAGTTTGACTTTATATAATGTTGCAATGTTTTGGGCCTTGCTCTTTGTTAACGGAATAAACTAGAAATAATTTTTAGCTTTGCAAAAATTAAGATCTTTGTCATTTTTTTAAATTAATGTAAATCCTGCAATAATATTTCTGTTATATTTTTTAAAATGTTATTATCAAAATTTATCTCATCTATTATTACAATAGATAGATAAAACAATTTATACGAACCCTGCTCCGATCAAATTGGCAGTGGATATAATTTGAGGGAAGTGAACGCGGATGGGTTGGGTCCACTTCGATTATAACGTATCTGTATTCATGGCGATCTCCAAGCCTTCATCAAAATAAATTGGATCCTGAATGAACCGAAAGTAAAATTCAGTATTTCATTCTGCTTAATTCTGTATTTCCAGTGCTCCGCCTTAATTTTCAACCCGACGCCAGCGAAATTGAAAATTCAAATGCCTCTCAGTTTGAGTTAGTACTTTAGCCATATTTCGTTATAGGAGGCGTGAACGCCATCTGGTTTATCGCAATTCAGTTAAATATGTTTTCGATCCTCAAATGCTATCTCTGTTATTATTATTATTATTATCTTTTTTTTTTTTTTTTTTTTAGCTGGTGTAATTCTTCTTAATTACATTTAAAAGTTTAAATAATAATTATCATATGCTAAATAAATGGTAATACATTCATTCCCTGAACCATTACATTTGCGGAGTACGTAATGTGAAGTATCTGGTGTGTCTACGCACACGACTTAACTTATCACTTTCCAGTAGTAGGAAAGTCCAATGTTAAAATTGTTTGATGTATCTTTGCTAAGATCAGTCCGATAAAGATTTTTTTTGTAATATATTTAACTTTATAGACATTTAAATTATCTCCCAAATGGGCATCCGGAATTTCCAGGAGAAGTATAATTTTCGAATTATTAAAAAACTAAACAAGAGTGAACCGATTTCTCTTTTAACATGTACAGAATACTTAAAAAAACAGCTGTATTAAGTTCAATGCGCTATATCTTTTCTAATAATGGTCCGATTTGGATGATTTATTTTTTGTTTGGTAGGAAATTTAAATACCATAACATTCTTATCCGATTTTTCTCGGGGAGGTGCTATATAACAAAATTAATAGTGCTTTTAGGAGAAGATTTTAGATAAGTTTCTTTCAAAATCGTTTGAGCCATTTTGGCATACAGTGTATAGAAAAACATGTTTTTTGGTTACTGCGGAATCGCAACTGCACAGATGGTGGCCGATTTGGTACAGAAGGATTGGAGAACAAAACCTTACAAAACAAAACAAAAAAAAACAAAATCGGTCTACCCGTTTAAGAGATGATTGTGGCATAGACATTGCAAAAAAAACAAAACATTTTGTGGGTTCTGAAACGTATAGATGGAAACTGCCCATCGAAAATTTGACCCGATTACAATACATTCCTTACACACACATATATATATATATATATATATATATATATATATATATATATATAGTGAGGAAACTAAAGATTCCGATTTAATCAAATTTATGTATATGAGATGGCTGGGGATAGAATCTGAAGCAATATCATAAACAAATGAGTTTGTGTAATAATGAAGATTGTTATAGAAAAGTGTCCTCATTGGGCTTAAGTCACAACACCCGGGATATAAAAATCGTGCGTAATTTTATTTGTGGTCTATTGATTTGCATTGTAATTTCTCCGAAGGATGTTTGACTGTAGAAGCTCGACATATATCTTCTTTATATCACACTTTACAATATGCAGTGTAATTAAAATAAAATAATTAATAATTAACAATTATTATCACTAAATGAAATATTTATTTCACTTAAAGTATGAAAAATGAGGTAACTAGGGAATTAAATCTGTGGTTTAGTGCAACAACAACCAATGTCGGTGAGAAGAGATTTATAGCCTACAGAGAATTAAGAATCCTTAATAATTACAGAAATGTCATTGGTTTCGTGAATAACAATGTCAATGAATTCTATTGGTTTGGTTATTCTTGCATAGAAATATATAGTTTGTTTTTAAACTCAAAATCATTTTAGAAAAACGTTAGCATAGATTGTTCTTGCAGTGAGCCACAGAAATATTTTTCTCATCGCATATCAAATAGAAACGCTTAAAATAATTTTGAACGAAAGATTCTGGATGAATCGCCGGAAAGAATTGTCATAATTGGCCATCGAATTAACTTTTACAAAAAAAGAAAAAAATGTTAGAAAAAAATATTTACCCGCAACTCGAAGAACATAAACCTTGTAAAGCGAAATAATGACCATAAAGCATGCAACGTCTACTTACATCTACAGACATTTTTTCACATTGCATGAAAATATGAGATTATGAAAACATATTATATTTGATAGATTAAGTTGTTTAGAAAGATGATTTAAGTACAATGGATAATAGTTTTTCGTTGACCTATCTGACGACCTGAAAGATAGGTGGCGAGAGGAAATCGGGAAATAAATGTCAAAAGGAGTCTTTCGTAGGAAGAAAATATCATCATCGTAGGGGTTTTCCTCATTCCACGTATTGAATTGTTTATAAATGAACAGTTATTTATTGTGCTTTTATACATTAGTTATATATTATAAAAATACTGAAAACAAGGTGGTGTAGAAAATTTCATTTCTCTACTACAGATTTAATGTAATCTTATCTATAAAACACTTACTAATTATATTTTTTTTAGTACGTGTTTTAATCTCACGAAACAGTTATGCTAAACCATTATTAAAAATTAGGATCTCTGATCTATTACTTAATGGATGGAGGCCTTGGCGCACTGTAGAACCAGGAAAATAAATTTAACCGGACATAAGCTTAAAATTCGATGTTAATTATTTTATATTTATTCTTTGGCTTATTATTTATTCGTCTGAATGTAATATGCATATAATGAATTTGAAACAGTCCACAATTTCATCAAAAATTCATAAAATTTCTTATACATCTTTGCGTTGAATTTATTAGTGTATAACCATATTAAAACGTTTGTTTTTAAAACTAATTATTTTTGTTTTAATCCTTAAACCGCTTACTGGTTAAGATTGGGAATTATAAAGTTAAATGGATGATTAAGTACCTTTCTCATTATCGTTGTGTAATGAATTGTAGTTCCCTAGTCATAAAGATAATAGACTCAACCCTACTATCCAAACACTTGATTAATCTAAGTACTAAGGGAAACAATTACTCATCTTTGCACACAGGCAATTTAACTTTTTTTTTTTTAAATTTAATTCCACATCATCTTTTTTGTCATTAATATTTTTGATGTTTCGTTTGTTGACTCCAGGAATGAGTTTATTTATTTTTATCTGTCTTTGGGAGGAGATGTACAAAGAGAGCTGTCCTCAATAATATCTAATGACCAAAATAAGCATTTAATTAACCCTTAGTTTTGGGAGTAAAAATATGTTTAATAATTTATTGAACATAAATTATCTGACGGATATGATAAAAAGCAACATTCCGTATTATTTTTTTAAGGTGAAGGAAATTAGCAACCCGTACAACCTAATTAATAATAAAGCTGAAATCATCTTTTCAGGTATAAATTAATCATTAACGATTAGCCCGTTTCGAAGGAGGGGAAGAATGGGCTGTTAAACTAATTAACAACAAACATTTAAAATTTATTATTCAAAAAAGCTATAATACAGTAACAGTTGTGAAAATAATTCAACTTTTCAGGTAGAACTTAATCATTTAGATTTACTATCCATTTAGGAGAAATCATCCTTCAATCGGATAATTTGGCCCATTTTGGGTTTGTATTTTAAATAAGTGATTATGTATTTAGTGAAAACCATTAGCTGAGAATAAACTTACAATTTATTTTCACGACAACCGTTACTGAATGAATAATTTTTTTTCATGATAAATTTTAAATTTTTGTTGTTTATTAGCTTAACAACCTATTATTCCAAAAAAGAAAAATTATTGTGTTCTACCTGAAAAGATGAATTATTCAATTTTATTCTTAATTAGGTTGTATGGTTATCTAATTTCCTTCACCTGTCGAAATTAATGCGGAATGTTGTTTTTTATCATATTCATCAGTTAATTTATGTTCAACAAATTATTAAACATATTTTTATCTGAAAAACTATGTATGCGAATACTTGATTTTGACCACAGTATAAATGAGAAGATATATCCTAATTATATTTTCTATTTGAAGAAATATATTTAAATTTTTAAAAACACCAATGAATCCTGCTAAAAATGTAAACGAAGTATGATTCTAGATTTTTTACTGTCCATATCCTTCCATTGGATTTGACGATAACTTCTTATAACTCAATCCTTATTTTATTTTACATTATTTTTTTGAAATCGTTACTCATGACTCTGAACTGAACAAAAAACTGTTTTGTAAATTATTGAATCACTTGAACTTTATACTCGTACTCTAAAGAAAAGTTCAATGTTTGTGCTTGATACACACTGTTACCAATCTGAAGTAAAAAGTCGTATGTTTAATTTACTTTTTTTTTTTTATACTTTTTGGTTTATTATAGATTATAAAAAAATAAATATTTAACTCCCTTAAAATTTGAGAGTTTAAGTTTCAAGGTGCTTAGAATCAAAATATCCCTAAACATTCTTCGATAAATGGTGCAATATTTTTGGAGAACGAAAAATTCTTAAAAATCGGTGAAAACGGAAAGGACTGGACGACATTTGTTTTTCTTTATTACTGAAGGGATCCTCAATAAATATATTGAGCAGTTAATCTAGATTTCTGCAATTAATCTATATTTCTAAAACTTTAAATTCTATTAATGAGTATTCTATTCCGTGCCCATGTCTTCTCCCCTTTTTACATTTGCATTTAAATCTAACCCCATCATCAATCTACTACTCCTTCAGATATCATAATTTCCTTCATCCCCAATTATAGGTCTTTGAAAATATTTTTTTATTAAAAAAATAATAATAAATAAATAAAAATAAAATAAATAAATATTAATTAATTTTAATAATAAATTAAAATTATATTAAATTTATTGTCTATGACATTTTTTGATGTCAAAATTTATTTTTTTTGACTGATCTCTCACCGAGTGACAGTTAGTGTTATCTGTCTTCCCACACATCTGTACCAGGTGTGGACTGCAATGATCCTCGGATACACTTGAAAAAAAAACTTTGATGCCATCAAAAATGTATTTATTGAGCACCGATAGGGCTGCTGAAATAATGGAACTCATTATTAATGATGATAAAATGAAGTATATACATACAGCCCACTTGGGGGGGCAACTTTAGGTGTATTGAGCGAGTGGAGTAATTTGTCTCTTTGGGATTTTCAGGTCAATTCCCAGAACGACATTGACCATGAAAATCAGCGCAGTATGGCTTTCGCTAACAGATGTTTCTATGAAATACTTGGACATTTCAATAGTAGACCTAGTATTTTTAGCAACAAAGATTCGCTCATACAAAGATCCTTAAAATACAATAGTAAGGTTCCATATATGCTGCAGAATGGATATATAGCAACTACTATTACAGTTAGCAGCCCAAGCAGACTTGTAAGAATGTCTGAAGATTTCATCCCTACCTAGAGGAAATCCAAGCCACAGAAGAAGATATGGAAAATGTCATTTTTATTTTCTATATTATATATTTATATTACTGGTAATATACAGCAAAGGTAATGTTTACAGGCATGTTATCATTTTGATATTTCTGATACATATTACTAATAACAGTTGTATGGTAGTTTCAGTAGTTTCATAATATATTTCTTATAGTTATAATTCAAAGGAAGGAAGAGCGAGAAAAAGATGTATTAAAAATACTCTCTCTTATGATTTTTTTTTCCTGCTACTACACCCACATTAGAAAAATAATGTAATTAAAATGTATCTCTTTCCACAAGACAGTCAAGTTCTGAGTTTTCATAAATGCACTTTAAGTTTCCAAATTCGTGGGATTTTTTTTAATGAGCTAAAAAGTTTGTTTATTGTACTATTGTACAAAAATGTATTCCCATTGGTTAATAAAAAACACACTCAAGTTGGTGGATTAATATGATACAGCTTCATCTCGTCTAATGAGAACGCAATTTAAGGATTTAATTAACTAAATGTAATTATACAAATTACCTTTATATTATTAGACAAATGCAACTGCTTTTGTCTTATAATATAATTCTTACCTTTAATGGAAGGGAACACGTGAAAGTGGAATAAAGTGATTTAAATTTAATGAGTTGTAATTGCTGTTTTCAGATGTGAACTTGTCTCGACAAACAAAGGGCTAAATAATTCTGTAATCTCGCATCTGCCTTAAATACCCAGTTTGAAGTATGACACGATTTAATTACAACCTGTGCTTAATTAACGCTACTAATTAGTTATGCAGTTCTTATTAAGTCTTTGGAATGGATTCATAAGGCTTTCCATATTTTCGTTTCAGCCAACAACAACAAAAAAAGAATTATTTCTAAATGAACCTGAAAATCGTAGAAAGGGTTTTCATATGAAGTATCTCACCCATGAATTCACCCACGAAGTACTTTTTTATAAACACGTTCTTTTTAAGTTATTCTGCCGCAGACATTTGCTGCATCATTTCTTATCATAAGTCATCCTACATTATCTAATATGATATTCATTCCATTTATCTAATTGATGTTACACGCATAACAAGTGACAGTCCATCTTGTTCATTATTGTATATGCATCGTACAGATATAAAGTGATATTTATTCAATAAGCGTATATAATGTGCACATAAACACATGATTGTAAAAGATTTAGTTTATATATTGATTTTTTTTGTAATTAACGTGCCAAATATATTAATATACGTCTTGTTTATGACTCGGTTTGTTTCACTCGACTTACTAGTTTTAATATATATCCTGTAGCTTTTACAGCGCAGGGCCGAAGTAAAGGATCTAAATTCATTCGTCTGTGGTTAGTTACTTTACTTCTTTCCAAGTTTTTCTACTTCTCTTAACTCCATTTCCAGCAGACGTTTTCCAGGTCTTCCTAGTTCGGTGTTCTTCTGAAGATTATTCTGTAACTCTTTCTCTGCTCCTGAACGTATCTCCTATCCACTATATTTGTACACAGCAGAATACTGTCGATATTATCTGAAGAGTTTTTCTTTCGTAAAATTCGCATATTTTGAGTAGCTTTAAGAGCTTCTAATACCATCTGTCCACAGCTATTTGGAAATATTTATTTACCTATTATTTTAGTGAAACAATTTCTGTTTGAACCCATCAAAATATGTATAAAGTTGGACTGCTCGTCAAAGAACAATGTTGGCAAGAACTAACTGCATTATACTGATAGAACACTAGAAAAGAGGTTTCGTTTATAACAAGTCACTTTAGACTGGAAATTCGTTTAATTATTTTATATTATCTGATTGTTCCACTTCACTTCAAAAAAGATTTTTTTTTTTTATCCCCAATTATAGGCCTTTGAAAATATTTTTTTATTATTAAATTTATTTATATGACATTTTATTAAATTTATTGTCTGTGACTGATCTCTCACTGAGCGACAGTTCAGTATTAGTGTTTTCCGTGTTTCCACACATCTGTACCATGTCAGTATTCCTTCTCCTTCAGTCTTAGAGCATTCACCACAATGGCCAACTTTATAAAACATGAGTAAGCAACGATTGCTCTTATTTTAGATGAAGAAGAAAAAGAAATTCAAGTAAAGAAAAAATTTTAATGAGTTCATGAGGCGTGGGTGAAAACAGTGAAGAAAGTGAAGGAGAATTCCCCATATTGTATAAGGAAATGATTGATGACGGAAAAGTTTTATGAATATTATAGAATGATTTAGTTTTTTTTTCTTTTGCATTTTGCTGAGATAATTGAAAATTCTTTTTAAGAAAAGGCATAACACCAAATTGAGAAAATCCATAACACCAAAAAAAAGATTGACAATATGTTTGAGGTGATAGATAGATAGATAAAAAGCTTTATTGAAAATAAATTTACATCCAAATAAACAACCAAATTCTCTAACAAGCCTTTGTTGACATGGTATATAACACCGTCTGTCAAGTTGCCTATATATATACAATTGTTATACAATAAGAAACAGCTCACATACATCCTTTTGTTAATAATTTCTTAATTAAATACATTACATATCAATTTAATAACAAAGAGCATCCAATTTATAATTAATTTATTTTTAATCAATTTATCAATAATTTATCCTTAATACACTTGGTTTTTTATTTATTTTGTGATTTTTATTTATATATAGGAGAAGAATATTATGTGTTGTACTGCCGAATCAATAACATTTTGTAGCCATAAGCTGATATGTGGTACTGGTACAAACTGTTCCAATCCTTACCATTTAATAAGTCTATTAGTTCATGACAACTTAGTAATTTTTTCTTAAAATATTTGGAAATATTCTTGTAAAATTGGACAAACAGCCACGTAGTGGTATAAATCCTCAATTGCATTTAAATTACAAAGAGTACACAATCTTTGTTCCTCACTCCTCATAACACTATTGTTAAGATGAACCAATTGTCCTCGGAGCCTAAAAATTACCTTAATAAAATTCATTTTATTCCCATCTAGCTTGTAATGCCTGTCACCTAAGTCACTGTTTGAGATGAGAAATAATGTTAGAAAAATTTACCATCAGTATATATTTACCGTTATTAGGCAAAACTAAAAAATCATAATTTATTGATAACAGTTCGAAATGATTTCTTTTTACAGCTCAATTTTAATTTTGATTAACAATAAGCTTCTCATTACATTTTTAAATGACTGTCCATGAATTTAGAATTGGTTGAATCATACAAAATTGGATATTTTCTGAATGATTAATTGAGTTTTTTATCATTCGTTGTAACAAAAAAAAAGTCTGTGAAACTGTGAAAATATCGTTGGTAATTAATCGAAATAGCGAGGAAGGGACGCTGAGACAGCACTGATACGGAACTGTGCCGTACAAGCAGGAATACCTCCATAAAAATCCACAGAAGAATATAATTTTTCACTGATACGAAAACGCGGAACTGACACGCCACGGACTTGTGTAAATGGACTCTTATACGTCTTGCGCTCCAATTGCGTTACATTTTAAGGCATTATTGTGTTTAGTCAATTACAAATAAATTTGTTTTTATAAGATTCGTTCATCTTATATTATTTAATTGATGTTTTTAAAGTGTTACTGTTCCTTCATGCATAATCACTCGACTGGTGAATATTTTTATCCGAATATTAAAATTGGCTCGCCATTCACGCATTAAAACCGTCATAGCAGTGGATAGCAAAATATTGGAAAATTATTTAAGGGTAAGATAACTTAAGAAAGTGTTCTGGCATCGATTTTAATTTAATTAAAGCAATGCTTTTCAAATTTTGGAACACTTAATATTCCTGAGGAAGAAAGCTGAATCGATATTAGATACAATATTTTAAATGAACAATGAATATAAAAGAAATAACCATTTTTAAAATGTTTTTTTTGTTAAACAAAAGATAGAACAAATCATCTTTAAAAGAGAAAGGAGAATCCATTAAGCGAAACAATGGACTTAATGAAGCTAAAAAGAATGAAAAAAATTCCGCATGTCTCTACCAGGCCTTCGAAATAATGAAGCTGGACTTTATACATTCTTTGTTAATTAATTAATCTCTTCTACCTCCTTGGTATTGCTTACTTAACTATTAATTAAAATTGTTTTTTAAATGTTTTAAATCAGCGTTGTTAACCGTAAAATCTATTTCGTCATTACTTTTTGTTTATTGGTCATACGAGTAATGTTCGGGTTACAGATATTCCATTGCTGGAATTACTTTTATGATTTGAGTAGTTTTCAAAGGAAAATACTTAAGCAACGTTAGCAAAGTATTTATGATTACAAAAGTACTCGGCCGGATCTGAAGTTGAGTACTTTTCCATTTTTATACTACTCCATCGTTATTTAGGAAAACATTTTTTCATTTCAAATTTCGTCGATATTAATTCAAAGTTCATTATTATTGGAAAATTGGGGGTCCAGTTTTTTAAAATAGTATCGACTATAAGATTTAGTATATCGAATTATTTAAAGTTTTCTGATTTTTTCGATATTAACGTCCACTGATGTTTTTGGGGTCGTTATTTTAAAAATACAATCGATTTTAAGGTCCTGCACTCACAAATCGATTTATTTGAACTATACTGATTTCTTTGATATTGAGGACTACTAATATATTTTCGGGGTCGCTTTTTTTGAAAATGCAATCAGTTTTAAGTTCCCACGCTTACATTTACCAAGCTATTCCTGCTAGATCGTGAAGGTCGAACCATGAAACAAAAGTCAACTCTCACATGCCTGATTCGAACAGCCACCGCTCGTAAGTCATACATTAGCCATAGCGGGTTACCGTTAATTTTAATTGTATTAAATTTGTTCAAGATACAAATTAAAAACTTCTAAGGTCCTTAGTAGCTGATGGAATTTCAAAATAGGATTGTTAATTAGTCCATAATTACGTTGTATAATGTTTAGAAGCCGCTTTAGCTGAGTTAAGCAGCTCTAGTGCAAGTTTAGTAAGGCTAAGATCACAGGATAAAACCTCAAGCCTTACTCCTTACGGGTGGTTCCTGCGGGATATTGTGCCATCGCTATCTTAATTAAGAGAAGTCTATAGTTTAAAGTAATATTCTCAGATTACGGACAATTTTCATAATAAAATTTTTAATAATTTGGATTGGATTTAAATTTTAAAAAATAAGTACCTGCTCCTTCTATTGACGCTCAGCTATTAATCTTGACGAATGATTTAAAGAGTTTTTTCGAGAGAAATTTTAGATTTTCAAAAACCACGTGAGCTCGATAATGGTGATTTTTTTTTTTTAAACACTAGATAAAGTCAAGTATATATTAAAGAAAGTATAGAAATAAAAAAAAATTGCAAGTTTTAAATATCCTTATCTTTTTTTTGAAAGGCTAGATTAAAAGTCTTAATTATCTATAAAAATAATGGTACAAATTAAAAAAAAAAATTAGAAGAAGTAACACTGTATTTCTTTATAGACTAGATTTCAGGAAACTTTTTTGAATAATGATAAAAACAATATAAAGTATAACCAAATTGATAATCTTTCTAAAAGTTATTTTTTTAAGAACAATTGACTGAATTTTATAAACAAAATTGGCTAAAACAATAAACAAATAGAAATGTTTGAATAAAAAGTCATAATTTATATATATATATATATATATATATATATATATATAAGTTATGTGACCACGAGTGAAAACTGATAAAAAAAATAAAAGGTTATAGAAAGAACACGCACAGAGACTCAATCAATACTGGTTTATTCCTCTTAATAATCCTCCTTATATACATTTATCATTGTTTACATAGTAGATGTGGGTATTAAGTACAATAGTGATATGTTCCAGGCTATAACTCCCCCCCACCAGTTTACGTAAATTCCTCGTAAACTTCTTTCATAAAAATAAAAATAAAATCAAATAAAACAATTTTTCTGTTTACCCTAACATTACATCAAAAGAAAATATACATTTGATAAAATATACCTTATATGTATATATAACAAAATTAGATCACAAATTTTTCTAGTCTACTGACATCTTACTACTAAAAAAAAACACAGAACAATACACAAAAACAAAAACTTTCTTACAGTTATCTACCTAAACGAAACGTAAACGAAACCTTTGTGGCTATATAGCCATTTAACACACTTACCACACTCTCGCGCACTTGGTTTCACAAAGCAACATTAAGAGAAAAAGAAAATATAGCAAAAAAAAATAAATAAAATTTTTATTATGTACACATTTGTTTGTGTGCCTGCGACGAGGGTACTCCAGCTTCCTACGGTGTTGCTATCATTGGGACCTTTAATTGCTCGATATGAACTGTCCTACGTTTTGTGGGTTTCTTAACACTCTCAATGGTGACAATGTTGTGCTCTCTAATTACCACCACCCTGAATGGCCCCTCGTAACGCAGTAACTCCTTACCTCGATTAGTGCCTAACTTTCTGTACACTATCGTTCCAATTTTCACCTCTCCCATCATGTTCCTGAGGTTGAGATTGCCTCGTGCAACCCTTTTGCTTTTCTCTTTCTCTATCTTCTCCCGGACTTTTACCCACAATTTCTCCCTCTCAATAGTATTATTGACTACCTCCTCCTCGTCAGCTGTCGTGCCCCGATAGTCCCGCCGATGACCGCGGAATCCGAAAAGTATTTCGAATGGCGAAAAACCTGTTGCTGTGTGAATGGAATGATTGGATGCCACTATAGCTTTCGCCATCGCCACGTCTGGTTCCAGCCCCTTATTCGTTTGGTACACCCTCAGGTGGTCGCTCAACGTGCTGTGCAACCGTTCGATACTTCCTCTACTCTTGGGATGACCGGGGGTGTTGAGATGCCACATCACGTCCAGAAGTTTCATCTCCGTTCTGATGCTGGCGTTATCGAACTCTCTTCCTCCATCGGACGAGATCCGATCGGGAACTCCTAACACTGCTTCTGACGATCGTTCCCGAATCTGATATGCCATGGCTGTTTTGCTAAAAAGATCGATCATGGTGACCCATTTATATCCCCTCCACGTGAAGGTATCAATCTGGAGATCGCTCAGCGGTGCATTAGCGGTGGGTGTCTCCTCTTGTCTCCCCCTTGGTGGTCGTCTATCATATTTTGTGCTAAGACAGACTTCACAACCCCTTATGGTCTCGGCGATCGTTTTTTTCATGCCCCACCAAAAATACCGTCTTCGCAACGCTTGCAATGTTTCTTGCACCCCGCGGTGGTTCGTTTTGCCCTGATGGTATGCGAGCGTTACCTCTCTCTGTTGTTCGGCATCTCTAAGTGTCTGGACCATCAATTTACATCGGACAAATGTTCTATCAACCCCTATTCTCTCGGATCGCCATATGCGTTTAATTTTCTCCCAAATGGTGGTGTTCCCGACATAGAGGTGATGGGTTCTTCCAGGTTTGGATGCATCCTTCAGCGCTCTGCAGATTTGGTCGTCTCTAGCTCCCGGCTGCGACCAGATGATCGTGATCCGACTATTCCCGTACCGCGTATATTCAATTTTCATCAACCCGGAGGTCCTGGTTTTCCAGATAATTTGTCGATGCTTGTCATTGACGATCTCCTCTAATTCTTCCATATCTGTCGGTCTTTCGTCATTCGGATTCTCATCCTCTGAAAGTTCCTGTCCTTCGTCTGTCGTGCCATGCTCTCCCTCCCCTTCTGGTGTCCACTCTCGCAGAAATTGCCTCACCTTCCTGGATGGTTCCCCTTCGTCTTCCTCTATTACGTTTACCGTTATCGCTCGGGATAGCCAATCCGCTACCACATTCTCTTTGCCCGGCTTGTATACTATGTCCATGTTGTATTGGCTTAGGAATTCTTTCCACCGAGTAACCCTCGCGGATGATTCTTTTAGCTTCCCAACCCATTGTAGGGGTCTATGATCCGTATGTACTCGGAATTTTCTCCCGAACACGTAGGGCCTGAAGTGGTCAATGGCCCACACAATTCCCAATAGTTCTCTCTCGAGGGCGCTGTACCTAGTTTCTGTTTCCGTGTGGCGCCTGCTGGCGTAAGCTACGGGCCGTTCCCCCCCCGTCTCCGTCTTGGGATAACACCGCCCCCAGCGCGTACTCGCTCGCATCCGTCGTGATTGTGAACAGTTTTTCGAAATCCGGGAACGCGAGTACCGGCTCCATCTGTAACCTCTCCATGCATTTCCGGATGTTATCTTCTACTACTGCAGTAACTATTATTTTCCGCCCTTTCTTTAGTAGATTATTGAGAGGTACTAAATACTCAGCCATTTCCGGCACGAACCGCCTGTAATAATTCAGCGTCCCCAATAGCCTCCTAATACCTTTTACATCTCTGGGCACCGCTATCTTCCGTATGGCCTCAACTTTGTTCGCATCGGGTCTAACTCCTTCTTTCGAAATGTTGTGCCCTAGAAAATTTATTTGTCCCTGGCCCAATATGGACTTGTCCTTGGATAGTTTTAGTCCAAATTGTCGCATCCTGTGAAGAACGCTCTTTAAATGTTTCACGTGCTCATTCTCGGTTTTACTAAAAACTAAAAGATCGTCCATATAGATTTGGCATACGGATTCATCTATACCCCTTAAGAACTCATCCATGAGGCGCTGGAACGTGATGGGAGCGTTTTTTAATCCAAACGGCATCCTCGTGAACTCATAGTGTCCTCTTTCGAACGTGAATGCCGTCTTGGGTTGATCTTTCGGATGCATTTTTATTTGATGGTACCCTGCCTTTAAGTCCAATGTGCTAAATATCGTTGCCCCGCTCAGCCTGTCTAAAATGTCCTCGAATCGGGGAATCGGATATTTTTCATCGATCGTGTTCTCATTCAGTTTCCGGTAATCTATTACTACCCTGTATTTTTCCTCGCCCGGCGCGCTCTTTTTCCTCACTGCCCACAAAGGACTGTTGTAGGGAGATGTACTATCTATGATTATCCCCTGTTTCTTTAAATTCTCTATCTCTTCCCGGATGTGGTGACGTAACGCTTGCGGGTATCTCCGCTCCTTGACGTAAGTCACTCTCTCTTGTTTTAGCGGGATTTCATGTACTGTCTTTCCCGTCGCTCCCAATACGTCGCCTTCTTCGAAGAAGACATCCCCGTATTCCGTTCTTTACGTCTGTCTCCAATCTTCCGTTCTATTGATCGCGCCTATTCGCGCTTTTTGGTCCCTTACGAGAGTTTGACATTTGAACTTCTCCCCACCTATCTTTATGTTCCATTTTCCACCGCTATGTCTAATCCTCGCGCCTACTTTCCCTAGCAGATCGCACCCTATAATAACCTGGTAAACCGGGGCATACCCCCCACGATATGTACTTTTAAATTAGACCCCATAGCTCCCCATCTATCTAGCCCTATCTCTGCCTCCCCCTCTACTTCACATGGGCCACCCAGGGTGATTAATTTGCAGCAACATACCTGGATCTGGAGTGTCCTCCCTCCAGCACTCAGCTTTTCCAGCGCTTCTCGACACAGGATGGTGTTAGAACTCCCAGTGTCAACCAGACATCTCACTCCGCCTTCCACTTTAATTATAGGCAGACCGCTGTGTTTCCCTCTCACGTTATAACTTACTAACCTGCGGTCGCCTCTCTGCCGCCATTCTCCTCAGACTTCCTCTCGGTGCTTCTTTCCTCCCAATATTCGCCTCCAATTGCTCCTTCCGCTCCTCTGTCCGCTTTCATTGACCTGGTCCTCTACTTCCTCTTCTGATTCTGAATTCCCGGATGTTTCCGTTGATTCCGCTGATGATCCGCTCGGTCTCCGTGAGTCGTTTCTTCTCCGAACCCTTTGGGCGTTTATCTCCATTGGTTCCGGCTGTGCTGTCTCTCTCCTTCTGTAGATGTAGGGGCACTGCCTAGCGATGTGCCCTTCCGTCCCGCACTCAAAGCATCTGGTGCGTGGGCATTGGGCTACCAAATGTCCAGTTCTCCCGCAACCGTGACACTTACGATCTTCCTTCCTGCCGTTGTTCCTTGGCCTTGATGGTCCTGGTGGTTTTCTCTCTCCCAGTGTGCCCCTCTCTCTTCTGCTATCTCCGAACTCTCTCTTTTTCCAGGTAGTTTGTGTAATCCTGGGGCGTCGATATATCATCTTCGTCCACCCGGTCTCTTCGACTTCCATTCGGGCTTCCTCGTCTCTCGCGCTCACATCCACCATTTCCTGCGCGCATTCAACAAAGGTCCGTTCTCTCGGCAGGCCTTCTTTCTTTCCTGTTTCCTTAGCCAGTTGTACCTTGAGGATTGTTGACAGGAAGACCATTCTGGCTTCTACTTCTTCCACACTCCACGTCTCCCTCTTTTTTTTTTTTTTTTTTTTTTTTTTTTTTTTTTTTTTTTTTTTTTTTTTTTTTTTTTTTTTTTTTTTTTTCCAATCCCTCAAACAAAACAGAACATTAATAAAACAAATAATTAGATAAATTATAAACTTGATGTACTTTACCTTTTACTACCTGTTGGTATTTGAAGGTCTGATGGCTATTTACAATTGGAATGATATTTCCCAGTCAGGGAATTTTCTCATTATTTAGAGGTGAGGGTCCTCTTCTAGTTGTTTGTTAATTAAAATACCTACTACTAAAAGCTATATACAAGATTAATAATGATAATATTTACAATATTTACATGGTTATATTTACAAAGGATGGATATAAGAGAGTGGTGCTGGGGTGGGACTAGGAAATAGGCAGGACGGGGCGATGGGATAGGATATTGGGAGTGGGGGGTGCTTTAGAAGCGGCTTAAAGTATGGTGTTGACCGGGTTGAGTGGTCCCTTTCGGCCCTGCCATCTGGCAGGAAGGGGGGATGGGGTGACGGCCCGGAAGAGTGGGTTGAATGAGGCAGGGATGTTGTCAAAGAACTTTATGTGTCTCCTTGTGATGTGCTGTTGAACAGTGTCGAGTTGTAGTTCACTATGAATGTGTGCCATGTTCCGTCTTTCGAGAGATGTTCGTTTTGTGATTTTTTGTAGGACGCTGTTTTGGTATGTTTGGAGAGACTTCAGGGCTGAGGGGTATAGGTAGTGCAGGATGGGGGCACCGTGAAGCAGTGTAGGCCTAAGGATGGCTTTGTAGATCAGGATCTTGAGTCTGAGTGACAGCCCTGGTGAGTAGAGTAAGTGATTTAGTTGGTGTGTAGTGGCTTTGGCTATCTGTATCCTGTGTTTTGTGTGAGCTGTAAATGATAGGTGTGATTCTAATTTCATACCGAGGTATGTTAGCTGTCTTTTATTCTGTATGATTTGCCCATTCAGTTTTGGCTGTTTTTTGAGTGTTTTCTTGTATGAAAATGTGATTGCATCAGTTTTTTGTGTGTTTATGTGGATATTAATGTTTTTAAGTTGGTCTGTGATTTTTTGGGCTACTGTTTCGGCCTTGCGCATGGCGTGATCTGCATTCATGCTTGCTGTATATATAGCAATGTCATCCGCATATGCAGCGATTTGTACATCGTCAATCTTTTGCCCTACTATATGGGCTGTGTATATGTTAAAAAGGACTGGCGCAAGGACCGAGCCCTGGGGAACACCACAGGTAACTGGGCGCGGGGTGGAGATCTCAGTTTTGACACGGACAGAAAAAGTCCGGCCACTGAGGTATGAGCCAATAATGTCGACCAGTTGGTCCGGAAATCGGTGAAGCCGGAGTTGATCAATTAAGGTGGAGTGGGATACAGAATCAAATGCCTGTGTGCAATCTAATGAGATCATTGCTGTAGCAAGATTTTTATTGAGATTTTTAGCTGTATCATACTGTAGTTTTGCTACGTGATGATAGCAGCTAACGCCGCGAGAGAACCCGGTTTGTTCCGGGGGGATGATGTCATGTGTGTCGCAGTGTTTTCGGATGTGGATAAGAATAAGTTTCTCATATATTTTTGAGATGTGGTTGAGGAGACTGATGGGCCGGTAATCTTCCGGTGCCGCTCCTCGTTTTTTGGGTTTGAGAAGTGGAACAACTATAGCATGTTTCCACTGAGTAGGGTAGTATCTCAGGCGTGAGCATGAGTTGAAAATGTTGAGGAGAAACATATGGGCTTTCCTGGGGAGTTGTTTGAGTAGGACATAGGGTATACTGTCCTCTCCTGTTGATTTGTTTCCCCTCGTGTTTCTCAGAGTTGCAGTCAGTTCTTTATAGGAGGAAAAAATAGTTTGGGTTGTATCAGTCAGTGGACTGTGGTTGTAAATGGTAGTGGTACGTGCTGAGTCTCTATCGACGTAGTAATCAGCAAGTATGGTAGCCTGATCTGCGGGAGTGAGAAGCTCATCGCCTCGTTGTATTCTCACCGATTTTGATTTGGTGTTATGGCTTCTGACTAGTTTCCAGAAGTTTTTGGGGTCGTAATGGGTCCGGCGTAATTGATCGTGCCAAAGGGATGTTTTCCACTGCGACATTAGAGAGGTGATTTGTCTAGTGAGACTGTTTATGATAGGTCTGTATGTTGGGTCTTTAGTCCTATACCAGCAGTTTTTTATGTTGTTTCTCTGTTTGATTAGTGCGAGTACGTGTTTAGGTGGCTGGCGTAGGTGAATGGGAGTGGGGTTAAACGTGGGTATCGAGGTGTATGCGGCATCGCGTATGATGTTTTGGAAGGTGTTTATGGCATTGTTTATGTCATGAGTGTTTGAGAGAGGTGTGATGTTGGGCGTGTTACTGTAGTCTCTGTGATTCTATTATACCGAGCTAGAAGCGTCCCTGCGTACTGCCCGCTCGACTGTCGTGGCTATCTGACTTCACGGAACATTTGAAATATGTCTTCTTCCGGGGTCCATCGGCCTCCTCCGAATGCCTTCTTTAGTCTCTCTTTTACAACTACCCATGGCGTTTCGTCATCTGCTTGAATTTGATTTAATATGCTTCTTTTTATTCTGCATATTAGGGCTGCCTTCAATGCCTCCGCATCCTCTCGGCCCAACAGATTCTCCGACGCCTTTGCCTCTATCCTTGTTATTAGGCGGTCGCCTCCTTTTAAAAAATGGTTCAACTCACCAGTTTCTCCGGTGAATCTCTCCAGGTCCGATACCGCCTTCCTCAGGTCCTGTGAGGTCGCTGTTTTGATTTTCAACCATTCCAATGCATTCGCATGTGCTGCCGCCAGGGTGGTCTCTGGTAGAGGTGGGATCTCCGCCATTGGTGGGATATTATTCTGTATATTTAATACTGGTGGTCTCAGTATTTCATTGGTTGCCATCTTTCTATCTTCCTTTCCTGATCACGCCGTCCGGTCTCGAAACTGAGAACTCCAAAAAAAAATAAAATGGGTTTCGGAATGGTTAAGCTCAGATCGTACTTCGTCCCGGGTTTCGGCACCAGTTATGTGACCACGAGTGAAAACTGATAAAAAAAAGTAAAAGATTATAGAAAGAACACGCACAGAGACTCAATCAATACTGGTTTATTCCTCTTAATAATCCTCCTTATATACATTGATCATTGTTTACATAGTAGATGTGGGTATTAAGTACAATAGTGATATGTTCCAGACTATAACTTATATATATATATATATATATATATATATATATATATATATATATATATATATATATATATATTGCTGTTGCTGAGTGCCTACAAGAAAAAAAAAAAAGTTCGTAACCTTATACGAAATTTGACCAACATGACAGTGTAAAGTATACAATACATTCAAATAAATTTAAAGACACTCTTTCCATAAGTTTGGATAAATTAACAACGTGGTATACTATTAGAATTAAATACATGAAGTTTAGGAAAGCAATCAACGAATTTTAGGTGACAGTAATTCAAAAATGCTTCATTACCGCATAATTTATGTCATTACCGCGCTAATAATTCCGGCGTGGTATTGACACGAGTTGTCAACTTGGCATTATTATTGGCATAATATTTACACATATTTTACTCGGCCAAACTATATTTTTTTTAAATATATTATTTTTGCAAACATTCTTAAACCACATAGTAGTCAAACTTAAATTATGATGAATGAAATAATTTGAAAAGGTGGCGTGATTTTGAAGGTCGTGGTAATGACAACAATGAAGGTACGCGACTTATTTTACGATAAAAATGCGTTGAGTATTACTTGGAAAGGGATTATTTATGTATAAAAATAATTATATGTATTGATTCATTGAAAATTCTGCCTTAGGGTCTATCACTTTAAAGGACAATTTGGTATGATACGAAAATAACGCTTTTGCTAACTTACTTTGAGAAATACTTTTCTCTTCAAGGATGAGAATAGAATGGTTCACTCTTTGCAAAAAATAAATGGTTTAATCTTTTTCATGTAGTTCTCGCTCAATAAAACAAGTGATCATCGGGGAGGGAGTGGAAGAGACCTGGTTCACTGGAAAGAGTTACCTTTCTTTATTTCGGAATCGCTAATCGCTCACTGAATAAAATAGTTCTTTGAATCACTCCGTGCTCTGTAAAACTCTGCACTCCTTAAGTACAATTAAGGGATTGATTGCGGTGAATGACTGACTTAGAAGGAAATAACCAGAGAATCTTTTCTACTATACAGTCACGGCTACAGGCAAAGTGGGTCTTCACAGTTTCAATGGGTGATCACAGCCCTCGTTGTCAAGCCACTATAAACGACTTGCGATGTTCCGAAAACTACACTGCTTATTTGTGCAGACAACAACCAACACCATTTGGCGTTGAGTAAGTTCCTCGGTTGGGATGACTGGTACTGATGTGTCTGGTGATGGTGGAGGGACAAGTCCTTTGGGTGGGCCTATTGGTCCTTTTTGTCTATTAGAAGAATTATTCACATACAATAAATTTAAGGGGTATTGTTATCTAAGGCTTACATCTAGGATAATATGTCATTGCTGCCGAATTCCATTTTACCTGAAGGCAGGAGGAGAGAGAATGAAAATATCCAAATCAGAATGAAAATAAATCATTAATTAAGCTATTTACGATAATATTAACTTCCACGTTGAACTCCACATCTACATAAGATTCCAAATGCACCGTGTTATTGTTAGTAATTTTAGAGTTTTTTTTCTTATTTGATTTTTTTAAAAATTAAGTTAAACAAAACAAAATTATTTCTTATTAATTAATAAATTAATTTGTTCTACAGTACTAATTCGATTAGCTGCCAGTTTGTAGCCGAGGGGCCTTTACAGAAGTACATGCTCTAATAAACTTACCGACAGCCCGGGGGGCATTAGGGCCACTGATCGGGACTCAGCCATCGGACTAAGGGCTTTCAGACCAGTCACTGGCAGAAGCTAATCTCAAATCAATGTTAACTTCACGACTAAACTTTTGATCTGAAATATTGCTGTATTACATGAAACAGGGGGCCGATATTTCATCTTAAAGATTTCCGAGGCCCAATCAAGGATTTTTAGAAATTTAATAGCCTCAGTCTCTTGTCTAGATTTTGATGTTCCTTTTTCGCATGCAGGTCCCAAATCATCCTTCATGAGTCATCAGTAATTAACTGTTTCAGCCTATTTAAAGGATACAACACTTTTTTGTGTAAAATGAAGAGCATTAACTAATTTCACAAAAAACATTTTTAAAAAAACATTGTTCATAGCAGCATAAAAAAACAGTTTATTTACTGATGGTATTGTACAAACTTTTTTTTTTTACATTGGCTTTAATTTCTCTGAGATTTACATTTATAAATTTTAGATTATGTGGTGGGATAACTACTAAATTATAATATTTATTTTCTAACCGCTTTCTATTGTTTACCTAATCTAATCTATAAACTATTAACTTTTCGCAAGTCAATTTCATATCTTAAATCAGACTCTAACAAAGCTTTGTAAAATCATAATTAACGTATTCTTGTTAAATGAAAATTAGGGATGATGAACTTGCAAGAGTGGAACAAAGCTTTGTACGCCATAATTAACCTTAATCGGGCGGGGGGTGGGGAGGGGGGGGAAGGGAGAAATCAAGGATGGTGCACGTGGTTTATCCACTTATGAAGAAAATAGTAATCTAGGATTTCATTGTGATAGTCTGATAGGAGTTATTGTGTTAATATACCTACTGTGTTGCGCACAAAGGATCAATCTGCATTTTACACATGTCTTTCTGAGATTCTTCTAAAATTCCTCTTAGGTTACTATCGTTTAGTTTTCTATATAATTAGATGTTTTTTAAATGTATTATGTTCTGGTGTATCATTTTAACAGTTTAGTTTGTAGGTTGGTCCTTTTTTTTAGCTTCTCGTTTGGATGTGATCAAAAACAGATTGGTCCTTCTTGCGCAACGCATTCGATATGTCAAATATATTACTACGCAAAAACTCAAAACCGGTTTAGTACTGAAAGGTCCTACCACACTCAAATGCCTTGAATAGTGTATCCTCGGATTCAGAAGTGCACGGAGCATTAGAAAATCACTCCCTCAGTTCTTGCTTTTGTGTCAGTTTACAACAATGTATACATTTTTAATGAGATTATTATTAAAATCTATCCACAATGCATTGTTCATCGTCCACATCATTGTTGGTTTCACCAGCTCAGTCATTAAAATGAGGTTACTTTATTTATAATTATATAAAAAGCTCAACGGAAAATATTATTTGGGTTCTAACTTAAATTCATATATTTGCTCCAATCTCTTATCTTCACATAACGAATCGAAATCAAATTTGATATGTAAATAATAACTTTTATTAATACATCTGACCAGTGAGAAAAGGAACGTTATTTCTTGCTTTTTAAAGCCCTTAAGACCTTAATACCAAACAGTGAATATCTATGACACCAGTTCTTAATGCCCCAACTCCCAAGTCCTTGAACTAAATCTCTGAGATATGAGAATTTAATAAGAATATAATGGATAAATGGAAACTTATGATAAACATTTTCGCTTATTCATATAAGGATTAGATAGCGAAATAGATTGCTTAAGCAAACTTCTTAATAACTCCACCTTGTTCAGTTGGAAAAAGTAATAAACCATAATTTAGCACCCTCTTCCCTTCATATTTCTTGGAGATATTGCCAATATGCCACGTTCATAAAAGTAGGATCGTCTTTATTATGAAATATATTTAATGAATAAAAGACAATGTTGATAGGTATTTAGAATAAAGCAAATATTTTTTTATTTATTTATTAACACCCCACTTTGTCTGATGGCACCATGGTTTTTGGCAAGGATATCATAAATGCATCTATTCTGCAACTTCTGTCTATAAACAATTACAAAACAATAGAAATTTTTTAGATTATCTAATTCATCTTCATCTAGGATTCCTCCGTCGATCGGTCCCCCTCTACTTGGGGCGCGGAGGTTGAATTGCTCTTGCCCCAGTATAACCTTCCACCCGTACGCTTCGAAGTAAGGGTAGTTCTTCTTCGTCATGAGGAGAGGAAAGCCACTCTCTGTGAGGACGTAGATTCCAGTCTTCTTTCGGAGCGCGTTCCTCAGTGCCTCTAACGCGGTGCAGGTCGCTACTACGTGTTTATCAGGTCCCGGAACGCCACACCTGGGACATAGGGGTCCGACGAAGTTGCCGAAGCTGTGCAGTTTCGCCCGAAAGCCCCCATGTGGAGTTGCGGGACCCAGTAGTCCCTTTCATGAATATCCCTTACATAAATAATTTATTATGCCAATTATTTTTTTCGCTTTTTCTTTATTAAAGCAGCTGCTTAGTTATACTGTGGCTTAATAAATCAGCCTGTATCCTAATAGTTTTCAGTCCAAGACGCCAAACACTACATCAGTATGAAATTCTGCACTGATACAGTCCTGTTAATGGATTTGATGTTAATTATCAAATTAGAATAGATTGAATAGAGACGGTCTAGTGGTATGTATCACAAGATGGACACACTTGCAATATATTTTAGTTATTCTCTAAAGAATGTAAACCATTTTCCAGAAGATTTAACCTTTTTCCCAATCTAACCGTTCTCAAAGTAAATAATAATACAGCACTACCCAGTTTCTTTTAAAAGTTTGCCTGAAAAATTAAACTGAAGAGGTATAAATTGATATTAATCCTATCGGTTATGTTGGCCGTTCATTTGGCGTATCATAGGAATCGTGGATTCAACAACAATTAAATTAGATTAATTTTCTTTGTTATTTTTAAGCTCAATTGATGTACAAAAAACCTATATGATATTTCACAAAATCAAATGACTGACCTAAAATTTTTTAGTTTCATTTTTTAGACAGAAGATGTGGATCTTCTGGAGGATGGAGGGTTTCCTCATTTCCTCATTTCATAAATAAAAAAATAAAAAATCCTATCGTTTTACTTCATATTTTATTTAAAATACAAAATATTAGGTATTAGTGATGCCTTTTCATAATTACACAAAGAAAATAATTTAAGATTAAAAATTGGCTTCACTACTTACATTTTATATCTTCTTCTTATCACAACTTATCTTTTCAGTATTTCTGAATCAATTACTTATAGGAATAATAAAAAAAAAATTATTAGTAATATTTTTGTCGTGATGTTTAATTTGTCTGGCAAACTGTTTCAATGGACTGAAAAATTCTGCAATTCGATTTATTTTGAATAGGATTAGGTTGGAGAAAAGCTTTAACAAGGTTGAAAAAAAATTCCATACTTCACTTATTTTTGTGGTTTTATACATAATTTGTCTCAGTCATACTTAAAAAAAAAATATATTAACGTTATTTTTACAGATATTTACGTTGATGAAAAGTTTACAGGGTCATAACTATAAGTAATACTATTTGTTGAAATAAATTTAGGTTCGATCTATATAGTTGGGAGTGACTTGCAAAGATATCACTCATATTCCCAAAGTTTCATCTCATTCATATTTTGACAAGTTCTAATAATATGTATTTGTAACTGATTTGTAATACTTCAATTATACACGTGCATCACGTTTTTCAAATAGATTCATTTTTGTTTATCCTTCGAAATTTTTCCTGAGGTAAAAAAATAAATAAATGATTTGGAGTCCTGGTAGCTTCGAAGAAAGCTCCAACACTTCAATATCAGTTTTATATTTTTTTTTTTGGCCTCAGCTCAATTTGCATATTCAGTGAACCGGTTGGGTTCAACCATTCCCTTATCTCGAGGCTTCTTTGCACTTGATATTATCGCTTGGAATGGCTGCAATTACTTATTATTCGCGTGTTTAATGGTCGCATTAATATGAACGGTTATTTATATTATATTTTCCCTTACTATTTGTCTGTATCAGTTTTAAGATTTTTATTATTATTATTATTATTACGAAAATGGAGTATTAGATATGTATTTAAAGCACATCAAAGTCCCTCCCCCCTCCCCCCCCCACCCCTCACCATTGATTTATTTATTGTCAGTTTATTAGTTTAAAGTTTCTCTTTGTAAGCTTTTTTTTAAACTGTATATATTTTTTTTTTCATTCTATACTACTTACTTGACAGACGTTCAAAATTATCACTGACTAATAGTGACCATTTATCGCATCGAGATATGGGAAACAGCGAAAAATTGAAATACAAAAAATCCAATCCAAATAAATAAGATAAATTGTAGATGACCCCTTTTATACTTCTAATGACATGTTACACACTGGCATTGGTACTTCTTTCATTACAGTAACTCACACCGACACACCTACTCAAAATTCCAATCCACTGACACAAACCTTAAAGGTAGTCATTGACGATCACTCAGCACCAACCACTCCAGGTCAAATGGAATCGACAGTGTGAAATCCCTCGTGAATTTTTTTTTTTTTTGAATGGAATACTATAGGTCCTAAACTTCATCACGTCACACCAAAATCCAATCACTCCAACCGACCGTGAGTATGGGAAAGCTGAATGTGTGGAACGATGGACTACAAAGTTTTTACTCTAGTTTATAGACTGTAATAATCTAGTTTACTATAATAATAATAAAAATCGTAGGTCTGTAAATGCGCGGTTCTGCTAAAATTTACAATATTGATTGTATAAAATACGTTACTAAAATTTTTATATGAATGTTACAATTTTGTTTATTTGTCTAAATGGCCGTTTATACGAGCCATATTTACCGGCAATGTGTGGCTGCAATAGTGTTGCCTTATATGTTGCTGCAATATACGGCAATGCTGAGGGGTTGCCGGTGTTGTCCAGAGGGATTAGAAAATATTTCAGATTGTCGGGCCATACCCGACTGTCTCTGTAAATCCTAACCTCTCACTCACTTTTTGCGTCTTCCCCTTGCTTCCAGAGACGATTATTTATTATTAAAGATTATTTTTTAATTGATTTTTTATTTATTTTATATAAATGGTTATTTAAAAATTATTTTACTAGAGAATTATTAATTCGCTCACATTATTTCAAATAAAGCATAGGTTCTTTAATTAAACAATTGTACTAATAATAATTAAAGTCAAACATTTGAAACACATACTCAAAATAATTACCACTTCCCTATCAACTTTTGTCATTTTCCTTATTTTAAATAATTACCCGATTTAATTCATAAAACAATTCTTCTGTTATTTTTGTGAAACGAAAAACGAACAAATTCATGATCTCTTTTTTTGCTTCAAATCCAGATTTTATGTCTTCTGAATTTCCACAATTTTCAATGAATATTAATGAAGCTCTTTAATACATATTAACTCTTTTAAAACATGTCTCTAAAATATATTATCTCTTTTAAAACATATTAATGAACCTCTTTTAATATATATTAATTTGGGAAACTTGTATATATATATATATATATATATATATATATATATATATATATATATATATATATATATATATATATAACATACAAATATATATAACTTTATTTTATCAACAAATGGTGTCAAATATAGAAATTATTTTATGGAGTAAATTGGTGCATATGTTAATGTTCAGTTGAGGTTTGATGTTTATGTTAGGTTGAGCTGCAATATGTGCTTATAAGCCCATGCATGCTTTTTGCGTAAAATGATTTAATGACTTCAATATATCAAGATTATCCCAACAACATTTCATTAGATAGTATTGTAATGTAGTTGAGGTGAGGGTGATAGGAGGCATCAGAAGGCTTCAAACAAAGAATATCTAGTTGAACTAGGAGGAGGTTGAGACAGTACAATTAGAAGTTTTGAAGGGGCGACCAACCAATAATAGCATTAGCCCTCTGATCCAGTATATAGTAGTTCAGAGGATGAGCTGATAAATGAGAGAGAGAAAATCCTATTTTTATTAATACATAATTTTTAACATGTATGAATGTATGTGTTAACACTTTAATAAGCTGCTAATAGGATAATTATGGATACATATTTCTTCACTTGATTATACTATTTCATTGGTCTGGTATTTTGGAGTACAATTGTGGTGAATGTTGACTGGAAAGTTTTTTAGAGTGCTGATTACAAATTTAAATTTTGACTCTCATACTATCCTATCAGCTTTAGTAAGCTAATAAGTTAACGCTTCGTGAAGCTCTTTCAATACATATTCCTTCATTTCATATTACCTCTTTCAATACATGTTAATGAAGATCATTTAATACATATTAATTGGAAAACTTAAGAAAACATATGCATACAGATAAGATTATTTTATCAACAAATGCAGTCCAATATAGGAATATGAATTATTTTTTCTTATTCAAATAACATATCTTCATATTATATATTTTCTTATCTTGCTTGAATTATTTTATGGGAGAATAGGTACATATATTAATGTTAAGTTGAGGCTATATCTGCAATAAGAGCTTATAAGCTCATGGGTCCATTTTGTTTCCAATCAAGAAATAAATGAAGTTGGTACGACTGTTTTTGTGTTCTAATATACCTCTAAATAAGAACAGTACATTGTGAATGTATTAAGTATTGTAATGTAATTAAAATGAGGGGGAAAGGAGGTATGGGCCTCAAATGGATATTGGCCTCAAAAAGTATCCAATAGAGTTGCAGGATGAAACTAGGAAAGACGGGATAATTAGAAGTGTTGAAGGACCAAAGCATTTGCCCTCTGACTCAGTATATAGTTCAGAGAATGGGCTGATAAATGAGAGGAGAAATGAATTGCACTTTCATTTTAATTTGAATAGTATTGCCAATGAATAATTTTTTATCGCGATGTGAATTTGATGAAGGAATGTACATGGAGCCACTTTGCAAACATTAGCTAAGAACAATAGTTCGTTTATTTTGAATCTGAAACTTCTTTTCTTTGGCACGTTCACTACCACTCCTAGTTCTTCAGTCTCTCACACGCTTCGATAGTTTTTTTTTCATTATCGTCTGGTTTATTACGCTTACAGGATCGATGGATAAATGGACAAATTAAAAATCAATAAACACAAACAAAACAGTATAACCTAGTATAGAACTCAGATTCAAAATGGCTGCGCTCCCTCAGCCAATAGAAACGATCTCTATGTGTGGTCCGTCTAAACACAATTTTCGGCAATCTATTGCCGCAAATATTGCTGAGCAATGTCTTCAGCAATATAGCGAGCAATGTTGCCCAACATATGACCGAGCAATGTTTGACCGGCAACATTGCCGAGCTATATTGCTGGGCAATATGCAATTTTTTTGACCCGTGTAAACGGCCCTTAATATCAATCATGTTGAAAATATAAATATTAATTGAATGGAAATAAAGATTTTTAGTGGATTTATAATTTCTAACATAATGCTTAATTTTTTTTTTTTTTGGAGAGGGTGGGAGGGAAAAAATCAATTAATGCTCTTACTGTTGTAAAGCACTATTTCTATCCCATTAATTCTTAAGCGTTTTATTAATCTGCATATTGAAACATATTTAGATTGTAAACATTATAAAATGCATGAGCATGAATAGAATCAATGGAGTGGTGCACTTGAAATCTTCTTCACTCCAAGCACTCCACTGTTCCATGTTCAATTTGGAGTGATACTCAGTGGCAGCCTTAACAATTCACACGGAAAACAGTTGAGGCACTGGCCAAACGGCTTACTGTACTGATTTCCTTACGTTATTATTTTTTTTAATTTCTTATAAATTTTGCTTTATTTGCTTTTACATTTTTTTTTTTCATTTCTTAGCAAATTTGCTTACTGATTTAGCGAATGTTAAATTTAATATATTTACCATTAGTAACAATAAATAAAAATAAAATATATTGGTATTGATATTTAGTTTGATTCTATTTTGAGAAATAAAATATAATTCCAAAAACGGAGCCTTACATTGCTGTATGCTTTGGATTTTCTTCGAGTGATGTGCTGTCGTCCCTAGTCTGCATTTATTTCATCTTATCTTTATGATGAATCAGAATGCCTCAATTGTGGTTATTTAATTATACTTGAGAGACTCGAGGTTTTATTTTTATAATCATCCAGAATCATCATTATCTCCTATAAATAAAATACAGTTTCATATAATTCATTACATTAAATGTGTGCAATTACTTAGGGTGGGATTCATGATTTAATGAAAAGAACGGTAAAATAAATAAATTTAAATATTATTTGAAATCGTAAACAAGCATTGATCTATTTTTTCAGATTTTTTTTTATTCATATCAGATAGTCAGGTATCCAGAAATATGATTTTAGTCTAGAAGTAAAAAAAATTAGCAAATTATTACCCAGCTAAAACTTTAGAAGATTTCAGTTATCATTAAGGTGCTTTCGAACTGAAAATGGTTCCATTATTTTTAATGATTACAGTAACTTTACATTACAAGTAAAGGTTATGGTAAGAGAAAATGTCTATTCTCGGTGCTACTTTAATTATGCTTAGTTTGAATTATTCCGGTGTGAGAATAATAGCTTGGCATCTTTTGAAACGGAAAATTAGCTCTGTAAAAGACCGGACCTATTTAAATAAAGGTTTATTTTTCTTTAGTAAAACCCATGAAATGGTTTTATTTAAATGGCAAAAAAAAAAAAAGAAGTGATTCTTGTCAATGTTTTTCTGCCTGTTCGTATTTAAATAAACCAAATGTTAATTTTTCAAAGCCGATTGGTCTTTTTTTTACCACCTCTAGATGATGTAAAATAATTTTATTATTTGCCATCCAGTTGTTGAGCTGCGATGTATTGTTCACTTGGCACTTAATTAATGGTCAAAAATATAAATTGTTCGAACAGCATGATATTCCTCATTAATTAACCTGGCTAATGAGTTTGTTCGTTTCAGAATATAGAAGCTATATTCCAACGTAACGATACGAACATAGGATATTGGATAGTTGTCAATTGGACTATGACATATTTGTGTTATATTAAGGGGGCTAACATCGCACAAGGCTTGTCCAGAATAAATATTTGCGTATACTTATTTACCAAACCCACAAGTTAATATTTCCAAGAGTATTGTACTTGACTAGTTGTTATATAATACCACCGAGGTAAAATCCTTCCTATAGATGAATTTAAGTTATGTCCGTTGTTTATATATTTTGTTAGGGAACTGGTACGAAATATGGTCTTATTGGTATTTTTTCCCAACCCCTCATGGCAATCTGAATAGCTGTGAGTGTATCATGTTTATGATTTTTTTTTCAAAAATATTCAAGCAGGTTAATTATATAAAATTATTGAAATAATCAAAGTACAAAACGTGCAATAGTTAAATAAAATCTTCCTTTGGTCCACTTCTTTTATTCATTAAATTTCCATTACTACATCAATGTTTCGAGGTATTCCTCCCCTCCTCCATATGTTTTTCTACAAACAACATATACATTCTCTCAAATTAAAATATCCATAAATATTACACGTTATAAGTTACCTACATTAATATTATAAAATATTTGTATATACTAAACCTTATACATTACCAGAGATGTTCAATGATTTGTTTCGTCAAATTTATCTTGAGCGCTCACGCCCTTGCCTTCTGCAGACTGCAGTACCTACCTAAAACAGCCTATACTTAAATCTTAAGATATTACTAGAACGAATCCTAAAATCAAACGTGCTTCTTAAGAATTATAAGATTCCAATGGGATCTCTTTCAGAAGGATTTTCACAATAGATCACCACATAAGTCGTAATGAAGAAGGGTTATCCCATTACTCAATATAATAATAAACCACCCACACACCGAATTGGTGTCGCTATACCATTCCTTCCGAAGATAGTATTTCCTAGATTTCTTTCTTTGCCAAACAGTATCTGCTCAGATCGTCCATTCTATCTTGTAACTCTTATCCAACATCGATGTATATTTCAGGATTCTTCTATATTTCTTTTCATATATTTAAGAAATTTCTCCCCTTTCCGCATTTGTCGTGCTACATCCCAACTGATCATCAAATCCCCCCTTCTTTTTTATGACCACGTTTATTTCAATTTCATTTAATTATTATTATTGTCAATAGGAAATTGAATTTCTGATTATATTTTTTATATTATAGTTATTCAAGAAAAGGCCCAGACTAGCTCAGCGCGTTGTTGTATCAATTATGAATGATTGAATTATCGCTATTCAAGGGGGCACTTGTCCTAGAAATAATTCACTTTTTCTTCATTCATAATTAATGTTATATCTCTTTTATGAGCTAGTTAGAACTCCTAAGTTTAGGAGTTGAATATTAATTAATCTCTTAGAAATAGTCTCTTATATGTATTCGTGTAATATTTCTATCAACTGAAATATTACTAAGGCATTACATCCAAAGTTAATGGTTGAAGGCGCATTCAAAATTTTTTATAACATTTATATTTTCCAGAAATTTCACTACATTTGAATCTATCTGCTTTATGCATGAACGACCCTTCCCTCTCCCCTCCCACCCTCCTCTCTTCCCTTCCCAGCAGTTGTACTTTAATATTTCCTTAATTTTCGTTAGATGGCTTCCTACAACAAAACGTAATAAATTCATTATTCTGTTGTCAACTGACAACGAAGCAGTTAAGGTTAAGGTTCTTCATTTTATTCCTCAATTTTTCTTCATTTTTTTTCTATTCTTTTATCCCTCATATTTTATCTCTTCTTCGTTTTTACTTTTTATGCTTCTATTTTCATGAGTTCCTTTTTATTTGATGCTAACTCTCTGTTTTGTTCTCTTTTACATTTTTAACTCACCTTCCTTTTCCTTACCTCTCACCATCATATTGTTTACAGTTTCATTTTTTTATTCTTTTAGCTTGTATTACTTCTATAGTAAGTACACTATTTTATATTTTTCCATAATCCTCCATAATATCCTTTTATATATATTGTTCTTATTTCTCGCACCTTCATATATTCTCGCACCTTGTTTCTCTAAAACAGTACATAAGTTCTATTTCTGACCGCACCCCCTACCATCATCTCCTTCTGGAAAATACTCAAATATTACAAATTATGTGATAATACTTTAAATATTATCAAGACATATTGATTAGAAATCGATAATAATAATATCTTGCTATATATATATATATATATATATATATATATATATATATATATATATATATATATATATATATATATATATATATCTTACTATAATTTCTTGCCCTTAAATGAGGCAGATTGTTATATTTTACCGATAAAGGAATTTATAATAATGAAATAAAAAAACAAAAAAAAAATTATAAAAAAACCTAAACATTTCCGGGTAAGAAAAGTGTTTATTCTGGCGGAAGATTTGTGAGATAAATCTAGATTATAAACGACATAGTGGGAGACATGGATAGATGGATAAATCAGTGGAGTTCTAAGAAAGAGAATGGCTATGATAAATGGCAGTTATCTAAGTTGCTGTGGAAGGAAAATGGCCACTTCCGGTGCAATGAAACTAGGCCAATGGCACGCAAACCTGCCATTTATCTATCTGTATTGCCAATATACTGAGTTCTTTTATTCATTTATATCTAATAAATTAGCATTTTTTTCGAATTAAACTTGAAACGAAAAAAATAACTTTTTTATTTTTTTCTCTGTAATTCATGTTTCAAATATATTATATTGGTTCTCAAACATTTTTATCTGGAGGCACACTGAAATTATTAAATAAAATTCACTTCGCCTCTATTATTTTTTTTTAATATAATTTTAATAAAACATGGAAGTAAATAAAATAGAAACATAAAAAACGAAGAATTGTTATTAAAAAAAATCAATAGTTATTCCTTATTTATTAATGTTCTTTGTTGTTTTTCTTCTTTTTTTTTCTTTTTTTATATTTGGCTACTCCGATGCTATTATATTACTAGGTTCAAAGTATAATGTTGATGTTGATTAGACATTTTCCTATTTGCTATAATATATATATATATATATATATATATATATATATATATATATATATATATATATATATATATATACATATCCTTAGTCCTAATATATATCCTAAATCCTTATATATATATTATATCCGACTAAATTGATCAGTACGCTTTGTTTTATAGCAACCCAATGTATTTGGGCAGCACTGATTTTCAATAAATCATTTCTCTCCGCATAGAAAATCATAAGTCCATAGATTTAGTGACTGTTTTTTCTTATACTTGCCATTTGTCTTCTTCTTCTTCCTCTACCTCCTTTGTGCCGTGAAGCGTGGAGTTGCAGTCTCGGTCCATCTAGCCCACTGGTCCCAGTCCCTGGCTAATCATCTCCGGGATGGTGCGTCCTCTAGCTGCCCCCAGTTTTTCAATGTAATCAGAGTACATGCCTCTGGGTCTGCCACGAGGCCGTCTTCCTTCTGGCCTAGCTTCCAAATACCACCTGGCTTTTCTGGTATCGTCCATTCTACAGACGTGTCCATACCATTTTAGTTGCCGCTCTTGCATGGTATCGCGCACTGATCTAACACCCAGATCCTGCCGAACTCTTTCATTTCTGACGCAGTCTCTCCTGGTCTTGCCAACTATTCTACGGAGGAATCTCATTTCTGCAGATGTTATCCCACTTACGTGCTTGTCGAGGGCCGTCCAACTTTCTGATCCATACAGGAGAACTGGGAGGAACACGGATTTAAAAATTCGTATTTTGGCATCTCTACTTCTTCTTGCTTGCCTATAACAGTTTTGGAGATCTGATGGTACACTCCATTGGCCTTCTTCACTCGATTCAGAACCTCCTGTTCTATTTTACCATCTTTACTTATTATGGTTCCTAGATAAGTATTCGTAAGTTCAATGGGTTCACCATTACACACGATCCTAGGCTCTGCGTTTTCTCTTCCGACATACATGATTTTACTTTTGTTAGGGTTTATTTGTAAGCCCCTAATCTTCAGCTCCTCATTCCATTCCTCCAAGGATGCCTGGAGATCCTCTTCAGAGTCAGCTATGAGTACGATATCATCCGCGTATATCATCGCTTTAGCCAGTACTGGAGTTAGGTTCCAAAAACCTTCTAGTGCTCTAGGGCATCTCCTTTTACACACCTTCCATATCTCATCCATAAAGAGGACAAATAGTAGTGGACTTAGGCTGTCTCCCTGTTTTACTCCCTTATAAAAGTGGAAAGGCCGCGATGTCTGACCATTAAGTCTTACAATGCCCTTTGGGTCTTGGTAAACTGATTTTATTGCACTCACCAAGTTTTCTGGCACTCTTGTTGTAGTTAGTTTGTTCCATATCTCCTGCCTCTGGACTGAGTCAAAAGCCGCCCTCAGGAATGCCAAATATACTGCCTTTCCTCTGTCCCACGCTTTCTCTACTATCATTCTTAAGGAAAAAATGGGAAAACAGCATCATAATCCCAATACACAAGAAAGGTAACCAAAGCGAATGTGGCAACTATAGACCAATTTGCCTATCCTCAGTAGTGTACAAAATATATACTAGGATATTAGAGCAGCGACTACGGGATATTGTGGAAGAAGATATCGAAGAGGAGCAAGCGGCTTTCAGGCATGGAAGACAGACTCAGGACCACATTTTTTCCTTAAGAATGATAGTAGAGCCATTTGTCTATATATAGAATTCAGATGTTTCTTAGGGGGTGGAAAAAAGAGTACAGAAAATTAAGGCAAGTACGAAAATAAAACTCCATATGAGAAAAGACTCGTGGTCGCCTCCACTTTCGTTAGTTCGTAGTGGCAGTGTGTTAGTGCTTCCATTAACCACAAATAGAAATATCCTATTTTTGTGCAAAACTAAAAACCATTTTCAGTGTACTTAAAACCAGTTTTCGGTGTAAATGAAAACGTTCCTCAACAGGGCTTTTAAATATTCTGTAACTAACTTTCTTTTTTAAAAGATATATTTGAACATTCAGAATTTGCTGATAAAATTCTGTTTGATGAGTTAATTTTTTGCTAGTCATTTTAAAATTTTGATTTTGACTGTAAATTTTTTATGGTTACGATATTTAAATAATTTCAAGTGTATGACAATTCATAACTAATCGGTAAACGTTTCACCTATTCAGGCAACATCAGGACTACAATGACAGGAATACTTAATCGCATCAATGCTTGCTAAACAACTAGATAGTGCATCTCATGTCAACAGCTTTAAGCATACAAACAAATAGAGATTAGCATTCCTCTTTTCAGAACTTCAGATCATGCTGAATACAACTGGGTGATAATATAACAGCTCATGTAGGACACATTAAAACATCTAATCATTAATAAAATAGTTGTTGAAAATGTATTAGTTTGTAAAATCTTAATTAAATTAAAATTAATTAATGTAAATCGCGACCAACTGGATTATAGTAATGCTTGTAAAAATATTTTTTAAAAACAGTATTTTAATTGATTTTTTTTTTTGTTAATATTCTTAAGTGACTCATTTAGTTTCATATAGGCCTAACGACCAGTCCGTGGACTGGTTTGAAAGCACTGTATGAAAGTATAGAATGAGGTGTGAGTCGGAGCGCATGGTCGTTTGTCGGACGTGAGGTTCACTGACAAACCTTCAAATCTTCATACCTGGCTTTCAAACTCAGAACACGAAACCACGCTTACTACATCTTAAAGGTATTCGTTTTTCGGGCGGATTGATTCTAATAACCTCAATAATTATCACTGATTATTCTGAGGAAATACTTGAATACATCTCTATTTCTTGATGTTCCAATTAGTTCAGTAACTTTAATGTAAAAAATTTGATTTACTCATAAACCACTGTTTCATCTGCATCCGTTTTTTTTCATCATCATTGGTCCTAAAAGTGGAAGCCGCGAATTTTTTTAAATAATTAAATTAAATTAAAAATGAATGTATAAGATTAAATAAATAATGAAACCAATTATAAAAAATTAATATATTTTTTTTTATTACAATTCCATGTTTTTACGTTTCTATTTTTGTACTAAAATGATTTATTATTTCATTTAACAAAAATAATAATAATAATAATAGAGGTGCTGTGAATTTTGTTTAATTATAATTATTAAAAAAAAAATGAAAAAAATAAATAAAAATTGCAATTTTCAAAAAATAACAGTTGTTCATTCTTCCTGTAAAATTATTATTCTTGGAATAACGAGGTTTTCTAATCTTGGTGACGTAATTGCATGATTAATTTGAATCTCTCGTCCTACGCTTTGTTTTAGTTAATTAAGTACTGGCTCACTTAAATATAAATGAACTACGTGCTGTGAAAAATTGTCTCTTTGGCTACTTTCAAGAGGTAGGAATTTATATGTTATGTTGCTTTACTTTTTATTACTTTTAAAAAGCGTTGGCCAGGGTTATGTGTATGTGACCGACCACCGAGGCGTGGCCTATGAGACTATTCATATTGATTAGACGGGCTTGTGTTGTGTGTGCCGTAGGGCGCTACGGTAATGGGGCTGACCACCTTCGTCCACACAACTAATAATTGTGCACGTAATTTATAAAATATTTGCGAAAATAATTAATTTTTCAATGTTTTTATAAATCTATTTGTAATCAAATGGCCCTTTTGAAATTTGATAAAATCGATGCCCATGTTCAGTCTCATAATCTCAAATACAGAGTTCTACTTCTTATGCGGTAAAAAAACAAAACAAAAAAAAATCCTATACTACTAGGTATACTGTTATACCTAGTTATACTTAAAGTATACTTTTATTTTATTTTTTTTTAAACTGGCCTCATTGGAAAAAGAAATAATTTTTAACCAGTATTTACTGGACCAAAGAAAATATGTAAATTGAAAATATTGTTTTTTGATATTTAAAATTTATCACATTCTGTAAAAAATAATAAAATCACAACACCACAATTCTATACACATATGTTATACATATAATCATACCATTATTATATCAATAATTATCATATCATTAATTAAATATAATTATACTATTAGTTATTATAATATCTTTAATTGCATTTAATTGTATCTTTATTATATAATATAATTATATCATTAATTATATTATTCACATATATTTTACATATAATTATATCATATATTATATATGAATATATATATATATATATATATATATATATATATATATATATATATATAGATATATATATAACATTTAACCATTGATGGTTTATGAAAATTATATGTATAAAATCAAGGTGTTGTGATTTTAACATTTTTTAAAGAATGTGATAAATTTTAAATATCATTCCTGAAAATGGTCTTCGTTTGGGCAGAAAATTCGTAATAAAAATGTTACAAATATTACACTTTTTTTTTTAAAAAGTCATTTCATTTCAAAATAAGAAATGAAATTTTCCAATAATGCCTAAAAGAATATACAGTAAAAAAATGTAAGAAATGACTAAAATATGCAATGTAACTTACATGTGAGGCGCTTATTTTCAAAAAAGGCTCCATCCATTTTCAGAAAAATATTTCATATATGATCCGACTTGTAAAAAAAAAAAAAATGAATTGACGAAAAAAATTAATTAAATGGCTGGTCATGAAACTTTTCAATAATGCCTAAATAAAATATAGAACAAAAATATATAAGAAGTGATTAAAATATACAATTCAACTTATATGTGAGGCGCTTATTTTCAAAAAAGGCTGCATCCATTTTTAGAAAAATATTTCATATATGATCCTACTTGAAAAAAAAAATGAATTGACGAAAAAATTAATTACATGGCTGATCATTGATGCCATTTAATTTTTAAAGCATTTTTGTATTATTGACATGCAGGATGTTGTAAAAAGACAATATAAATTTTTGGGTGTTTTATGCTGAAAATACCAAAATAAAAACAGCATTTTTATAACAAAATAATTTCTATTTATTTCGACGATCTGTACAAACATATAATATTGTACTTAATCGGCAATCTTCCGTATCATTATAAAGTTTGTCGTTTTTTGAAAAAGGATCCAGACGGATTATAAACAGGTTATACCTGGCATAACATTTTTTTGAAAGATTAATATAGAATAAGTCATGACAAAATATAAGTAACCAGTTTCGAATCCATAGTACAAATAATATTTTACCATAATATGGATCACAGATGGACCGGAAATCAGTCAGTGACAAAAAAAAATATAATAAAAAGTTTTTATTATACAAGCCGATGTTTCATCCCAAGCATGTGACTAAAGTACAAAAGTTTGACGTCTTTCGAGAACTTTTATATGTTTTATCCTGATAGATGTAAAGTAGAAAACTAAAAATATTATTCATCTTATTAAAAAAAAAATAAAGCCTGATAAGTCCGTGTTAAATTTTTAAGTATTTATTGTTGAAACAGCAAATTAAAGAATAATTGTAAAATAAGACTTGCGTGAGGGAATAATTTATTGCCTTCGTGAAATCTACTTACCAAAGGAAAGCGGAATATCCGACCGGAATCCGGAAGGAAATCCCAGAAGAAACAAGCCGTAATTTCTTCACTGAGTATCGCCAAGGGAAAGGGTGTAAGGAAAGATTTATTAATGGCAGTTATTGTTAGAAAGGGTTTTTATAAAGCTATGGACTTCCATGATACAGGTAACATTTCTGAATTATATATTAGTTTAAAATCTATACCATACATTTAAAATAATAATAAAAATAATAAAATAATAATAAATCTGTTGACTTGGTTGAACTACCTTATTGTTTGCCGCTTCATGTTATAACAGCTATAAACAAAATTTATGTTTATACCATTATATGCTATTCGTCTCTAGACCCATTCATTTATTTAGTCTGGACCTCTTCTCCATTCTTATACCGTATTCGCATCTTCGTTTGTTCCGTCATCCCAACAATTTCTTCTTAAAAAGAAAATCCTTTGAAAAATCGGACTCTACATTCCAATTTATTTAGTGGAAATCATAGAACCACTAGATCTCTGAGAAACATCAGGTATCAGACCTAATAATTCGTTAGATATAAATATAAATAAATATATAAATATATAAATTGAGGTTGATCAAAGTAAATTTAAATATTTCCTAAATCGTATAAAAACGGAAATATATCAGTGATCGTCTAGTAAGTTTCAATGAGACCTAAAGTAACTAGAAACGTGGATTTACTAGATGGAAAATAGAATCAATAGATAGATGGATAAATATAAATTAATAAATATAAAAAATAATAAATATAAATTAATAATATAACTATAAATTAATAAATAAATATAAATTAATCGTATAAGTATAAAAGTTCACTTCTATCACCAAACAAATAGATTTAGTTCAGGTTATTAGTAAGCTCTGATTGAAAGCAGAGGCGACCTACGATGGGTTGGCCGAAACGTAGGTCAGAGGATTGTTAAAAGTCAGACCATATACAATAGACCTGGGTTTCGATAGTTCAGTAGAGGAAAGTTTATGTAACATCAAATATTATTAGTAGTATAATAATACTGCCGTAAAAGTATAAAGGGATAACCGAAATTCAGGAAACGTGAAACATTTTATTCACCGTCGTATGTTTGACAACCCCAAACGCTGAAAGTAACCGCTGAAGAGTTTGACTTCACTTTTATCCCCTTTCACGACCCAATAAGCCAGAAACTATTGGAAGTTATTTTTGGTTCTTAGTCCGCTCTACTCGAAATATCGTTTCGAATCCTCAAGTTTAAGTAAATTTTTTTATTGAATATATATCCCTGACTCATTGGGATCCAAAATGTTGCAATTGGATAAATATATATGGTATATATCTTGACTACGAATCCATGCTGGCGTTGGTTCATTTATGCATTACAAAATTTATTTTATCTTCTATCAACTGTAGTCGGAGTTAGACCTTATAGGGCACGCCCAGCCTTTATAATGTTGGTGTCAGATTTTTCTATGAGTTAGGGTACAACCCAGCGGTTTAGTGTGGATACGGACCATATCCCATTTGGTCCAGAAACAGACTTTTCTTATCAAGAAGTTTAATTAAAATACTTTGTGGATTGCACTTTAACAGTAATTTTATTTATTTTATTGTTTATACATAAAAAAAAAATTATAAAATCAGAATTACTATTAACGGCCGAAATTTCTAAATTATCACAAATATCTCTAAGAGAGCGAACAATCAGAAACTAGAGCAAAACATAAAACAAATACATTAAGCTGCGTCATTATTATTTATTTACTTAATCTTTCTTTCTACTTCTTTTTTTTTTTTTCCATTTACAGTGAAGCTTTCAATTTGGTGAAATGTTTAGCTTTACTGTTGTTTTTTTTCTAGGACCAAGGACCCTTAGGTCTAATTTCTTTATGTCCCGGATCTGCGACTTTCTTGAAAAAAAAGTTTGAAACTTTTTCGTCTTTGCGAAACCAACAATGATATTTTTATCTTTCACGGAATAGGGGGAATATTAAGATGCAAACTAGTTCTTTCCCTTACCGCCGTTCTAAAAGTTGTTTTTTCTATTTGCCATTCTGTAAAAAAAAAAAATATTTAGAATTTTTGTTTATACATAAAAATATATAATAATATATTTTATTGATATATATCGTTTACAAGATTATATACGCTAGCCTTGTCTATATTCTTGTGATAAAACAAGTTCTCAAATCAAATCTATTGTAGAAAGAAATGTTTAATCTTTCATTCACTATTAGATAAAAGCTAATAAAAATAAAAACTTTCATTCCCATTAATTAATCATTTTTTTTAATAAACCATCATTTTATTCTTCCAAAAATAATATTTAATTTTTCGATATTAAGAATTTGTGTATAAGAACACAATGGAAAAACAAATTTAAGGAAAACGAAATTATTTTCCTAAATATCTATTATGACTTTATATGATATAAAATATATCTGTAGTTGTTTTTAGATATCAAACTTAAAATTATGCTGTGTCAAATGTTAATATTCGAATCTAAAGAATTTTATATTTCTAATTGCCTAGAAACGAGGTGAAGTTCGTCCAGCAATAATAATAACTATATTATAGTGGAAAGGAAAAAAGATAAATATTATTTCATCCTGGACTCATATTAAAAAGCGAGAAAAAGGAGAAACTACTTTTATAGGTGCATTTTATATTTTCTAAAATCTTCATTTTTCAAGAGGTTTGACTGAGAAAATCTGCATAACTGAGCTTTGACTTGAATAAGAGAAAAAATCATTGTCTACCTGAGTTTTCTTCGTAAAAACAACATGAAACGAAATTCTTCAATGTTTGTAAATTCAGAACAACTCAAATTGTAACATAATTTAAGAATAAAATCGAAATAAATTGAATTGATTAAGTAACAACTAAATGTGATTTTCTTGAATTGCATCGCTTTAGATAAATTTGCAGTCTATTAATATACAATTAATTACTTAGCAGTTAATGAATTTGTATCTATTATTATTCTGTGGCTGAGAACACAGCGTATCTCAATTAAGCATACATGTATTGGAGTTGGATTCATAGTTTCAAATAGAATCGATACCTAATCTTAGTTCACGGTTTTGTCTGTTGGTACTATGACACATCCCGTTATTACATTTTAGCAACTTCCAAAAGGAGTCTTATTTGAGTCTTCTGCGACGGTTTGATTAATACATAAACAGAGTTGTGTGAGTAAATCAGTTTTACATATATATTTATGTATATGTATTCAGGTGAACGTTCGCTGATGAATGTTATACTGACTAAAGATCTTTTATCGAATTCCGCTACTAGTCTCGATCTTGTATGACCATCATTCGATTTCCGACGCCTAGAATCTTCAGAGCATTTCACCTCTTAGGTATGCATCCTCCAACCCGACGAAATGGTCATCTCACCTTAACCGTCCTATTTTTATGACCTAGTCATGGTTCTTGAAAGAGGTCATTAAAGTCTTGGTTGGAACGCCAACGCTTCCTCTGTTCTAAATGTCCGAGGAAGAATCATTCTTTCAGTTACAAGATATCATTCATTTTTTAGAAATTATAATGTTATTTATATCTATGCATTTATACGTTATTCATATATTCAACTTTTATCTTATTGCTGGACAATAGAAAGTCCCTAAGTGGTCTAAACTCAATAACACAAAAAACTAATTTTTTTTTTATATTTTTCATGTTTCCCATCACGTTTTATTTTTTTTATTTTAGTTTATAGCTGAGCTCAGTGAGTAAGGTCCCTGATTCACAGTTCTTCCATTCTCAAGGAAGTTGTTTTAACAAGTGCCAGATTAATTTGTTTCTAGATGCATTGAAGGTATTTATCCGCTCTACTATTTGCGTCCGATAATCTAGTTTTCCTTTGTCTTTACCATCACCTTGTCTAGATATAGTAAGATATAATTTTGTTATTCTACATTGAAAAAAAGTCGACACGTGTCCAACTGTATCGTCCAATGGGCCAAATTGAAGCTGAAAAAAAATTTAAAAAAACTTTATTTTAAGTGCCAGATTAATTTGTTTCTGGATGCATTGAAGGTATTTATCCGCTCTACTATTTGCGTCCGATAATCTAGTTTTCCTTTTTCTTTACCATCACCTTGTCTAGATATAGTAAGATATAATTTTGTTATTCTACATTGAAAAAAAGTCGACACGTGTCCACCTGTATCGTCCAATGGGCCAAATTGAAGCTGAAAAAAAATTAAAAAAAACTTTATTTTTTATCGAGTTTGAAAAATGATATCGACATGATTTTTCAAGAAAAATCTTATTTTTTTTAAGGAAAAAAATATTAACATTAAAAAATAATAGGTTTTTAGTTAAATCAGTTTTAAAATTATTAAGTAAATTATCCTTATTATTAAATTATTAAGTAAACTATCCTTATAGTTTTTTTTTCACACAAAAAATGATGATAGATTTTTTCACAAAAAGATTGTTGGCAGATTTTGATTTATCACACCAAAAAACCTTAAAATTGTAAATATCTCAATTTATATATATATATATATATATATATATATATATATATATATATATATATATATATATATACAGATATTGAAAAAATCTGTGAGGCTAGTTTACTTAATAATTTAAATAATTTCTTGGAATTTATTTGAACAAAAATCAATTACTTTTTTAATGTTAATATTTTTCCTTTAATATAATCTGAAAATCAAACATAGAAAAATCATGTAGATGTCATTTTTCAAACTCGAGATGTAAAATAAAGCATTCTCAGATTTTTTTATTATCTCAGCTTCTAGGATCCATTGGACGAAACAGTTGGATAGGTGCCGGCTTTTTTCAATGCAAAATCACCCAAGAAATTCTCATCGAAATCGGCGACGGACGCATCTTGCACTTCCCTTGTTTGTCGTAAAAAATGTTATCAAAGAACTCAACTACTGGTCGGATTCGTTAACTTTTCAAATACTCTCAGTTCGCTTATCTTTGAATTAGTCCAGGCTTCAGGCCCATGCATTATTCATAATTGCGTGTTGCATCTGTTCTGCATAATCAATAATACGATTATTTTTAAAAACATTAATATTATACAGCTTGCATTATACGAAATTGTTACCTGTATTTCGTCTACGCTTGCATTTAATTGTCTACAAACTGACATTCGTTTCATTGTAATACTATGTAGTGCCATAAAAAGTTTTTGGAAAGATATTTGTTATCCCTTTGTTGCCAGGGAACCGATCAGATAATGCAGTACGATAGTTGATACGATATTAGTTGTTTATCTCTATTTCCTTTGAGTGACAGTTATTCTTATAAGGAGATAAATGTCGTATGTAAGAGAGTCAGATTGGATCTATAGATCTATTCGGGAGTGTATAAGATCCCCTGTCAGAGCGTTTGATCAAGGCGATTGATACAGCTCTGAGAAAGAACCCCATTGTCAGTAAACCTTATCTCTTTGCCTTCTAGCTGTTATGGTTAAAAGCATCTGTCGGAAATAAGAATACCCTGGCTCGAGTGTCACCCGGTCACGCAAACACCATTTAGATCGAATGTCATTCCACAAGGTGTGCCAACACTATCTGAATTAAAATAATATAAAGTGGGAAAATCGTTGCCGCTGCAATCTGCGTTATTAATCTGTCGTAATTATTACTATCTTGATAGTGATCCGTTTTTTAGAACTATAAAAATAAACCGACTATACAACACTTTTAAATGATAGTTTAACAGCCCCAAGTTAGGTCAAATTATTTTATAAAACTAAAATAAATAATTTTTAAAATATTTTACTACATTCATTGAAATAACGAAGCTAATCAAATCTGTTGACCCGGAGGATGTCTGACGATATAATATATATATATATATATATATATATATATATATATATATATATGGTATATACATGTATTTATTCCGCTACATTTGGGTACTTCCAGCGGCCCAATTTGGTTCAAATTAACTAAAATTCGGTATGTATGGCTGTTTTCTAGACAGAACAATACCATAGAAATGGAGGTAAATTGCAGTCAAAATTTCGGCAAGTTTAAATGTTTTGCGCGGTTTTTGAAGGTTTTGAGCAACTCTTTCCACTTCCAAATTAAGTTTGAACTTGGTATGTGAATTGAGTTGGTGTTAGAGAAGTGCGATTCAATTTGATTTGAAGATGGGATTCTATTTTTTTTCCCACTCCCTCTATTTTGATATCTTATGTTTTGTTTTTAGTGAAAATACGACCTTAGTGACCTTATATCTCTGATGCTTTTTTTATATTTTATTATATACGTTGTAGGAAATAAATCAAATTTGTAGGAATTAAATCTTTCGAACTAAGTATCAAAGAGGTAAAGAAAGTTTGAAACTGCTAGTTAAAAACCTCAACTGCTAACGAAGCTAGCCACCCATATTTATTTACTGCCTTTTACGCCTCAGGTCAAAAGCCTGAATCACATTTAATTATATACAGTCCCAATATAAAATAATATATAGGTTTAAACAAACTGCATGCTTTTCGACCACATTTCACGCCTGTGATAATTAATACAATATTCGCAGTTTGAGTAATTAACTGTATTTATTTAATAATATGTAATTAGCCGCTTCACAATGAACACTGACAACCGTTGATTAAATTTGGACTGCGATGATTTCGAGTGTTCGATGAATTGAAAACGCTTTTAATTGAGTTTGAAAATACGCCCAGAGACAGAAGGTTTAAAATGTATGTATTTCGGCTCTCAACAACGATTTGTTAATTAGTTAATTGCGCAATTTACTAGAATATTTTTGAGAAAGGTGCTTTAGGTACTTATTTTTTAATTCTTTATACCTAAAAAAAAAATAAATCACATTTAACAATTTGATGTAATATCGAATGCATAGAAAAAGTTTATATATTAATTATCTAATTCTTAATAATCTTTAAGTACTAATTGTAAGTCTTTCACTTTATTATGAACATTATGTATGTATGGGTTTATATGCGTATATATTCAGATTCTTAATAATTTTCTCTTTATTCATTATTTATTTTCAGTTTATTATGCAGGTTTTTGGATGATTTTTTCATACTGTTTAAAACAAAATTGCCTTAAGTCTTTAAAATTCTATTAATTTTATAACTTATTCTGTGAATTGTTGCAACACGAAAACATGAAAAAATAGCCAAATTACAAAATCATAACTTTAAAAATTTGTAGAATAAAATTAAATCTTTTCATGTCAAATATTATTTTTAATAGAGACATCCGAAAAAAATTGATACCAACTAAAAACACTACAAGTTATGAAAAAAATAGTTTTCTTATTACAAATAAAATAAATAGAAAAATATCAAATACTAATTAATCAAGAACTAATCATCAATTTGATGCTGATTAATTTTCGTGGTAATCAAAGTAAATAAATCAACTAAATTCTAATTTTCTCTGTTGAAGGGGAGGGAGGGGGGAATGTGGATAAATTGATTCGGCCATAGGGAAACAAGAGACCACGTTGATCGATAACGCAATCGCGTAGACACTTGAACTGTCCAACCCAGCTTTGCTCAACTCGTTTCAGATGTCAACTGATTAAATGTAATTGCTTCATCTACTTCATTAAAGCTGCCCAACCTGTTACATTATGCTCAGTACTTATTTGTTGGATAAAAACAAACATTTTTTTTTCTAAAGTACAGTGTATGTGTCCAGTATATCGCTACCAGTCGGTAGCGAAAAATGAGTCCACCTTCAATTAATTTGGGTTATATATATTTTTCTTTATTATACTGTTTGGCCTAATAAAAGTAATGTATTCATTTATTTGATTACAGTTTTAGGTGCCGATTAGAGGCTTTACGCCCATATCTCGGCTTGTTCGAAACATATGTCCGAAATAGGAACAATAATATAAAAAGCAATAGCTGAGCCAAAAAAAAAAAAAAAAAATTCTTTAAAATTCCAAATATAAATCTACTTATAAATCAAAGTTTGACAAGTTGCAGAAAATTATATGCTATTTCGAATGGTGATAGACAAATCTTTGCTAGCAATTGATATTCATGGTTGAATGAATGAAAAATAAATTTTATTCTGACACAACTAGTCTTCTTAGAATAAAAAAAAAAATCAGAACCAGTAGTATTTGTCTCGCTTGCAATGATTCTTATAGAATAATTAAAATAACACGATTGTAAAATAAATTACTAGAATATGAATGATTGGAAAATATAACATGATTCTACATCTTGTATACCAATTTGGACAGATAAACAATAAAATAAACATAGTGATAATTTTAAATCGTACAGATTGATAGTTAAGAAGGTAGTCATTTATGTTTTAATGATGTTAAGGATAAGGTTTTAAGAATGGAGATGAATGAAAAAATCTAGAACAAGGTAGCACGAATTACAAAGAACTTTTGAAGGATGCAGATCTATGAGAAAGTATATATAAGTTTGTGTACTTCGTCCCGTGCCTATCAGACAGTCCACCATACAAATGATAGCCCTAAAGTGGGAGAAGATGAGGTATCTAGGAGATTTTTTCCCACAAACTGAAAAAAGTTGTTTTTTGCTCCCTGAAAGTTATCCCTTGGGTTTTCATTACAGATTTAGCTTTACATTACTCTTTCTATTGCAAACAATATAAAAAAAAAAAACTTTTACCCTAATTAATGCAAGGTGGAATGCATCTATAAACCGGATTAATTATGGAATTGGAAAATTTTTGAAAATGAGTCTCTAATTATTGAGTTGTATTTTAAATTTATGAATTTTCCAACCACGATATTTTTAGCTTTATTTTGATGCGTTTTGTTTCTGTTAAATATTGAAATTTCCTGGAAAATGATTGATCAATCAATGTGTTTCTATTTAGACATTTTTTTAATAAATCACACCAATTAGCATTTGAAATTAAATGCTAGCAATCTATCTAAAATACTGAGAGATTATGGGTATAGCGTAAAATGGGCACACTGGTAAATTCGATAAATTAAAATATTGAACGTTTAATGATGAATGTTCCTGATTTATTGAACTTAAAGCAAATATAGTAAAATAAATAAAATTATTTTTTATCTGTGATTGCATAGGCTCTTTTAACATGGGTCACGTTGACTCTTGTTTTGTAATAGCTCCAGTCAGAGTGCGAAAGGTCGAATCATTAATATCAGCCTGACACATTTTGGAGTGCTACAGGTCCTACCGAAATAGCTGGAACATGTAGCACAGTAATTAGCAATAAAGCACTATGATGTCATGCTCGGTGCACCGGAGAACCATCCCGCTTCGCTTTATTTGTCGGACAAATGGTTTATATCAAAAGAGTTTCAGTTTTCACTGAAAACACCGAAAATTTCATAGAACGTGATTTCGCGGAATTGACTTATCCGTAAGATTTTTTATAGGGCAATAGTTTATTTGTGATTTGTGATCAATAATTATTTCTCTTTAGTAGTACATATAGGATGGCAAAAACAATGGTCAATTTTGAAATAAATAATTCTTCTAAGATTGCTTACATGAAGCTTTTTAATTTATATTAATGAATTCTGTAGTTTAGCCAATCTCCAACATGTAGTTAAAATTGAAAAAAATAATACCGTCCGTGTACGGAAAACAACTTCCGGAAAATGGCGCCCTTCTTCAAGTAAGCACGCCAGAATTCAGAACACTTAAACACTTCAATGTTCTCCATCACTTTCAATGCAGTTTCTCTCCCTAGTGCTGCCTTTTCTGTAAAGCTTTCTTTTGGCCATTCGGTGTTCACAACTGATTCCGGAATGTAGTCACCCAAAGAAATATTGATCTTCGATCAGAGATCGGCTTATTCACCCAGAAGTGACTTTCCGTGCATTAGCGGTCTTTTTTGTTTTATTTTTTTAAATGCTTGTTGGGTAAACTACAGAATTCGTATATGTAAATTTAAAAAACAATCTTAGAAGTTTTATTTATTTGAAAAGTGGTCCATCCATTCTTTTTGCGCCTCCCAATATTTCAACTATAAGCTACCTCGGTTTGACAAGGTTCTAACTGCTCTAACCTCAATGTCAAGAAAAACGTGTTTGAAAATTGGAAAGTGTTAAACTTTTTTCGTTATCAATAAAATCTATCAATTTTCTCGCATTGCTTTGAATAGTTTTAATTAAACTTTTGAAGTTGGTTTAGTAAAAAAAAATACTATATACACCTGATTTTATTTAAAATAGTTATGCCAAAATGTAGTTAGCATCTTGTCATAGAGAAAATTAGTAAAAATGAAAGTGACAAAGGTTAGTGAAGGTATAGCTTTTTCTGATAAAAAAAAAGTATAAATTCTTTTTAGAGATTATAAACTGACTAAGATGCAACTGAAGTATTAATCATCAACCAGTAATTTCCTGACTAACTAATTGAGGAAAATCACTCTCAGTTATGACATGGAGGCCGGTTTTCCTCCGTAGTTTAGTTCTTATTGCCTCAAACGCGGTGCAGGAAGTTACGATTTGCTCAGCAGTTTCCTGAACTCCACAACAGGGGCATAGAGGATTAATGTCCTTTCCGAAGTCATGGAGCTTGGTAAGGAATCTCCATGTCCGGTGAGAAATTAAGACATCCAGTAATCAGGGAGGACCCATTTGGCCTTCAATCGTGAATGGACGTTGGGAAGGTATTTTCTCAAGGTAGCTCCTCTCTGAGCAGTTGCCTACCGTCGATTCCACTCCTCTCTGGTGTCCTCCCGTATTATCATTTTCCATTTTCTTGGATATTCCGCAATCCTCCCTCGGAGATTCCCCGGAAGACCTGCTGAGCCTCCATTCTTGAAATCATACTTCGTCAGCTCTTCTTGGAAGAGGAGATCGAGAGGTGCCCCTCTCGCTAAGACCTGCACCGCCTCATGAGTAACAGTTTTATAGGCTTTGGTCACCCGCAGCAGAGCCATTCTTTTTATTGTCGCCAACCGTTTCTTCTGAAGTTGCGAGAGGGTTCGAGTCCAGGCTGGAGACGCGTACCTCAGGATTTCTAGCACTACACCATTATAAATAGTCATAGTTGCAGGGAACCTGAGGCCCCAGAAAGCGCACAGTAGAGAAATACTTTCGATCCTTAAAAAACGTATTAAATTCAATGTGGTTATTATAACCGCGCTTCTGAAAATTTTAACTTTTGAATTTCCCAAAAAAAAACACCCTTGATCTTTGCCACTTGTTAAGATTAATAACTGAGTATAAATGAAAGGTATAGATACTTAAAATTGTTTTATTTAAATCCATTCAAAATTCTTATTATTATTATTAAAATTCTATCATGAAACTTACTTGTTGCATTCTGAGAATCACCTGCATAGATCACCAGTGCGAAATATAACCTTGTCAAACTTCGGAAAGTAAAAAAAAAAATCAGCTACAACTTGGTCATATTAATAAAACGGCTATTTTTCAACAGATCGCTATAGTCTATTTTGTTAGAATTGGCATCATGTTCTCTAAAAAGTTTTTGCATGATATAATTACTTCAAGTTTTTATACGCCAGCTCTCAACAAGTCTAATTTTATTTAATTTCGGGCTTTTCTTCATGCAGGCATTATAATTTTACTGTATATTGTACAATAGTTTTTTACTTTCCCTTACCTATGTACGAAGTATATAATAAGGGGAAGTATTGCGATCGTGAAAATTTTGTTTAAATATTATTAATTGTTTATTGTCACTTCATTTATTTTTTAACTTCCTCTATAGGTCAAGTTTTTCTTGATAGGCATGGTTCGTGTAGCATCCCGTTAGGAAACCAAACTCCGGCAAATGAACCCTAGAAGAGATACGTTGTGGCAGGAATCCCTTTTGTCAAGAGGCACTCATGCGTTCGTCGTGCGTGATCTATCCTCAGGCAAGTCAGGACCCTTCATCTCTCTTGGAGCGTTGAAGGTTTGTTCTGTCAGGCTGGGCACGAGGTTCCATCAATCTTAATTAGCTATACCAAAATTTGTTGATATCGCTGCCAGACTCTCCCTTTTACCACCGTAATGATTTCTATAAAACAGTACCACTGAAACTCCTTTATTAATAAGTTAGCACTAGTTAATTTTCATTGTTAATAAAAAATAAAATGTAATAGTCGCTTAAGATAGGTTTTGATTTAAGTACTCCATGTCCTTATTCTTCCTTTAATTGTTATAACTCGGTTCCGGATGAATATTTTCGCAAAACTTTTGGCATTCTTTCATTAAAAATGTTTAAAAATGGAGAACGAGAGATCCTCAGAAACTGATTACCAATACAACTTATCGACATTTTTTATAGATCCATTTTTTTTTTTTATATAAATCAAGTGATATTAGAAAAAATAAAAATTCTAACCGCTTATCTATCATACCTTTATCTTGACTTAGTTTAGGCATTAAAAGAGCCTAAGGTATGAACGAGCCTATTGCCATTAAAATAAGATAAATGAGCACTTAAAATCCTCCACGAAACCATAATACTTAAACTTTTATTATTTAAACACCCTACTCCCAGCTATTTGGTTAATTAATGTTAAATTCTTACAGTGCATTCTTATTACGCTCCATTAAAATTTTATATTTCACTTACCTCCCCCTTTTTAGTGATAAATTATTTATTATTATTTTTTTTATTTTCCACTCTAACCCGCCTTAAGGCATGTGTTTCAGCAGTGTAAAGTTACGCAAGGCTGCGTTACAGCGCACTCCTGCAAATATTTCAGGTTACAATTTTATCAATAGTTGTGTACGCAACAACTGATCTGAGCTACTCTTCAGTTTGGTCGCTGTCTTGTTCTTTCCCCTCCTTCCTTGAAATTCCTCTTGGAACAGTGTGTTTGAACCACTATAATCTTCCAGCCACATACAAAGTATTTAAAATGCGGGCAGTTTTGATGTCTTCATCATGAATTTGCGATGCCCTAGTGGTTCGAGTGGACCCAAGACGTTTCTAGTCGCGATTTTGCGCACATTGGGTAAAACTCCCGATTTAGTTTGACAAAACCTTTATGATCGCGACCTAGTTTTTTTTACACGCTGAGTTAATTAATCTAAATTTAATATAATAAATTTATCTAAATTTAAAATATTAAAATATTAAAATATTAAATCTAAATTTAATATCTAAATTAATCTAAAATTATTTAGATATAAGACAATAGACCTCAAATAATCTTATGCTATGTAATGATATTATTAGCAGAAGAATCAATCGTTTTACGGACAAAATATTTTTCGTATTTGCTTCATTTATTTTCATTTCTTTCACATCATTTACAAATCAAGTGACAATTCAATGGTCTCCTCAATTCACAATTCATCTTTCTTTTTCTCACCCGTCAATACTGTTATAAGGGGAGTTATTAACATGGAATAGATTGGGAACTCAAGTTAAATACAGGTGTCAACATTTTATTAATGATGGGTATTAGAAAAATAAAAACTTTGACAATATCAGAGGACAGATCGATTTATTGGTGATCATTTTAGTCATTAACACGAGAACAGGATAAAATGGAATTAGTATCAACTAACTTAGGAATTTGTACAACTAATGCAATGAAAATAAAAATAGTGAAAAAAGGGAAGACATAATTGATACGGAAAAATTCATTAATTATTTGAAGAAAAAAAATATAGATCTATAAGGACTTTATGAACATTTCAGTTACTAAGTGCAAATTTGAAACCGATATGTGTTACATTTTTTAATGGTGGATAAATCATATAAATCATAAGTTAGTTTTTACTATAGTGGATGGAAAGATTTGAAATTCTTTGGCTTACACTTGACTCAAAATAAGGACAGTGTTCGGCCAAATTCATAGTAATCACTATTTAAAGATATTTTCAATACAACGCTCTGGAATTATCAAATGTATTAAACCGAACACAAAAGTCTCTTCTAGGTCTGTGACTCCTAAAATTATTCTTCCGTGCAGAAAACTTATTTAGTTTGATCTCAAATTTGCCCATATAAATCGAAACTTTGCCTCACTGTGAGTCGCGTCACTGTTATTAAAAGCCAGTGCAGACTTAGTGAGGGCACAAGCAGAATTGAATTATTATCAACCTAAAGGAAACAAAAATATTCTAGATCGTTTGCATCAATTTTTTGTGGAACGAATTCCAAAACCGAGTCTTTAGCCAAATATTAACAAACTGCTTTCATGCTATTTAAAAGGTTTTTAAAAGAAAAAAAATTACCTAAACGCAAAAAATCAATTACAATTTCTTGAATGACATGAAATAGAATGTCATTGGTTACAAAAAGAAACAAGAATCGTCTTGGAAGCTCTTGGAAGAAGACATGTTTTGACAAATTTTATATTCTTATTTGGAGTAATAATAAAATTTAAAAAATCAATTAATTTTATATCCATGATCTTATGATTATGACACAATGAGCTGAAGATTTACCATATCTGTTGAAATTAAATCCATAAAAACGGAGGATGTTGAAAGTAACACATAAAGAAAGCGGCTCATTGAAAAAGATGACTGAGTTCGCCGTACTCGTAGCATTATTTAAACGTGTTTTCTAAACAACGCTTTGAGATTATTAATGGTCTTCAGCCAAACAGATTAGTCTTTTTGAGTTCCGCGAATCCTAAAATGATTATCCCCAGAGAAAAAATTATTTATTATGATATGAGTTTTGTCCACCTAAATCGGGATTTTTTCCCACCTTTGCGACGGTGGGAAAGCCCTCTCCCATCTTCTGGGTTCTCCACTGATCCTCACTCGGAGATTTACCGGTAGATCCGCCAGACCGTCCCTCTTAATCTTGTTCCGGAAATAATATTCTCCCAGGAGGAGGTTAAGAGGTATTTCTCCTTCTAAGACCTGCACCGCCTCATGAGGCACTGGTCCTATATGACCTGGCTACTCGAAGCAGAGCCATCCGCTGAATCGTCGCCAACATGTTCTGTCTTTGCGAAAGACTCCGGTTCGAGACAGGAGAGGCATACCTCCGGATACTTATAACCACTGGTGATAAATTATACATGATCAATCCCCATACTGTCTCAGATATACCTTTGCACAATAACGAAGAAATCTTTGCAACTATTTGCCGGTTTGCCTTTGTTAATTATCAGTAGCAACCGTGGTTTCAGTTAATATAATAAAAACCTACTTTATTCAAGAAGTTACTCGATAGAATGAGAAACCCGTTCCACTCTAAATTACTTTATAAAAAATCAGGGTAGCCGAGATCAAATCCTTAGACCAACGACGGTTTTTTTTATAAGAAGCGCAAAGACTACCAAAAACCACGGGGACCTTTTATAAATTCCTAGAATCCCTGCTCTTAAAAATAGGTAATGCCCAATTTATTCCATCCTTCTTATTTCAAAATTAGGAAAAGATTTAAAAGTTAATTCAATAACCAGGCAAGCGAAAAAATAAACCATGCGGAATGGTGAGCTTATTTTTAAATTAATTTATCTATGAAGCAGAAATGAGTACGGTTGGACTTCTAGAGGTTCATCAGCACGTGAAATTGGAGATAATGAGGAGCCTCTCTGGAGCAGGATTAAAGTAAAAGTGAATAAAAATGATTAATTAATTAAGGCCTTGACTTGTCGAAGAGGCTATTTCAGAAATATTCGCCGTTATAAGTATTTATTAACGGGCTACACCATCCTAAATAATCTGTATCCCGCCCACAGTTAGATGGTATTCCGAGGGTAAACTCATGCGGCACTAAGTTGAAACTAACTTTTTTGTTTTCTTTACCCTCGGATTTTACTTACAGATATGTACAAACATTACTTCAATACTTCTCACGGCCAGACGGATGATTTAATCAAAAAATGCCTGAGGAAAAAGTCGTAGGTCTACTTCTATAGCTCTACCAGCAGCTATTGGTTTTTAACTTTTACACGATACGTGTGGTTGAAGCGCGGCGAAAACTTGTAGTTTGCAAGTAACAAGTTTTTCATAAATTTTTAATAAGTTTTAAAGACTTTTTAATATGCTTGTTTATAGTCGTTAAAAAGTCATGAAAGACCCTGCAAATCGTATTTTTATATTTTCATAATTGAAGTATTTACTCCAATTTAGAATCGTGTCGACCTCATTATTATTTTTCAGGCATCTCATAAACTGGAATCATAGAAACGTGATACATAAATTTTATGCACCAAGACTGTAGGTGTAGTATTTTTTTCTGAAATAAATGCAAACAAATACTTTCTAAATTGGTTTTTCCATAATAAAAAAACGAAAATTGGTTGTATGAATTTAAAATGTACATTAATTTAATTATAGAAACATTGACTTCAATATCAATAATTATAAAAAAATATAAAAATATTTTTATTACGGTTTACATAACGGTTTACATAAGAATACGGTTTACATAAGAAAATAAATCATAAAAAAATTATCGCTTCTTGAACACCATAAACACATCAACAATTTCACTTCATCTTGGAGTTGGATATGGAACATAATAGCGAATAATTGCAATCATAAACAAATCCACCGCCTTAAGGATTAATGCTCAATGCAATTTAAAAAAGGGCAGTTGGACCCTTAAAGGATGATGGAACATGTTAATATTGTTGTTTATGTAAGGAACCTCCCACAAATCAGCATCGAGGTTTCATAGCTGCACTATGAAAAAAAAAATGTGATACTTTGAAAGCTGTAATGAGTTAATTTTTAATAGAAATACGATAAAAAAAAAATACATTAAAATGATTAATCATGTCTCCAAGATTCCATTTTGTGAGATGTCTGAAAAATAATAATGACGTTGAGAATACAACATTCTGAAATAGCTTAAATCCTTCAACTTTGAAGACATCGAAATTCGATTTGCGGGTACTTTCGTATCTATTTAATGATTATGAATAAGCGTATCAAATATTCCGTAAAAGTTATAATGCAGTAGTGGTAGGTGAAACTATAAAATTAGACCTTCGACTTTTTCCTCTGGCATTTTTTGATTAGATCATCTGTTTGGCCGTGAGAAGTCCGATATATATTGGACATCCTGTATGTAGATATATATTAGTAAATATTTTATAAATAAAATCCGAGGGAAAAGAAATAAAAAAAAATATGTTTCAACTCAGTCACGCATCAGTTCGCCCTCCGAATGCAGATGAGCCACAATTTAAGTAAGAAATGTTATTTTAGTTGTGTTTTTTTTTTTGTTTTTTTAATTATTTTAGTAATAGGATTAATTCCTTTGCAATCCTAATTCGATGATATAAAACTGTTGAATTAATTAGGTTAAATTAAATATACTAGTTTTCCATGGTACAAGAAGAGTAGGAAGACCCAATATGAGGTGGACGGATGCTGTGGCCGAGGATGCAAGAACCCTGTTTGGTGTCCGAGAATGGAGGAATGCTGTGCAAGATAGAACCAACTGGCGGAGACTATTATTGGAGGCGGCCCAGACTTGGTAACGAGAAGGTGCGACAGATAATAATAATAATAACTCAATTAGGAGGGGCTATAGGATTGAGCAAAATCGCAAAAAAAAACATTTAAACATGCCGAAATTTTGACTGAAATTTCTCCCCATTTCTTTGGTATTTGTCTAAAAAGCAATCAGATGTACCGAATTTCAGCTCATTTGATCCGAAGGAGGCCGCTGGAAGTACCCAAATGTAGCGGAACCACCAAAACCGTGTTATATGGGTTATGAAATCAATTTAAAATGTATCGCTACCCTCCTCTGATGACCTTCGATACAGTGCAAAAGCCTATTATTGTCGAAGAAATACTACTAATAAGAAGTTTAAACAAACAATAAATGAAAATAAACTATAAGTTCTGTTTAAACAGTAAGAACTGTCCTAACATAATAACTTCTATCACAAAAATGAAAGCTAAAAATTTGTTTCTTAATATTTTCAAATTCGTTTTCTAAGAGTGAGATAGTGAAAAGCTTGTTCTATGTATATAAAGTCAATAAGACTATAAAGCAAGATATAGTTATTGCTTTCTTTTTTTTTTTTTTTTTTTATAATTTAATATTAGCACGTGATATGTAAAGTGGTTGTAATCTGTAAGGAGCTTTTCGAGCATGCAGAGTAACGGAACGAAAATAGGCAAAACGAGTGGACGAGATTGAGAGATTATCCCTGAGAGCCGTGAACTTATTAATTATTTGGCCATCGGAGTGGAGTGGTGGAGCTAGCGAGGGGCTGGCTGTAAGTGGTCGTAGTGGAGGACTTGAGTTTATAGTACCCCAGCAACAGGTCCTCTAATCCTGGATTTCGCACCTTCTGGATGGATGGTCGAGGGATTGTATAATTGTATATAAATGTTTAAATTCTATATATTATGTAATGTATAATTCGAGGAATGGCAAAATATTGCTTGTGTAACATCTTACAAAGTGTTTTTTACATAAAAACGTATGATAGATTTCAAATGATACTTCCAAAACATTTAGTCACTTTTTTCTATTAACAATTAAATAACAAAAATTTAAAACACTGGGCAAGATTTTTTTATGAACCCGATTTTTTTTTTCTTTTTGGTCCCTAAAACCAACGTTATTCGTTATCCTTCAATTTTTATTTTATTACTAAATTCGTTTCTAGGATGTAGACAAAGTTTATGCGTTCATATCTTCTTAATCCCAAAATGTATTATAATAAGAGAAAAAAATAGTTATTACAGCCGAGATAAAATATGACTTCTACTTATATGAGAAGTCATATTTTATCTCAGTATCTGAACTAACTGCTACAGGAGGATGTTCGGGAAAAATATATCCAATAACAGAATAAAATTAAATGCGTACAACATTATAAACTGGATGCATAGGCGTATACTCGCTTGAAAACATCAAATTTGTATTAAAAAATCGATTTTTTTTCAATTACTCAATTATTTTAGTTTGTTTTAACTTTTGGAGGAATTTCCTTCACTACTTAGACGTAGTAGGAGAAATGATTGTTGTCATTGCATATTTTGAGCATCAAATACAGAGATTGAAACGTGTCTCGTTGAAAACATGAAACATGAAAACACTCCATCTTCTTGCTTTAATCTCATTCTATTTTCATAAAAGAAGGCGTAGGATTCTCGGAATATGACCGTGAGGAGAGAGTGTGCGTTCGTATGAGCTGAGAGAATTTCCGAAAATTTTACAGGAGGAGGGGGTCTTTCGTTAGAAATATGTTGCTGGCTCCCTATGTCTGGACAAAACTTCTCCCTTTTTTCTTTCCTTGACAAAATTTTCATCCATCCTTCCGTCACTTCTTCTTTTTTTAATGGACTCCAAATTCATTAGTATCCTGATTTTCTGTTGGGCGATATCGAGAGATCTTGTACGTTGCCTTTACAGCGTACGCTCGGCTGGAATCCATCGAGTAACAAGGAAAATTTGATTTTTTTATTTAATAATATAACAGCATCCACCAAAAGGCAAAAGCCCAATTACAGATGCTAAAACAAAACAAAATAGTGCTTAATATTTCAAATTAACTATAAATACATAACATAATACTAATTACAAAAATATTAAATGATTAAAAAAAAAAAAATGAAATGCATTAACTGTTACCGACTTAAGTTATATAAAAACTAAAAAAAAAAAAAATAAAAAAAAAAAATATTAAGGATTAAAGGGACTTCACTTGTAGGTTGAGATGATTTTTATTGCAAGAGTGAAATATGATTTATTCGTAATTGCAGGTATGTTCATATTGCTGTGTATGGTACGATTTGAAAACAACCATGGTTCATTAAGAATTTTTTTAATTGAAGTATTTGTATTGTATTTACATGGAGGTGTTCTGTAGAATCCCTAAGTTCTGGTCCGCAATTAACGGTTTCGGTACTGACTTCAGTCATTTTCAAGTACCCCTTGTATCCAAAATTATAACTATAATAACAATTTATAATATTTTCTTATTCGTTAATGTGAAGCGTTGCAAGCTCAAGCTGTGCATTGGCATGGTCCGCATTGCGGAAGTTAATCTTTGTGAATATATCAATTCATCCAATCAATTAATGAAGCATATGGACTGATTCGTTGTTATGATGTATAGCAGTGGTTTTCAAACTTTTATCTGGCTTCACACTGAAATTATTGAACAAAATTCACGAGATTTTGTCAGAGGATCCTAAATTTGCCTAAAAATCAGTAAGTGTCTGGGAGTTTTATATCTTTGTCTTTCCACCAATGGTCGATAAATTTCGATTCTCTGGCCGGTTTTTTGTAATTTTAATTATTAAAAAATAATATTGCATTGGTTTTAATTTTCCCTTAAGCGACGACCCTGACCAAAACTATAATTTGTTTTCAACATCTTATGAAATTCTTAAACGAAATACTGGTTTGTTCCACGTCCTTCAATTCTGTTTACTGATATCCTGGCCCATCAAACTTTTCGACATCAATATTCGATCATTTCGCTGTAGCGTTGAATAATGAGTGAGGGTTCCTGTTTCATTGATTTCCGTCCACAGCTCTTGCTATACACGTGTTCCCAAATTGAGTCATTAAGCGTATCCCTGTTCGCATATTCAGTTGCACATTCAAATTTAAACCTGTAATTCCACACTCCTCTAATAAAGAACATCGAATCGATGTTTGGTCGAAATATATGAACAGTGGTGATTTATAAATTATATCAATGTGCGCATCGTTAATTAAACGTATTAAACGTTTTTTATTGAAAAAACAACATATAGGAATTTATTATATATTCATTAGTTGACGGTATTCGAATGACAGCTTAGAAAGAAATGAGGTCTATGAAAACCTAAGGTTTCTAGGTTGCCCCACAAAACATATAAGGCCGATAAGAATAACTTTACAAAACATTAGAGATAGAGCACGTCCAGGGAAAAAATGTCTTGAGACTTTGCCATTAACAAGGGAATTAATCTGGGGGCCCCCTACATTCAGTATTATTAAATGTGGCGCTTGAGAAGATTATGAGGGCAACTAAAGCAAATGCCGAATGATGTATTTATAATAATGCGACGCAATACCCAGCATATCTTGATGATGTGTTCACTACAGGAAGAGATAAGACCGAAAAAGTCGCTCTTAGCGGTATTTTCGGAATGTGGACAGCCAACTGGAAAGTCCGGGTTCATAATAAATGAAAATAAAACAAAATGCGTGATATCATCTATAAAAGGCTCAACATAGTAAGCTTTGAAAGTGTTGGAAAATTCAAATATCTCGCTACTATTGTAACCGAAAACAACACAATGGAAGAAGAAATAAAAGTATGAATTGAGAATGGAAACAAAAATAATATTGGTCATTTTAAATGTTTTTCAAAATCGAGGTATACCCCGAAATCTCATAATTATGATAAATATATACACACACACACACACACACACACACATATATATATATATATATATATATATATATATATATATATATATATATATATATATATATATAAGAAACTCCTTTATCGAGTTGTAATGTTTGGTAGTGAGGCCTGGGCCCTAACCAAGCAGCAAGAGAGGTTACTGAGCACATGGGAGAGAAAGATTGAAAGAAATGAACTCACGGAACTATTTAGGGAACCAGACATGGTTTCCATAGTGCCGGAAGAGTTAGTAAGTTGGCCATATTAATAATCAAGGAGAATATAGTCAAGATTAACTCAAAAAATATTTCTTTTCTTTATTAAATGTCGACTTTACAGCCCATGTTGTAGGGTTTCTTCAGGATTATAAAGAATAAGATACAATGAAGACGAAAGTCATAGAGGTATACTAAATAAAATATATAATTGTTAGAAAAAAAATAATAACATCGATATAAAAGAAAAGAAGACCTGATATCGGAATGGTGTGTAATGAACATTGGAAATAAATTCACACTGAGTAAAAAAATATAGTAAAAAAAATAGATTAAAACCAAACTTTGTAGCCCTGGAGAAGATTTTTCAATTTGTACCGAAACGTCAGAACCAATTAATTTTAGTTTTCTCATTTTTTGAGTTAATCATGGACAAGATATAGGAATCAGTCAAATATGGAGCTTTTTAGTTGTGCTGTAATTAGAGCATAGCGATTTGCTAAAGAGCTGTTGCGGCTTATCGTGTTGTGCCAGCACCGAAGCCAATAAGCGGCGCAGGTTCGAATCCGGCCTAGGAGATTGAATTCATTCGTACTTTCGGAATAAATCTCTCCATCTCACTCTAGCTTTAGTGGGTTAATAAGGATGACCGGTTCTGCCCTAGTTGGGCGTCAAACCCCAATTAATAACATAAAAGGATTCCCCATTGTAAATTCATCAACCTATGAAATTTTTAACGGATGCCTGTGAGAGCAGCCCTGAGGGTTATTATTACATTTATTCTTGAAGTACTGTGAATATCACATGCATACAGTCTATCAATTTGAAGGAACTATTATTATTTTTAATTGAATGCTCTTTGTGGTTCTTTAGTATTTAGAAGCTTAGCAGTTACCTGTTTAACGAAACTAAAGAAAGAAGTTAAGTAATTAAGAAATTTCCTGCCAACCGTAGGGACGATCAAGTTGACTTTATTTATTATCTGTTTTATGTCGACCGAGACCAATAAACTAGCTAAAGTAATCTTGTGATAGCCCACTCTAGGAAATAACTTTTTTCAATGTCCCTCCCTACCTTTTTCATCTAAAATAATTGTCTTTTTAGCTTTCTTTGTCAGTGAAAATTTAATACTTTCCTATAATATATATAGTTATTCATTTAATAGACCATTTTAGTGCTTTAATAATTTAATTTTCATTTTAAAAACTTTATCATATGAAGTTTGATATAGTAACCACAAATTAAGGAAGCGACAAGTTAAAACTAATTCTCTCTTGATTGTTTTTTTTTTTAATAAATAAATAATAATGAGAAATATAATAAATAATAATAACACTAAAAAATCCTACCTTTATTCGGAGAACATTTTTCTAGCACCACAACAAACGATAAGATAATTGGTTTAAGAAGATAGCGACTGTACAATGAGTTTTGTCAACATAACAAATATTACTCAACATATCAAAATATACTTTTTTTTTTTTTTCTGCGTGGTAATGTTAGAGTATAATTATTGAAAATATATAAACTTATATACAATTATCTAAGCTCACGTAAATCATCAGTAAATAAAAAAAAATTAATTGGGAAGTTTTTGAGAGCCAAATTCACGTTTTCCCTACCTTCCTTGGCCATTCCCACCCCGGTTGGTGGTATTTATTATTATTATTCATTTATTTATTTTCGAAAAGAAATCATGAATACTGATCAGAATCAATACATTGTTCATGACAGCGTACGATGTGTTGGCCTATTCCCTTGAATCTTTGTTTGTACTGAAAAAAAAATCTACCGATGTTTTCATGATCAAATGTTCCTACCTATAACATTTGATCATGAATACTCTTCTTTTTTTTTCCTTTTTTTTTTTTATAGCTCCCGAGGGATTTTCACTCTTAATCAAAATGAAAAAACGGGTTATGGCCTATGGGGATTTCCGGACAGCCTGTTGGGGGTGGATTAGATCCGGCCCCTAGAGGGGTAAGGGGGGAGGAAGCTCGTTAACCTCACACCCTCTTTATCATCGTTTAGCCTGCGCTGTTGCCCGTTCCGAATCGGAGCAATAACGGCTCTAGTAACGGTAACGCCCTAAGGGAACTTCGTTACTTGGGCTAAGTTAGGCAGTTATAGCGGCGAACATGGTAACTGGTCATGATTGAGGTCACTTTTAATGGTTATTAATCTGCCGATATAGCTGCAACGATGCATTAATTATTTTCGAAGTGGATAGCATACAAGTTTCAGAAACATATTCTATCTTAAGTCGCAGTTGTGTATGATTAATTCCGTAAAAGTTTAATTAATATGATGCCTGAAATCACTGTAGATACAATGTTATTTGTTAAACTCTAAATGTAGATTAGGTCCAGAAATGAAGTTTTCCAATATTAATTTTTGATAGGTTTTTCTCGAGTAGTCAAGAACATGGCAACTCACCATTATGAGTATAATTGAGTAACAACTTGAATGAGAAGAAGCAGACAGATTAAGTAGATTTCAAGAAAAATTAAATAAGGATTTTTTTTTCTATCTTTCTCAACCAGAAAAAATTCCCATTATTTAAACAAATATAAACTATTTATTTTAAAATAGTTTAAAGGTATCGAATGCAAAATATCATTTTAAAAAACTGTCCCTAGGTGAAACGACAGCAGTATTGAACGGTGAAGTATTTACAAATTTAAAGTTTAACTATGAAGCACCTTAGAATTATTAATAAATATTACAAAGAAGATTATATTTTATTATTTTTTTTTTTATTGAAATTTACAATTGTATTAAAAATACCAGTAAATTTACAGTCCCATTAATATGATGTGGCTATGACTTGTGAAGAAACTAACCATTTGATAGTTCTCCAGTTACAGCTTTCTGTTAGAATGTCCATTCCGAGGGCATCATCTTTTCAAACGAGAACTAGCGGAATTCTTTTGGGAGCAATTAGGTAGATCCCGTTCCAGATCAGGAACCATAGGATATCATAGTCATTATGCTTAATTTTATTTGGAACATAATTAGGAGGGTTGGAGATCTTCGAAATATTTTTGGATTTTAAAGATTGAACACGGGCGACTTCGATGTTTTAGTGCCGTCTTAAAACTGAAGTCCGCCTGTCCAAATGCGAGACTGGTATAATGATCAAATTAAATAGGGCATCAAGAGATTTATTAATTTACTAGGGGTGGAGAGATTCCTCGAGAAAGCCCTAACAGGATGGTTGAAATGGCTGGAGAAAATACAAACCAAAATCAATTAATTAATTAATTAGCCTTATTTTTTTATGGCCTCCATAATAAAATTGTCTACTGGTATTTACTCTCTAAATCACTAGGAGATCCTTATAAATTTTCTGTTGACAAAACTTAAAAGAAACGGGGCAGGATATACAGCCCCGCAATAATGAACGGTCGTGAGGGTTTAATGGATCTTATATGAAATTCATAAAATTTGTAAGCGCCCTACTACTTGGATGGTCATCGGGAAATGGAACCTGAGGAATGTTATGGTTCAGGGCCTATTGTATACCGATGATAATGTACTGATTGCGGATACGGAATAAAAGCTGTAGCTAGTCCTTGTGGAATGGCAGTTCCTCCGCAAAGGAATGACTATTAACAACTCTAAGAGCAAAGTCGTAGTTCTATCAATAGAGGGCCTCCAGCTGATCTGTAATGTGGAGCTAGAAGTTGTGCAGAAGCTTACCTATTTTGGGACAGTCATTAGCAATACGAGGAAGATTGACCCAGAAGTAGCAAACACAATATCCAAAGCCAATCAGGTCTATTACTCGTATTAGAAATGAAGTTCCTGCAGAGAGCAGTTGGAAAGACCAGGAAGGTCCGAATCAGAAATGAACGGATAAGAAAGAAGCTGGAGGTAACGGAATTAAAGACCTCGATTGGAGACCGACAGCTAAAGTGGTTTGTGCACGTTTGTCGAATGGAGGAGGAGAGAGAGAGCAACGGAAGGCAATGGAAGCTCGACCCAACGGAAGGAGGCCCCGAGGCCGTCCTAAAATTTCCTACTTAGTGTATATGAAGCGGATAGGGGGGAAAAGAGGTAAAAACCTTCAAGTAGCTTAGCAGAGACGGAGAGGCATGGCTGCATTGGATTGATGCTTCTCGACGCTAGGAATGGCACGAAGAGGAAGACAAAGAAGAAGAGACTCCCCTAAAAACGTTCATAAACATAATTTTAGATTGTTAATTCAAATGGCTATTAAAATTTTGTGTAGAAATGCCTACATAATTCCTTATGCATTTCACCCTTAAGTCGCTGTAACAAGTCTTTTTTGTTTGACGAATGTGAAGCTACGAATTTTTCAGTATTAAACATTGGTTACTGTCATTCCCTTCCGTCGTATTCTTTTGTTAATTCACCCTGTAAAAACGGACGCTTCCATCTTTTATATTAATTTAGTCCGTTTGAAGTGATATAGTGGGAAATTTAAATTAGGACGGATGTAGTAGTGAAAAGTAAACATTAATATACAACATAAATAGTTAGTAAAGCGGCGGAGAAGGAAGACTAATTCTCTCAGTCCACATTTATCTTGCTAATGGCGCGCTCTGGTTCTTAATATTTCAACAGGTTCGCCTGTTTAATTAACACTCTTCCATTTTGGAGTGTCTGTTTTATCTCTAAATTTGATTTAAACTCGACTTTATTTCGAGTTATTCTATGTTAAAATTAGTTATTAGAAAATTAATGTCTTATTTATTTCCTTTTAACAGTAGCTCTGTGAGAACACCGTTTATTTACAGTAAGTCTGATAGAATTATTTTACATGCATGCATCGTATATTCGACATACTGTATTTAATTACTTGTTCACCAGCAATAATTATATTGGTAAAATTTAAACAATAGAAGAAAAAAAAAACGTTGAGCAGCAAAACTCCGTCACTAAGGTCTTATTTTCACTAGAATACAAAATGGCGGATAAAAGATGGGAGATAAAAGTTCAGATTCTCAAAAATCACATCTCTAACACCAACTCAATTTACATATAAAATTATCAACACATACAAATTTTCAATCCTCTAACTCAATTGTAGGTACTGTGAAGGTGCGCAAAACCTTAAAAATCGCGGAAATACAGGTAAACATATTAAAATTTGGCTCTATTTTATCCTCGCTTCTATGGTGTTAGTTTTTCAAGAAAAAAAACGTACATACCGAATTTCAGTTCATTTGATCCAATGGGGACCGCTGGAAGTTCCCAAATGTAGCGGAGAAAAATACATATTCGTACCTATTGACTACCCCGAAATCCCCATAATTGTTTTCTAGAGGCTATTAAATGGCTACTAAATGCATCCCCTCCCTCCCCGATGACCTTCCGACATTACAGAAGTATTATTTTCGGGGAAAATACGACTAATAATAAAATGAAACAAACAGTTAAATCTTATGAAAAATCGAACAGTAAAATTATGTGATAACAAATTTATACATTCTAATCCTACAAAAGTATAACAATAACAGTAATTATTATATGCGCTGCGCTCATCACACAGCTTTCACTTACCAAACTAATTGAAATAAATTTTTAAATTTTCTATTAAGTGTCCATGGAAAGATTTATTTTTCATTAAATAATATAAAAGTAGAAAATTTTAATTACAAGAATCACTTAAATTTATCCAGTTTTCTTCACTACCCATTAACTTTTACGGTTTTATATAACAGATACTATTTTTGTTTTGTTTAAATCTTTAACTTTCCAAAGTTATATTACACATCTGTATTATTATTCTTATTTTCGGAAATTTGTCATAAACCTGGGAAAGTATTTCTCCTTTTTTCTGCTTTAATTAATTATCAAATTCCTTCATAGTTTATATTTATCCAATTTTTTTTTATTGTTACTAACAATGAAAGATGGATAATAATTTCGAAGAAACAAAACTAAACATACTTTAGAGGAAGCCATTTTGACAATTCGACATTTAAGCCCTATCAGACTATTTCAATGAGGAAAAGATCTAGCTGATATTAAATAGAATTTAACTGTACATTGATATAACGAGTTTGATTAAAACGGTTAGAGCCTTTTTCGATAAAATTGTAAAAATATGTTAAATCGATGATGGATTGGCACTTGTGATAAATCGATTTTGGCAAAAAAGTTGCTGTAACATCCATCACAGGCTTATACCTACCTTGAATACGCAATTTCAGTAACTTTTCGTTTACGAGCAAGACAACATATACATACATAAATTCATATATATACTCACACATCTATGGAAATACACATTTTAAGTTCCCCTGAGTCCATAAAACCAAGTCTCGCAAAATAGCATTTTGCATCACTATTAGCATCACCTATAGCATTTTGCGAGACTTGGTTTTATGGACTCAGGGGAACTTAAAATGTGTATTTCCATAGAAGCAATCTACAGAATTCAAAGGATCCAATTTAGATTCGGACCACTTTCTGAGCCTAGCACATATAACTGCCAAGATCGATAAGGAATCCCGAAACTGTAGAGAAACCCAAAAGCTTCAACCTGAGAAAGTTTAAGAGGCCCAGCAAAACTATGTTGAAGTACGTTATTCTAAAGTACGCCTTAGAAGCTGTGATACTGATCATTGTAATCTACTGGTCACTGCCATAAAGCAGTAATTGAAGCAGATGAAGAAGTACTAGGACAACACGAGAAGAAACGCATGAGGAATTCCATGAGGAACGCACAATAGCCACGAACAGGAAGAATGTATCATATCAAGCAATGATTAGAAAAAGTACAAGGAGACCCGTTGATGAATACAGACAGAGGAGGGAGGATGAGAAACGGTTACACAGCAAGAAAAAACTACAGAAAAAGAAGGAGGAACTGGAGGTTAAAAATAAAAAAATTAAACAAATTTATTTTTATTGTTATTTAGCCTTATTAAGTTTCATACTTTGACTACAAATCTGACCATCTATTAATCCCTAAAATATACGGAGTACAAACAGTCAAATTGATGTACAAGATACTTTCTTAATACATTTATACAGGCGGATAGAGTGTAGCAACTCGATAATTATGGATATCCTTGTAGATCAATTTATTTTCCAGATAATTTTTCCCGTTTCTTATTTTCTCTTCGGCTCTTCAATTGGAAGATAAAATAGGTACATCTCTAGACGTTCTAAGTTAGCAGCTAAACGAAATCAATGTTGAAAAATTACAGATCCCTAAATAGCAGTTTTCCATTTCTAAGATAAATAAGATAGTAATCAAGGTTAGTAGCTAAGTGAAATGACAATTAAAAAGTGAAAGAATACTATCCAACATAGAAGCCTGTTAAGGTCTATGGCAGCCTATTTAGCAATTACTTTAACGTCTTAACGCTTTCAATTTAATTATTTATTAAATATTAAGTTTGAGCTGGAAAAGGAGGAAATCTGCTATTTTATACTATTCAAAGTATGGCAGTTATTAAGAAAGGAAAATGTTTTGTCTGCATGTTTATTCAGCTACTGACGGCTTAAATTTATTTCAATTTTATTGCTCTTAAGCCGTTTCTCTAATTCAATCGAATTATTTTCAATCCACAAATATAAAGGAATATTCGAAACAAATAAAATAAAACTTTCTTAAATAACTAGATCCTTACTTATTAAAAGAAAAAAAGGAAATGTTCATGAAACTGTTTTCAGATAATTTTTTTCTTCGTTGTCAGAAAAAAATACTGAGGAAATATTTTAAGTTATAATGTATACGATGGATACTTCATTCACACGCAACGTGAAATATGTACGGCAGTTTTGAAAAGTTTAACTCTCTTCCAAAATGGCTTCGGAGAAAATTAGTTCTGAAAAAATAACGAGCTGACAATATAGCATCGTTTGCAGCTTTTCCAATCGAACCAGCTCACGACGCATGAGTCACTTCATATGGTTCTACTTTAATAGTTATCGTTATTGGTGTTGTATCCACTTTGCTATATTGCTTAGTTTTTCATTTATTTTTTTCTGATAAAACTATAAAATAAAATGTTATCATCATTGATAATGACTATTTTTACGAGATTAAATTTGTTGGAACAATTAGCTAGTTATATGGAAAATCTCGAAAGCTCTAATTTTTTAAGAAATTAATTTAAATTTTGGTTTATTATTTTCAATAACCAACCTTTGTAATCGATCAAGAAAGAATAATTTTTAACCCCGCCTCAAAATTTGAGGTTTTACGTTTCGATATTTCGTATAATATGAAAATCGGAGAAAGATTAACTAATAATTTCACAATTTTGTCAATACTGAAGCGTGGATTTGGTTCATGCACAGGTAGATAGCAACAAACCACATCTTCGCAAAAAAGTCAGTTGATCACTTTTGCCTCCAACCCGACGATATGATATAATATTTTATCTACATGTCTGGAACATATCGAATTTTATTGGGTAAAGTAACGGATAAATAAATAAAAAAATATAAGGGATATTTCCGTATAATTAAATATAAACATTTCCTATAATTATACTCAAGTGCATTTTTCTGCGATACATCATGTGTTGGTTTTGTTCATGAACTTATTGTTCCATCCTTCAAATTTTTCACCAAAACTGTTCACAAAGTTTAAAATAATGAGGAGGATTGGCGAATTAAGGATGAAAACCACAAAGCTTCATTTTAAAACTATATTCCTGATATAGTAGATATATTTTAACATTAAACTTCTACTTCTTAAGTTTATGATAGTAATTTTATTATTTAAGGAAGTATTATTTTTTTTAATTTATATTATTTTTTAACTTATAAATAGCTTATGAAACACTCTTACTTTAATGATTATTTTTCATTAATTTATTTTCAACTTTTCTAGACTCATCTATCATTTCTGTACCTCATCTTCAGGGTCTTCTTACTCTATTAGAATTTTGGCTATTATTATATTAATCCTCACAGTCTTTATATAACATATATATAAAGTCAATATATAAAATTTATTTTCATAATGAGGAATGTAATATTTACATTTTGTCTTGTCTAATATCACATCTATCTAATATATTAATGAAAAGTAAACATTAAAGGAAGAATGTTTCACAAGTTATTTATAAATTCTTAAGTTTAGTTTAATTTTTGTTTGTCTTGTTTCTTCTGGCATTTCTTGTTTTCGCAATGCTAAAAGAATTTGAGAACTTGTCTGTACTTCAACTACATTTTTTTTTTCTTTTAAACATTCAAGCGAATAGGATTTTGCTTCATTTGTAATGATTTTGGAAGCTAAACTTTATTGGCAGATTATATGAGAAATTTACGGAATCTATAAATATACTATTCAATCCTCTCCTCTTATTGGAAAACCCGAAGCATGAGGTCACGACAAAGCTGGCGGACTAGGTCAACCTCAGGAGAGTTGATGGAACCGGGAATGAAAGGAGGTAGCAGAGCGAGGCTCCATTGTGTTAAGATATATTAGCCAACAATGGCTCTTTTCATAACGGCTTACCTCGGCCTCGCCTGAATTAAATGGAATCTAGCCGCCTTGGATCCATTGCGCAAATTATAAATGGAACAATCCATCAATTTCCCTCCTTTCCGTATATTACGTGAAATACCGAACAAAGAGTAATTATATGAATGAAGTTCATATTAGTATCTGAATCACCTCTGTCTAATGTCTTTCATTGAGGATGGCACGCCGCAACTGCACTCAGTTATTACCGAGTTTGAGATGTGCGCGTTCCGTGGTTCGTCGGTTTCCCAGTGTTTCACCGAAGTTACGGATTAGTGTATTACAATTAGTAATACACGGGGTAATTAGAAAAACATGCAGAAATATTTCCCTCTGGAAAGAAAAAGCTAAAAATGTCCATAGCACCTTAAAACTACCAACAGTGGAGCAATTCATAAGGCGACGTCAAGTTTCTTTTATTCTTTGCATTATATTAACAATTCGTTGTTTGATAGCATAACTCCTCCACTAGTCTCAAAACATTGACAGAATGCTATAGCATCTAATAGATAAATTAAAGTTAAGTTAGAGGTAAGCTATAATTAAAAGGAAATTTCAGCCAGAAGTGAGCCCCGTTACTGGTATCATAGCATTTTCTGAAAAATATCGATAACATTTAGGTATCTCGCCAAAATACATTTATGATATAGAAGAAGAATAAAAGATAAGAAATAAATGAAAAATTGAAATAAGAAGTGAGTAAAATGAGGATTGGAGAAAAAAAAATGATATGAGAAAGATTTAAATATAAAAACCGATGAATGTTAATAAAAGTGGTTCTAGAGAACAAGAAACTGTGACTTGTGAAGGCTTAAATCTGGAACAAGCCGAAATATGCCAGTGTTTAGGAATCAAAATAAGTATTAATGGCAGGTTGGATTCCGAAATAAAACGCGCAAGAAAAGCAATAAATGTGTATTACCAATTTCGGAATGTATAATCGGGAAAATTTAAGTGGAGGTGAAGACAAAGGCAGCAATATATAAACAAATTTTATCCCTACGCTGGCCTACTATTAAGAAATTTGAGAGTCATATACAAGCCTAAGAGATGAAATTCCAGAGGAAAGATTTCGGCAAGACTAGAGTCTATCGAATGAAGATAAGAGTAGGGACAGGGCAGGAACCGCTAATAGAAAACATCCTGAGAAGATAATTGGGTTTCGACCAATTACCAAAAAAGGTGTGGGAAGCTTAGTACAACTCAGGCGTATGAAAGTGAAAATTGAACTGATTACAGCAGGTCTGTAATCCTTAGGTGGTATTTTGTTAAATGTTAAGGCTGGAGTTCAACATCAGTCTCTAGATTTAATCATTGTATTAACTATTAACATCGTTGAAATAGTTTCGTTATGTATTATTATTCAATTGCCTACTGGTCTCAACCATAGGCGCAGACTTAGAGGGAAGGGCGACCTCCCTCCCAATAACTTAATGTACAAAAATTTTAAACAAGTAAAATAAAAACAAATAATCTGCATGAACCAATAAAATTTGTAAATTAAAACCAATTAAAGAAATAGGAAAAGTCAAATGGCCTGACTAGACTAGACCCAGGAGTAAGACTAAATTGGAAGCGGAATCCTATAAGTCCAGATCAGCCTTCGTTTGTTTTTCGTTTAAGCAGTAAACGATCCCTAGAAAAAATAGGACCAGGATGGACTAGCAGATTCGACGGCTCCAGCTCACTACTAATGTCCACTGAGTCCAATGGTCTCGACTATTTCAAAAATATCACCTATTCAGCATTAGCTATTTTATTCTTACTTTTAGTGTAATCGGTTTAACATTTCGTTTTCCACCAGATTCATGTCGTACTTTTGTAATTTTTTATTTATTTCAGACTGGTGTTAATGTGTCTCTTTATGTTAGCTTTCTACGTGTAACAATCCGTTAATATGTTTAATTTTAATTTAACTTAATCACAATGTTTTCATATTGAAATAAAAGCTGGTTAGAATAACTCGTCAAGATGGAAAACCCTTAGCCCGATTTCAATTAAACCAATTCGATTCAGCAAACCGTTGAACATTCAACCATTCAACAATCCGTTGTTCTGATAACGGGTTCACTTCTTGGAAAGAATAGGGCTTGGTACAGGTCAATTGTTTGCCCTTTCCAAGTCGTGCTATGGTCCATAAAAATCAATATTGTGCAGGGTTTAGCAATTTCATTTATAACTTCTTTCGTATATTGTGTGGACGTTATCCGGCAGGAAAGGAAATTTATTTCAGAGTAAAAATTTAATCTTATCTTGTTGGTTTGCTACCGGTATCATTTGTATTAAATCAATTTTTAAAAAATGTTTTGCCAAGACAATTTAATCTAAATCCATACATTCTAGGATTCAAAATAAATGGATGAATTCACTCCTGACTTAATTGACTCAAATTTAAAAGATAAGACTTGCCCATGATACAACGAGCTTTGTATACAAATTACATACACTTGGATTACTAATTGAGATACTGATTATGTAGTACCGACTTGATAAGTAGAAAAAGTTTGTCCTTGACAGATTGCCATGGATCTGTGTCTGTGGCCATAGCAGTCGAGAAAATTTCTTATAAGTACATCCATGTAATCCATGAAGAGTCTTGGATTCAGTACTTAGTAAGGATCATACTGTTTCTTGGTCAACAGTTGTGCATGGAGGTGATTTGGTCAAGATCACGCTCAACCACCAGTTATGTTAATTTAATTAGGGCACCCACATTATAAAAATTGAATGAGTCCCAGGAAGGTCTCTCGACCCCAGGATCGATCTACTGCTGATATAACAATATGAATAATTACCTGCCAGAGCCAGACTCAAACCCAGACCCTGGAAATAGGGGAGCACAGTCCCTTACTCTCTAAGCTACCCTGCTCCTGTACATAAAACAATTATAAAATAAATTTAAAATATTAAGAAATGAAATATTTTTGCTTGTTTGTATATTAAAGTTTTTTTTTGTTTTTTTTTCAGGTGAAGCCTGTCACCCCTACGAACCATTCAAGTGCCCGGGAGACGGAGCTTGCATATCAATCCAATACTTATGCGATGGTGCTCCAGATTGCTTAGACGGCTACGATGAGGATTCTAGGTTGTGCACTGCAGGTATAGTAGATGGGTACTTTCTCAATTTATAGAGTTAGGCGATTAGTTCAAACAAGATTTTCAAGAGTATGTTATTCCATGAATAAAAAAAAAAAAAAATCTGTATGAGTTATTGATTACTACAGTGCAATTGCAAAATATATATTGTGCCTTTTAATTTTTAAAAAACAACGCATGTTTTGAAATTTATAAGTATGATTGACCACACAATTTAATGCAAACTTTCAATAAGTGTCATTTGCCCATTGTTAATGTTCTTGGTATTATATATCCATGGATACTGTCAATAGTATCAAATTGTATACAAATATTTGTATATATATATATATATATATATATATATATATATATATATATATTTATATTTACTGCAGAAAATGTATTGGTTTGTGTAAATCACTTATAAGAAATACTTGATCGAAATGATGCTCATTTATTGCTTGAAACATTATAATAGAGTGGTTTGTAAAACCATGACCTATGCCAACTCTGATGTTGGTAAACTTTAGCCAACATATTATGTGCCTTCTCCAAGCTAACTTGTCACAGTAGCATTTCCAACTCCACTTCTCACTATAGGATCTCCTTGCTAACTGTGTTGTTTTAAAATATTGCCCTCTCCCAGCCAATCTATCCCCTCTCCTGCCATAACAGCTCTGGCAGGTTTATGACCAACTGTCTTGTGAGGCAGATGTAAATGACTTGAAATATTTGTGCATAAATTACCAGGAAAATGTATGCATTAGTTGTTGTAATTGCATATATATTGTATCCAATTAACAGCAAAAACACAATGAATATCATTCAATCAAACCATTCAGCTCACTGTAGTATTAATTTTTTTATTACAAATATTATGCTTTGTTAGCTAACTGGTGCTAGCATATAATATGTATATAAACTTATCTTGTCTAATCACAAGATAAGATTTGGTTTAGCCACCAAATATATCCACCAGGAATAGTTCTGTTGTCTTAGTCAAGCAAATCTTGTAAAATTATAGATTTTTTAATGGCTTCCATTGATAATGGAATCCTCTGTTGGGGTCTATTTCAATTATTATTTCTTATTTATATTTAAGCTGCCACCTATAATTGTCATTTGCAATTTTGCTTATGTTAAAATCATATAATTTAGTTCTCTCGAGAATCCAGTTTGAGTAAAATTGTCAATTCCTTATAAAGATATTCCTAACACCAGTAAACTGATAATGAAAATAAAGTATTACTGTGGAATGTACCAACATAATGTTTTCTATTTCATTAAAAACTGATGTCAGATAAAAATTTAATTGGTTTACCTTCAGGTTTTAATCATAATATAACAATTCTCTCAGTACATACCATATTGGTGATTTGAATTTCACAAATATTTCATTGTTGTTTACTTTACCTTAAAAATATTAATTTGACTTTAACAAATTAATTTAAGGAATATTCTAGGCATGGATACTTGTATTTTTTTTTTCCAGCTCAAGTGAATTTTCAGCTATTTGGTAACAGGTTTAAAATATTTTAAATTTTTTAATATTTAGGTAATCTATTATTTAACCACTTTTTATTATTATTATTATTATGAATTTTATACTCTAAACCTGACCCATATGCTGTAATATAGCTATTCTTTTGAATAGTGAACTGCATTTCAATATTCTATCTTTCCTCTGGCCAAAAGGTAAAGTATTGATCTATAATATATAAATATGTACGCCATGCTAATAATTTGCCTGAGGATAGTTAAAAGCAGAATTAAATATCATCTGATGCAGCAAAACGACCTCCGGTGGAAGAAACATCTTCATTTCTTCAATCACTGATTGCAAGCCATGGACCTAATTATTTGGAGAAACTATTCGGAAGTAAAGCTCGTGATGCTCTAGCACCTCTTGGAGGAGTTGACAAAGTTGCAATTACACTTTCAGGTATGATTCTTAAGTTTTTTTTAGCATTATTTCAACTTAAATTAAATATTTATTCAATTATTACTCTCCTTCCCTCAAGAATAGGGGAAAAAAAAATGAAAACTTTGTGGATTGAAATTTATTGAATAGTAAGAATCAAATTCAAAGTATTATTTTTTTTGAAGTGGAAAATGCATTCACCATGTTAGAAACAGAAAAATATTGAATATTCAATGTTTTATATATATATATATATATATATATATATATATATATATATATATATATATATATATATATATATATATATATATATATATATAAATTATTATTAGCGTTTGTAAATTTAAATTTAACCTGTCAACCTCCCTTAATCAAGGTATAATTTCCTTTTCTAACAAGCCAAGTCAGAACGATACTGTGACTTTTTCAATAATAATCCTATACCTCTGCCACTTTTATACCAGTTTCTATATTATTTCAAAAATTATAAATCTGTAAGTTATGGATATAATATGATCCTGAATAATACGAATTATATAATAAATAATTATATAATCAATTTAAAAAATAATTATAAAATAATTAAATAGTTGGAACATATCAAATTTATTTTTATTGTTTATGAATATTTTATCATTAATGCCTCCATTATTTAATTTGTAGCTTGAAATATCTCTTTTTATATTTTCACTATTTTAGTCACAAGCATTGTGAGATCGGTATTTTGTTTTTCATTCATAAATAAGCAATTAGTAAACATGGATAAAATTAATTATAATAAAACAAACAGTTTGACTAGGGAGTATACACATATAAAAAGAAAATAAAGCTTATCTATTATTTATTTACGAAATGATTTGATAAAAATATGTCTAGAGAAATAGTACCATTTTTCTATTTATCAAATACTTCATACTAATAATTCTAAAAGATAAAAATAATTATTAATATTGTTAATATTGTTAATATTCTATTGGTTATAGAGTCACAAACTATTGAGGATTTTGGAGCGGCACTTCATCTTATGAGGTCAGATTTGGAGCACCTGCGTTCGGTATTTATGGCTGTTGAGAACGGAGATTTGGGAATGTTGAAGAGCCTTGGTATTAAAGATTCAGAGTTGGGAGACGTTAAATTCTTTCTAGAAAAGCTAGTCAACACTGGTTTTCTTGATTAAGCAGTATTTTAAGATCAAAGACCCTCCAGAATCTCTGATCAATTTAACAAATCAACGATACATTTCTCTTGAATTTATTTACAAAAATTATTCTGAAAGTTGTAAATATTTCCTGCCATCTTTCTTCCAAAAAATCGTAAAAAAAAAATTATCTTATTCTTTATGTTATGTTACATAAGGTAGCCATAGGGTGTGTTAAATATCTAATATTTACAAGCATATCAATATGAAACATATCAATGTAATCGATACATATCAAATGAAGTGATGTTATATTAAATATTTTTAAAGACTTTGATCCCTTGTGCTAGGTTTCCTCTGCTATTACAGCTTTATGTAAAGTGCTTTTAGAATAGCTTATAAGAGATTACTTTTCAAACATTCAATATCAGATTTAGAACAGTGTATGTTACCTCTACATTGATTTCACACAGCCACACCATCTGCTTATTTTATCAATGATGATCACTAGAATGCAATAATTTGAGATTGTGCTTTATACCATCGGAAAATTACTTCCTTTGAGGGAACAAACATATAATGCTTTAACCAATATAAGTATGGAATAATCTAAAAATAGTATGTAGATTTTATTGGAATTAATTGGCATTATCTTAATATTTTAAAATACATTGGTAAAACTAACATATCAACTCCGTCCTACAAAAGAAAAAACATTTATTTTCAAAATGTCTTTAAAATGTGACTATTACATCTATGAACATTATTACCTCAAAGGAGTCTCATTTTAACATCAAACAAAGTCAAAAATTAGATTAGCATAATGAAACAATATTTATATTCGTATTAGTTGATATAATTGGATGATTTCATAAATTTTAAAAGATACTTTTTGGAAAAACTGTTTTTGAAAATGTAAATAGGTAAGTCAATAACATGTATTTATACCTATTGAACATTTATCAGGCTGTGGTCCTAATAAATAGTGAGATAGAAATTATATTTATATGCCTTCTTCATGGTAATAAATATATTATGCCTAAAAAATTAAAGTATTGGTACTGCTTCTTCATCAGTTACATATTGTACCCATTAAGTTGAAACAATAAAATTAAACAATTGTCAATTTGTATTATAATTAATGTTCAGCTATTATATATATATATATATATATTTAGAACTCAAACACCAGTAAAATAAGAAAAAATGTTTAGTACTTAATCTGATTGTTGTATGATAAAAATTATAAATAGAACTTAATAATATCTCTTAATTAATTGTGCTTTCATTGTGCTTCGTAAAATAGCTTTTAGCATGATAACTGTTTTAAAATTAATCAATTAAGATAGAAATACTTAGCTCAAGGGATCCCTAAGGATAATTACATTTCTATTTGACTGTAATCCATAATTTAAAATAAAACATATCCTTTTATCACATATCAACCAACTGAGAAGAAACACAGCAAGCAGAAATGAAAAATCTAGATAACGGCCTGACACTGAATGATATCTTAGACAGTGCTTACTGTGTTTTTTCAAGAAAATATATATATAATATATTGTTGATTTATTATATATACATATATATATATATATATATATATATATATATATATATATATATATATATATATATATATATATATATATATATATATATATATATATATATATATATTGTTTTCTTCAAGTGTACTTTAAATATAACAACTAAAATCTCTGTATTTTCGCACTATATTAATTTATTTTCCACTCCATACCTTATTAAACTAACCAAAAATTGAAAAAAAAAAAAAAATGTAGTCACTTTTTAATATGCAAAATTTTGATTACTTCAAATTCAGTTTATAGTAAAATTGTGGAAAAATAATATCTCAGAAGTGCTGCATCTTTAGAAGAAACATTAGTATTTATTAAAATTAATAAGTTTCAATAATATTTAGAAGAAAAAAATAGAAACATTCTATTCCTCCCATATAAAATTATTTTTTAAAAATATATAGAATTAATTCATCATTTGTTGAGTTGTATAATTAGAATTAAAGAAATGTGTGTTATCTTATGTTTTGTTATTAGCAATAATAAAGAAGCAATTTTTCAACATAACTAAATTATTCATCAATTAAATGAATATGTGCATGCAACAAATAAATAACTAATATAAATTTTAATTATATTCTCCAAAACAGATATTAAATGGAAAATGTATGACAGGAAACTAGAATAATATGAAGATCAAATATATTCCTGTTGAAAATTTTTTAATACCACACCTAATAACCATGTCAGCTTATAAGATTGATGCTTGAATATTTCATATTTCCTTACATCTGAGCTGGACTCACAATTGTTTTTTATATTTCTAGATTTAATGTTCTATCTAAAAGATCAAGGACACAGAAAAAATAAAACTTTTTTTTAATATCATCTATCAAAATTCTCCTTTTGAAAAATCTAATATAAACAAGCTATTTATAACTTTTTATTCGTGTAAATATGTGTAATGGGCACTCAGTGGTCATAAGTTGGTTCCCTATTGCTTAATTGTAGGTTTACTTTCAATGCGACAAAATAAATTATGATAATCCTAGAATAGGAAAAATCATTATTTGGAAGTAATAGTTGAAATCTGGTCATGGCAAGTAGTTAAAAATGTATACTCTAATTGCCATTTAGTCATATTAGTTTGGCCCTCCTTAGTTGGAGATATGGTTCATTTACTTAGCAAGTATTTAAAGTTTCAAAAACTTACAGACATTAGGAATTTAGTGGTCTTGTAGAAAATGTTTTTCTAGACCTGATAGTAGATTGCTGTCTAAGACTGATAAGTCATTAAATGGGATTAGTTATGAGAGCCTTTTTTGATAAAGTATTTTTCTTTAGATTAAGAAGGTAATTATATGTTTGTAATTTATATGTGTTCTAATTTCCACTCTAAAAAGATGTGGGTTGCCATGTGGATAAAACTATAATACTTATGCCCATTCATCAAGTAATTAGTCTTTGATACAAATGGGGAAAATTGCTAAATAAATGAAAAAATAACCGAAAAGTATTAACTTAATTAATTATTTTAAAATAACCATCATTAATACATGATGAGCAACAATATAAGAGAATATTTGGTTAAGATTAATGTAAGAGAACTACAGCTAGATTGTTCATTTTTACTAAATGCTTGAGTTTCAATACAAAACTGATTTTTTTTTTCCACAATATTTTGCCAGCTTAACATCAATTTCTCCTAAGAACTTATTGGCAGGCTCCCTCTGAAATCTAATAAGATTCTGGAAAAACAAGACGCAGAACACAAGAAGTTATTGATGCAAGATTCAGGTCATTGATACATATTTTTTGCTATATCAGATTGTGTTGTGTTAATGCATTTTATTTATTGTGTTAATACATTCCTATGGGAAATTTGTAATGTGTTTGTTTTTATGTTTCTAATGAAAATGTGAAAAACATCAACCTAAAATAGTACAAATAGTAAAAACAATTAATGGAGAATATTTGATTTCTTAAAAAATATTATTTTGTACAGCCAACCAAATGCATAAAAAGTAAGATTTTTTTCAATGAGATTTAAAATATAATGCAATATCTCAAAAATCATATTTTTTATATCGGTAATCATTGTTTCATTTAATTATCACAACAAAACCAGTATCAAAGATTTTGAACAGAAACAATACCTAGATAATGTGACTTTTCTCATGGAATTTTTCTGTATCTCATAATTTTTTGAGAACTCAAACAATTGTTATTATCAGAAGTTCAGCATCACATTGTACCTGCTATTTTTAATTTAGGTCTATGTCAAAATATAAGTAGTAGGCATGCTATGGTAAAAATACTATATTCACATCAGACTATATAAAATTGCTTAGTAATGTATTACTGCACCAATATAAACAATTAGAGGAAAAAGTAAAAATATCTGCCCCACCTCAGTGTGTTTTAATAAGCAAAAAAACTCATCTGTTCCACATTTCTATTATTAACAAATGAAAACAAAATTGCAATCCTGAAATCAACCTAAATTTGAACATTGAATTAGATAAAATGTACAAAATATAAATACTAGGTTGTTAGAAAAGTCCTATTGCCTGAACACAACCCTTAATTCCAACTACCATAATTATCCTATAAGAATGTGTTTGTTCCTAATACTTATGTCAATGTTTACTTTGACTAATTCTTTAATTCCTTGTGACTTGAGTTGGCTTTATGGGGTCATTTAGATTTTTAAAACGCACCTGCAATGTCAGAAAAAACAATCGCGATTCGCGGTCTTTTTAGACATTACTGGAAAAAAGTTTTAAGCGCAAAGGAAGTAAAGAAATTTGCGCCATAGAAGAGTCAATCCATCGAAATACTGCCGCACGACCCAGATCAGGTCGCCCTTCAGTCGTTGATGATGACGTTTTTCTTGAATGAATGAGTCAGGATCCACATGCAACTTCTCGTTATTTATCGGCCGTAGTAGGGACTCAAATCTTTGCTGTGAACAGCTAGACAGAGTTTATACAGTTTTTAGTGCAGAATACCCCGCTTTGGTGTACAGGAACCAAGCCATTTTGCAACCCGACAATGCTCCTGCACATCATTCTCGTTTGAACAAGGAAATATCGGAACGGCAAGGAGTAAATGTTTTGCCTCCTACTGTGTATAGCCCAGATATAGCACCATCAGATTATGGTTTGTTTAGATCAATGGCTCATTTTTTAGAATGTCGGATCTTTGATAATTACGAGGACGTAAAAATTGGATGTGAAGAGTTCTTTGCCTCAAAACCAAAGGAGTGGTACCAGCATCAAATCCAATTTCTGGCAGAAAGATGGGTGAAAATAATTGAAAACAATGGACTTTACTTTGAAGAGTAGTATTCAATGTTTAAAATAAGTAATCTGAAATAAAGCTATACATATGCACAAGGACTTTTGTAACAACTTATTAATATCACACCTAACGAAAGTATTACTTCCAATTCTTCACCCTCAAGTGGACTAGACTACTAATTTTTTGGAATTCTAAAAGCGTCATAATTTTATTTTTTTCAAGATAAGTGCTAGCCTGCGAAGAAAATGAAACGTTCCTGTAAAATGATCTATTTTAAAATTGTAATTAATCATAATGAATTAAATAGCTAAAGCAAAACCAGATAATTGAATGCAACATAACACAGATAAATAATTGGCAAGTTTATAAGAAATTAGATTTATGTGACAACTCATGAAAGTATTGGGTTTTAAACAGAAAAAAAGTTCTGTGCAAATTACGGTAAAATATATTTACATTACACCAGCGGTTTCAAACCTTTATGCTACTTAGCCTTCCAAAAAAAAAATGTTTTTCCACACCTCTCCATCATTGAATGCAAATAATAATATAATCACGTTTTAAATAATAATAACTTTATTACAAAAAAATAATGAAAACAATAATTAACAGAAAAATAAGATTTTGCTATAATACCAACATGCATATTTATTTTTATATTAAATTACTAATTAAACTACATCTAACGCATCAAAATTTAATGCGAGAGTTGTTTTTGTTTTTTGGAATGAAGTTTATCAAATCTTGGGGACAAGGGCGTAAATAGCAGGTGGCAAAGTAACAAATGCCATTGGCCTTGGCTCAAGAGAGACCTCGAATTGGCCTTTATAATTATATAATACATTGTTAAATTATATGGAATAATGCAATTAATAACCAATATTGTATTATTATGTAGAACACATAATATCTTCAAACTTCGACTAAGCTTAAGGGGACTGCAAAATCATACTAGTACCACTGCTTATGGGCAATGTCCCACTCGTAATTCTTTTTCGACTATTAACCTGCTTCGATATTTTGTGTTCATTTCAGACAGTGCAGAAAAAACTGTTTCGCATAAATAAGACGTTACAAACGGTAGAAGTCCTGGCATTGCTTTGTTATAAAAAGATTAGAAGCCAATAATGTGATGTTTGATTCTGAATATTTATGTTGTCCAATTTTCATCAAAAATAATTATGTACAGGTTTTGCAGTGTATTCAGAATGTAGAGTTTCATGGTGCTGTTTTAATTTGACTAGTCTCATACTATCTAAAGCCAAAATTTCGAGCACAACAGATTGATCAGTTGTCATCAAATGAATCCCTAACAACAGATTGATTTTTCCAAACCATCAATAATAACACTTGTGAATCTAAACAATAAAGATAGTTCATACAATGCATTGTCTTTTCTTCGGAGCTTCAACTCCTTCTTTTATTCCCGCTTATATCAGCATCTGTGTCTTCATTACTGATAATTTTTCTCTTGTAATCACTTAAAAATTCATTCGTCTAGAAAATATTTTATTAATATAATTTATAAACGATTATTTTCTTAGAGAAATCAGAATAAAAACTATATCATACCCCGCCAATATGCTTCAGTTGACACTTTTGTAACGCATGATGTTTAAATTTGAGATTATTGCTATATACAACTATCAGTTCTTTTTTTTTTTATGTAACAGAAACAGTGTTTGCAAAGACACCATTTTTAAAATTTTCCTTTCCGGATAATTTTTTAATAGGAATCATATGAATGTATAAAAATGTAAGAAAAATAAACATAGAGTCCTCAATTGACAAGGAATGGAGGAGGCCGTAAACAGTTTAATGTACATTTTAGCCTGATGAAGGAGACCAAAACCGGTTGGGAAAGAAATGAATTTTGTAGTGGAAGACAATGTCTTTTTTATTCTTAGAAAAATAAACATTATTTCATAGAATTTCTACTGCTACTTTTAGATATAAAGCTTATTTGTATATACATATTATGCTATGAACATTATTTGTTTTATTAAAAATTTTGGTGTCTCCCCTACCAATGGGTTGGAAATTCCTGCATTATACAACACATTTAATTCATATAGTGTTCTCCAGGGTGTTCCATTACCTTCCACCAACATTTAGACATCTTGTCTATCCCAAATGCAAAAAAAATTAATTTTGTTGACTGAAGAAATCTTTTATTGCTGATTACATCTTTTCTTGTGTTTTGAAATTATTTTATGTTACATAATGATCTACTTACCAAAAAAAGGTGGTAATCTTCTTCTTCTTAGGGATTTTATTCGCACATTGAAGTTTCGCTCAGCCAAAGTCCTCCTTCAGTCTGTTCCTCCACTCTTCTATGTTCATCACTTCCTCTTCCATCAGTCCCCGTCCCGCCATACTTTCAGCCACAGCATTTCTCCATCTGACATGCGACCTCTCTTCCTTCTACCCCCGGCTACCCACTCCAATGCCTTTTTGAGTGATTTGTTCATCATCCATTCTTTTAAGGTGTCTGGACCATCTCAGTCTCCTTTCTTTTATCACCTTCAGAACATTCTTTCTTACTTCTATCCTCTCTCAAATAGTCTCATTCCTGAGTCTCTGTGTCCTAGCGATCCTGGCCGACCTCCTCCAAAAATCTATATCCACAGCCAGGAATCTTTTGCCCTGTGATTTTTCTAGAGACCATGTTTAGCGCTACAGAGCATTAAGCTTTCTACCAGACCTTATATATTAGTTTTTCACTTTCGCATAAATGTATCCGCTCCAGAGCACTGGATTTAACATACTGATAGCTTTCCGTCCGTTTGTTATTCTTTTTTCTGCATCCTATCTTTCATTAGTATGCCGTTTTGCCGCATTTTTTCGTATAATACAGTTATCAACATATATTTTGAATAGGGACGGAGAAATATAGCATCCTTGTAGAAGGCCTTTATTGTTTCCAAATTCCTCTGAAATCAAGGAGCCAATTTTTATTTTGCATTCATTATCTCAATGTATTTATTTTAACACTCTCACTAAGTCAGCGTCAATATCAGCTTGTTCCAGAGCTTTCCACAGCAATTTCGCTGTTATAGGCTTTTTCGAGATATATGAAAATCATGTCTAGTCTCTTCGATTTTTCTGTTTGTTTTTCTAACATCTGCCTGAGTGCAAATATGTGGTCAATGCAAGACTTCTCTGCTGTAACATTGTTCTTCGGTTTAGTAATTTAATTGGACTAATGATCCGCTGAATGATGATGGGGGAGGACTTGCCAACGAAGACTCAAGATTTTTTGCTGGGTTATTTAGCTTAGGTAACCTGACATTGTTATGGTTCAAGATAAAGTGTTTCCCGTTCACCAATTACGGACCGGTAAAACAAAAATTTTCAAACCACTTGTGGCATGTACGCTCCTCGACCACCCCAGGATACACTACACAAATGTTTTAGGTTGCAGTACTTGCATTGTAACTGTGTTTAAATTTAATAGCATGCAAGGCCCCAAATGTTCCTTTGTCACTTCCATGTCGAGTACTGAATTATTGTTTAAAATAGTTTTATTCTGTAAACAGGATTTAATTCTTTGAACTGAGGCCAACTAATCCATACTATTTGTTAAGAAACACAGAGAAGTAAACAACTATTTTATTGTGCCTATTTATAAAACGGACAGAACTTTTTTTACAATCCATTTTGAATAGTATCCCCTCATCAATTATTGAGTTCAAATTTTAGGTCAAGAATAGTAGTATCTTGGTGTCCTACTTAAACAAACATAAAACTTAGAGACAGGATTCTAATGGTTTAACCCTTCTTAAAAATAAATAACTATTATGACTAACTATCAAGATAGTAAAAAATAAGAGTGAATAATTTTAGAACCACTAATGAAAACAATACATTTATTTGATCAACATAATGCATTTTAAACATATAAATGTGAGTGTTTACATAAATAAAATAACAATTTCAAACATATATTAATAATTTATGTAGGCAATAGGCAACAACTTCCAAGCCGTAATAACTTCAATAAACAATACATTATCAATAATTTATATACAAAACAATAATATCTTAACACTAAAGGGATATTCACAATGTTTTTTTTGTTTTGTTTTTTAAATTTCGTATAATTTTCTTTCTAATATTACATTGTATTATTGTTATTATTTATCCACTGCATAAATAAAAATAAAAGATTTTGTAAGAAGTATAAAAAAAAATAAATTAAAAGAAAAATCTATTTACAAAAATGTCAATAAACTTGCAACTTCTTAAGAGAGCAAAAGAATTACGAGATGGATGAAAGATAAATAAATTTTCCTCTTCGAGGGTAATATAAATCAAGAAACTGGGCATGCATAATTTTTAGTTTCATTTAAATTATCATTCAAGCATCATAGCACAATTACTGATTTGATAAAAGCAGCACTAACAAAATATAAATCATTAATTAAAAATTATATGAAAACAAACTAATCTGATCAAATTTCTATTTAACATTGATAAAATTAAATTCAAAAATTCAAAGAATGTTGATAACATATATATATATATATATATATATATATATATATATATATATATATATATATATATATATATATATATATATATATATATAAACAACGAAGATTTTATAATAAAGAGATGCACGTTAAAAGAATTGACGATGACAAGTTATATCAAAGCCATAACCCTATTTCTCATTTAAAAAAAAAAATTGTCCTGCTTTTATATGTATAAATGTATTATTTAAAAAAGAAACAGTTGAAACATTAAACAAATAAAAATTAGCTTATATATGCTGATACATGCGTACAATGAAAAATCAAAGCCATTTGATCAAATTTCAATTGAGTTTTATATTATCTTAAATAGAATTAAATGCATTTTTTCCACTCCTGAAATCATCAAATACTATTTACTTAAAATTACTTTTATAATATGAATATCAACTTTCAAGCCATAACAAAAGTAGTATATTGGAAAATATGCATTCATTTGATTAAATATTAAAAATAAACCAATGAAAAGGAACTTCTTGATTTATTTTGACAATAATTACGAATAAAGTATCACATATCATGATTAGAATTAATTCATACAAAATACCTCCTAACTAGTGATAAAAAAAAACTAAAATACAGTAAATAAATTAAGCACATATAGAAGCAGGTCAATGCAACCGATAGAAATGATATATCAAAACAAAATTATGAGTTTATAAAAAAAAATCAACAAAAAAAAACTTAAATGTATGTATTTTAAAAGTCTTCTTCAAACAAATGTATTCTAAACTTCAATTCTACAGATATTGCATATTGTTTTTATGTGTGTGGGATGTGAGTGTAGTTAAAAAGGTAATCACTATACATACACATTAACACATGTGTACATAAAACTTGGTACAATGATAAGAATACATAAAGTGTTTAGACAACCCACAATTTAAATAAATCTTATATATTTAGGTAACAAGCCCGATTAATAAATTAATAACTACTTTTACATTAAGAAAACTAGTACAAATTTAAGAAAACATTTTCTATTTAGACAACCCCCATTATAAAACACGTTAGTATAAGAGCTTATGTGTCACTTTTACACATAAAATACCAAATTAACAGCTGGAGAATATTTTCCAACTTCAATTTTACATTATAAAATGTTTGCTCAAGGAAAAAGAATTCCTTTATGTACTTCAATAGGAATGTGTGTGTTCTTTACTACCAGAAGTTTGCCTATCTACTATATCTTAAATTTATTTTAACTTCAACAATATAAATTAAAAAAAAAAAAATCACTTTTACTCCAAACTAAGAATACAGAAATCAATAATACAAAAAAAAAAAAAAAAAGAAGAAGAAGAAAACTAAAACAGCCATAAGACATGCTAACAACTGACAAAATTTTAAGGAATCAGTCAACAGCAAAAGAAATATATGCAGGTTAAACCTGTAATTAAATGAGAAATGTGACTGATTAAATGATAATTTTAAACAACTCTATAGTATCTAAATTTATTAAAGGAAGAACAATATATAAATTCTTTATATACATAAACTAAGACAAAGCCTGATTTAGTTACATTATTCACTTAAAAATAAGTGAGAAAAAACATACCCGACCAACTTTAATATGAAATAAGGCATTATTTCTAAATATTGCATGCAATTTGCTAGGTGGGCAAATGGAGACAATTTGAAAAGTTTTGGAGGCAGATTTGATTGATATTTAGGAATAATTCAACGCAGGTCAGGGTTATCATTCACTTGTTTTTTTATACGTAGAAGAATGGTTGTATACCACTGATCCAGTCGTGAAATAGAATCATAATCTTTTACTGCTTCCGTAAAGCCATCAGCATTTTGTTCCTCTATGTGATCAATTAGAACCTGCAATCCAAAAGCTCAGTTATGTATAATGAATATATAAATAACTCTATAGAATTTTATATAGAAATAGAAAACAACTTTATTCTGGCACAAAGTTCCTTGAGAATAACAAAGATGAACAAAAAATAACGATTATTTCTGGCCATAAGACATATTATATAATGAATAAAAATTATAAGTATATACATAAAATATATCTATATGCAAACAAAAAAAAAATAAAGAAAAAGTTACAACAGAAAATAAAAACATATTTACATCAGTAATATAAAAATACTAGCTGACCCGGCAATGGACGCTATTGTAGGATTTGAGTATATATATATATATATATATATATATATATATATATATATATATATATATATATATATATATATATATATATATATAGATTAAATACACAATTGAAAGTTAGATAAAAATTATTGTAAATGTAGTATTAAAAAATCAAATTAGTTGAAGTTCAAAATAGAATTAGCTCACCAGTTCAAACGATGATCCTGACACAAAAATAGAATTAGCTCACCCATTCAAACGATGATCCTGACACAGACAGACCAATGGCAAAAAATATGTTTTGTTTTTTTTACTTAGAGGGGCTCTGCAAAGCGAAGAAAAGTGCACATCGATAATTTAACCCGATTTCAATATTCTTCTTACCCTAACAACACTACGCCTATGTTCTGCAGTGGTAGAAAAGGAAAAATCAGTTGACAACCGCATGATGGTATAGAAGGATCAATCTAGTTAGGGATTGATAAATTATTTGCCACTTCTATAAATTTGTTTTATTGAAAACTAGTTTCGAATGTTATACATTCATCCTCAGTTCTAAAAACACACAAAAAAATCGAAAATAAGCAATTCAAAATATAGTTTGGTATTATTATACATACTAAATTAGATCAATATAAATCAGTATTATAAAACATTTATCAATTATCAATTTAATTACAATAAGAAATAACAGTTTAAGCATCAGGGTTTTTCCAGTAATGCCGGTGAGTAATTGTTTTTTCTGTTATAAATGGGAATAAATTTAAGGAATAATTTTAAAAAATCTGGATTTTTTTTGCTTAAATGACCAAATAAATATCATCTCCATTAGTCCAATCTTAAATTTATTCCCATCTATAACAGAAAAAATAATTACTCACCGGCATTACTGGAAAAACCTTGACCCTTAAACCATTTACCTATAAACATGCTACCTATCTTTCGTTCATTGTTAGTTCAATGCGAGAAGAAACCAGTACAAACTTTTCTGTTTGATATGATCCATTTAAACCTTGGTGAGTACCAACATGTATTTGATTTCTTGTCTTAATTAAATTCATAATTGATAAATGTTTTATAATACTGATTTATATTAATCTAATTTAATATGTATAATAATAACAATTGTATAATATAACATACGTATAATAATTGCTTATTTTTGAATTTTTTGTGTGTTTTTAGAACTGAGGATGAATGTATAACATTCGAAACTAGTTTTCAATAAAACAAATTTATAGAAGTGGCAAATAATTTATCAATCCCTAATTAGATTGATCCTTCTATACCATCATGCGGTTGTCAACTGATTTTTCCTTTTCTACCACTGCAGAACATAAGCGTAGTGTTGTTAGGGTAAGAAGAATATTGAAATCGGGTTAAATTATCGATGTGCACTTTTCTTCGCTTTGCAGAGCCCCTCTAAGTAAAAAAACAAAACATATTTTTTGCCATTGGTCTGTCTGTGTCAGGATTATCGTTTGAACGGGTGAGCTAATTCTATTTTGAACTTCAACTAATTTGGTTAATGAATGTATAGCATTCAAAACTAGTTTTCAATAAAACAAATTTATAGAAGTGGCAAATAATTTATCAATCCCTAATTAGAAAAGTAAAAATGTTCACTGTTGCAATGTTCAATGCGCTATATCTTTGCTAATAATGGTCCGATTTGAATGATTTTTATTTTTTTTTGTAGAGAATTCAATTAAAGTGGTTAGTTTATTTAATAATTTAAACACTTTTTAAAATATATTTGAACAAAATTCAATTATTTTTTAATTTTATATTTTTCCTTTTATATATGTATTTTGTAAAAATTGAAAAACCTATACCAATATCACTTTTTAAACTCGAGATATAAAATAAAGCAGTTTCAATGTGTTTTATTTTTTTTTTAATCCCTAGTGTGCACATCTGATGATTTTTTGTTTTGTAGGTAATTCAATTATCTTTTAAAGGAGAATTCGTGTAATCAGCGAAAAATGTATACTTTTCTATATATGCGCAAACGAAATATAGAAGGGATTTTCGGCTTTTTCACAGCCTCAATATCAATATCGGTAAATTTTATTATTGCAAAACCATCTAGGAATCCTGAGGATGATAAAGCTAAAATTTGGTAAAGATTGGTTCAGCGGTTAGACCTTATAAACTAAAAATGGGCTGCCCTTTTATATAATAGTAAGATGACACTAAGAAAACAGGAACCATTTGAACAATTCAAACCAAATTAGAAAAACTAAAGTTTCTTGGTGTGCTGAATCAAAATCTGCTATCGTTTTTGGTGTGAAAAAATCTAAAAGGCTAGTTTCTTTAATAATTTAAACACTTTTAAAAGTTTATTTGACCAAAAATCAATTACTTTTTAATGTTTATATTTTTCCTTTAATATAATTTTTAAAAACCAACGGCTTTGCTGGAAAAACCATACCGATATCATTTTTCAAACTCAAGATATAAAATAAAGCAGTTTCAACATTTTTTTTTTTTTAATCCAAAGAGACTTGATGGTTAGTTTGTTTTGTTTTGTAGGTTCAATTATCTTACAAATGAGCATTCGTAGAATCAGCGAAAAATGTATACTTTTCGATTCATAATAAAATATAGAAGTGGTTTTTCGGCTTTTGCACAGCGACAATATACATATAGTAAAATTTTATTATTGCAAAACCATCTAGGAACCATGAAGATGATATAGTTAAAATATGGTAAAGATTGGTTCAGTAGTTTTCACGATTAGATCTTACAAACATATAACGGGCTGCCTTTTTAAATAATAGTATAATTTAAAAAGATAAATGCACATAATCACATAGCAAAAATAAAATGAAAAAAAATAGAAATCTTTATACAAAATCATAGATGGGAAATAATCAAGTAAAGTATTTAACATAAAAAAGAAAGAAATTCTTGAAAAATATATAGAAAAAACAAACAATATTTATGAAGAGTGACATTGGAACAATATAGTGTAATATTGGAAGAGTGATATTAGAATAAGTAATTATTGGAACCAGATTCTTATAACATAGTGCATAGATGATTAAGCAGTAACTGTATCGTGAAGAGAAACTAGAATATGAGGATTTTGAAAATGCATAAGGAGAGGGAGGGGGAATGCTGGACTTTAAGAGGGAGGGAATTCCAGAAAATAGTGGAGAGGGTAATAAAAGAATATTGAAATGAGGCAGATCTATAGAAAGGAGTATAAAGGTCAGAAGGTCAAGATCTTATGGTAAGGGAGTGGGATAGAGGATGATGGTGAATAGGAGGATAGGAATGGCGATGGTGGTCGATTACTTGGTAAAGGAATGTGCCTAGGAAATATTGTCTACAGAAGGAGGGGAAGAGCCACCCTAACTCAGCTTAATGATAGAAAACATGGAACGTCTTGAGATCTAATTAACAAATCTAACAAAATTATTCATAATTCTCTTTAGTCGGTAAATATGAATATATATGTACTAGTAATATGATGGAAGCCAATAGAGCACATTTGACTAATTAATACACTGTATCTTCAGACTTGTTTTGTTTATATTATAATACTTAAATTTAAAACATTTAACCACAATCTCATTTTGAAGTGATACAACCAAATAAAAAAATTAATTTCAAAATTTATTTAGCCATTTAATAGGTGTATAGTTTAATTAATTTTCAGACAGGTCATAAGAGCGTGGTCCTCCAAATTTCTCTATCTAACTTCGTTAAAAAGTCGGTTACCCTTATTATTAAGGTAGGCTTGTTTTAAACACTAAGAGTAAACAAATGTTAATCGAAAATAATTGATGATCGATTACAAACTACTAATATCATAAGACAGCTATTCACAGAGATGACAAATGCATATTAAAATTAAATAGGCAAACCGAACTTAATCAAGCTACTATAATTTTCTTTTTTTAAATCAGCATTTCCATGATAACAATAAAATAAAAACATACAATTTGTCAAACTTGCTTCTTGAAATGATTGTCATATTCCACCATTTGCTAAATTATAAACTTCTTTGACAAAACAACATAACTGGAGAGAGAATATTCAATAAAAACTAATTGTTGAAATCAAAATTCATTAATACTAGTATACCTGGGCGAGAACTCTCGCATTAGATATCAATGCTTATTCTAATCCCTAATACATTCAAGGTGTAAGCGATATTAGGGAAACAATATAATATTACCAAAAAAGTTTATTTAACATACAGATTTGGTGAAGCTGCATTGGATGTTAATGACTGTGTTGAAGTTACAGTTCATACTTGATAAGTAATTAGCTTACCCTACTGGAAAACATCTCTTCAATTTAGCACTTAGGCAATTAGATCCAGCTATACCATTTTCTACGTTTAATATTCATAATTAACAGTGCCCTTTAGGGTTGGACATGGGAAACAATATATAATTTCCCACTCATTAAAAGTGTTTGTAAACAGACTCAAATTGATATAAAGTTGCCATGACAACAGCACGTACGCAAGATGGCATGAGGCCCGTGCGGACATAAGTTGTGCGTTATCTCAAAAACGGTAGGTTTTAAGCTTTAAAACGCTGGACCAATACGCTTCATGGGAGCGTAAATGATCTTGATGCCCGCGTCAAAATCTTTAAAATCCAACTTATCCCGTCTCGATCCGCCGACTCTCAGTCATCAAAGTTTTGAAACCTTCCAGTTTTTTCATCACTTTTATTTAAGCCCTTGTAAGATTTTAAAAAACAAAATTGGAATTCGTCACATCTCCGTGAAATTCCCGTTCTTTTGATACCTCATTCGTCAAAATCCATCGCTCCTGAGAGCCGGAAAAGGGATCTATACTACCGTAATAATATATAGTAGTGATATTTTTATCAAATGTATTATTTATTAAACTAGAGATATGACCATTTTCAAAGAATTCACCAATAAACATCATTAATTAAAATATACTATAGAAAAAATTAGGATGCTTAAAATGGTTTTTACTAATACCAAAATTATATAGGGACTATAAATTTGTCTGATTAAAAAACAAAAAAAAATTAAACCGTAGAGAATAACTTCTATGGAAAGGAATAAAAATAAGCAACATACACTTTTAAAGCCCTGTAAAACGAGAGAGAGCACAAAAAAATTTGAGAGAACAGAATACCTATATTAAAAGTAGCAAAATGAGCAAATAATTAAAATTTGTCAATATTCTTTAACAATTCAGTTTTGTTTTTTTAAGTAAAACCAAAAGACTAGAAAATAAATATTTTAAATTACGGAAAGCCTAATTTTTTTTATATTTAATTGAATATCCAATTAATTAAATCAATGTTATGACAATTGAATCTTTTTTCTTTTCTTTTAAATTTTTAATTAACACTATTTGAACATCAACGATTTCAATAACAATAACAATGCAATGACTCATGTAATATGCTTCAGTTATTGAGTAGGAGAATGAAAAATAAGTATTTTTTTACGAGAAGATATCAGTCATACTTAGTAAGTGAAATAGCATAATTTTTTTCTATAAAAAATGAATAAGCAGCTTAAAAGTATAGCCTACAATTGGAAGTCTTGAAAATCTCATCATGAACAGACTATCTCAAGACACTTAATAAAGAAATTTCAATACAATGAATTTTAAAGGAGCTAAAACCCTGAAGGAACCTTCACTGTTCTTTAATTCTATCTGAAACTATTCCTGTTGTCTAATACAGATTGAAATTAAGGTCTGTTGAGTGAAATCTTAATAAAAAGCTACAAGAATAGGAGAATAGACATGAAAAGGATATGACAATTCCAAACAACCACAAGTTCTAAATTTAATGAAAAATAGTTTCAAAGAAGGAATTGGGATATTCTACAACAAATACTTTTATATTGTGTTATTCCAGATTACCATTTTTCCTGCAGCTATAATATGGATAAATATTTTCTTATAATAAGGGGGATTGGACTAAATAATTTTAGAAATTAACATAAACATAAATAAATACATAAAAATCAGCTGAGCTCAAGGTTTCAACTTTTAAATATTTTGTTCGAATGCGCGAAGAAAGAAAGACTTTTTTATCTGTTATTTTTCAATGGAAGCAGCAGTTAACTTTTAATAGAAAATAACAGTTTAAAAAATAACAGACTGATAACAAATTTACAAATAAATTTACTGTACAAGATAAAGAATAAAATTTAAAAAAAAAAATTGTTATTAGGAGGAAAAACTTTTCATGTGTTTTTTGTAAAGTTTGCTAAAAACCACATATGCCTTTTTCAAAAAATGAAGTCGATATAAACAATTCAATGCAGATAGATTGCAATTATAAAATATTTTTAATAGTTCTATGACAGTATAAAAGATCTAACACTGAACAAGATTGCTTGACATCTCTTCAACTCATTCTTTAAATAAAGAAGAATTTTAATTACAACGAAATTGGTCTTTTAGTTGAAACAAAATAAAACTTAACACCTTAACTGATTGAAAAAATCTGTTTCTAAATCTGTACATCAGAGGTAAAAGGTCCAATTTTGCTGATTTTGGTTTTATTGTATATTTGAATTAATCTGGCTATATTTTTCGAGAATAAGTATCATAAATAAGCTATAAGGGTAATAAAATATGAAACAGTTGAAATATAAAGATTGACCAATATCCTTCTTTTTTGCTCTTCTATAAAACTTGGAAAATGCCATGGCAGTTTACCACTGATGTACAGGAATAAGAATATATATTTTAAATTAATGCAAAAATAACTTATAAATACATTTTCAAAACATAAATACCTTCAAAAGTTTATATTCTCTGGAATCTTGAAATGTTGGATAAAGATCTATGTATCGCTCCATAGCTTGCTGGGCATTAAGTACATCAACACACAAATGGCACAAAGCAGCTCTGAAGAAGTATTCTTTAGCACTATACTTAAGTAAAGAATTGTCCAAGGAAGAAGAGGCCACCTGAAAAAAAATAAATGAAACGTGATAAATAAACAAGGTCGAAGTCCATTTATAGTAGGTGTGTCCAGCCCAAGGCATCTATGCCATAATGGGCACCCTGGAAGTTCAGAATTGGCAAGTGGCAGGTCAGTAAATTTTAAATTTTTGTATTTTTCATTTTGTTATTTTTCAATAATATAATATTCTGAAAGGCTGAAATAACTTCGAGTTAGTGGTAATTAACAATAAGCAAGGTTGTATATGGTTATTCCTAACATGCATTTTTATTGGATAAATAATAGTTATGTTATTATTCGTTCTCTTTTCATTATGTTGTAATTACTCTAAAAATTTACAAAAGGGGAAAGAATATATTAAAAAACCAGCGCCTATCCCATATAGAAATGATTATTGTGAAGGTGGTAGGGTACAGGAGGGGGGTGAAAGTACAGTTGTGGCACGCCTCAACATTGTGAACGCTTGGTTGTGGCACGTGTTAGAAAAAGGATGGGTACTTCTGATTTAGAACATCACTCATTCGTCTTCGAAATAGATATTTTGATAAAATAAAATAATACGTCCAATATAAGAATCAATATTTAGTCTAGTTATTTTTTTACAAATAGAAATCTAGTAAATTAATACAATATTCTCTTCTGGAGAAACTGTAAAATCAATTTAATATCTGAATTCAATGAATATTTAGAGCTTTTAAAAGTTATAGGAAGACAAAAATACTTATCAACAATTAAACATGATGTAATTTACTACATCGAGATTAGTGTCATTCTTAAAATGTATTTTATTACAATTTTACAGAAAAATTTGATATTTTTTTGAGAAAAAAAGTTCATAACAATAAAGATCTTTTAAATTTAAGAAAATTCCAATGAATTCAGTTTTACTGTTAGGTAATAGCTTTGGGGCCTTAGATTAAGTATTTCTGCTAAATTGCAAAATTACTACAATCGAGGACCAGAACACTATAAAATGTCATTCATCTGGAGTTGATCGCTTATCATGGTAATAATTTATAATTCTGTAGGAAAATGAACTGCTTAAACGCAATTAGCAGACTTTAAAAATATAAGAATCATTAATATTTACATATAGATATTCTAGGGTAAATCTTCTTTACCATGTAGAGATCAATATCTCTGAATATAGCTTTATGAAGTAACGGTTCTGTTCCCGAAAAACCTAAGGATTAAGGAAAAACTGCTTGAATAAATATATAATGGCCTGGTTCAAAAAACAGATATCAATGCAATAAGTACACATGGTTGGTTAACTACAAACCTCTTCTATGCCAACCAATGACATGGCATCAATCAAGAGAAAGTCCTAGTACCTTTGAAAGTAATAGCGAGACACAATTTAATTTCTTTTATTTAAAGGGAGAAGTTGATCGGGGGTGCGGTCAAAGAAATAGACTTAATAAGTGTGGTCTTATATAATTGTGCCTACGTTTCGGCCTAAATTTTAGGCCATCTTCAGGGCTAAAAATGAAAACAAAATAACAACAATGAAAAAATAGAAAAGAGGCAGTACCAGTAACAGTAAAAATGATAAATGATAAAAACAGAAAATACAAGTAAGATAAAAAGTATAAAGAATAAAAAGAAAAGGATAACACTAAATTACATAATACAAAAGACAATTGAAAAAATACAATCAAATAAAATAAATGAAATAACAATGTAAAAATTAAAAATTAAAAACAATGCGATATTTACACAGGGAATAGTGAAATATATGAAATCTATTAATTAAAAAGACACATAATATGAAGGTTTGGTAATGTGTAAAGCATACATGCATAGCAAAGCATAAAGCATAAATGCATACAGTATATAAAAGCATACAGAGATAGTTGTAAGTTATGCAAAAGATGACTATGATGTTAAAGAAGTTGACATTGTTGTAATTGATTTTTGTAATTATGAGATGAAGGAGTAAAATATAAAATAATGTAAGCCCCAAAAACAAAAATAGATAAAAATCCTATGTGGTGAAGAAAGATTCATTCATAATTCTTTCTTCACCACATAGGATTTTTATCTATTTTTGTTTTTGGGGCTTACATTATTTTATATTTTACTCCTTCATCTCATAATTACAAAAATCAATTACAACAATGTCAACTTCTTTAACATCATAGTCATCTTTTGCATAACTTACAACTATCTCTGTATGCTTTTATATACTGTATGCATTTATGCTTTATGCTTTGCTATGCATGTATGCTTTACACATTACCAAACCTTCATATTATGTGTCTTTTTAATTAATAGATTTCATATATTTCACTATTCCCTGTGTAAATATCGCATTGTTTTTAATTTTTAATTTTTACATTGTTATTTCATTTATTTTATTTGATTGTATTTTTTCAATTGTCTTTTGTATTATGTAATTTAGTGTTATCCTTTTCTTTTTATTCTTTATACTTATTGTTGTTATTTTGTTTTCATTTTTAGCCCTGAAGATGGCCTAAAATTTAGGCCGAAACGTAGGCACAATTATATAAGACCACACTTATTAAGTCTATTTCTTTGACCGCACCCCCGATCAACTTCTCCCTTTAAATATAAATATACGGTCAACAATAACTCCCTCCATTAATTTCTTTTATTGCATTAGATACCCTTCGGTTTTCCAATGCCAACCAATGACATGGCATCAATCAAGAGAAAGTCCTAGTACCTTTGAAAGTAATAGCGAGACACAATTTAATTTCTTTTATTGCATTAGATACCCTTCGGTTTTCCAACCAGGGCAGGAATAGGCCAGTTAATCTGGGATCCTGGTTGGAAAGATGGAAATGGTTTTAATCTGTTCATTAGACGTCATATAATAGTAACCTAAGTTTTTCCCATTCTAAGTGATGAATCAAGGAGTTTTTTCAGGAAGTATAAAAAAATTATTTATTTTTTTGCTTATACCTGGAAACTTTTGCATTTTTTTTAATACTTCCGGGAACAATTTGAGGTTCAAAATCAGTATATTAACAAGCATAAATGGTCAAATTTTCAGAACTTCTCCAAAACTTTCCTCCGAGAGCTCTTGCTCAAAGAAGAATTTGGATATTCCGCCTCATAACTTCGACTCATGTCCACTTCAAAACCGAGCGTCCAAAAAAAAAAAAGATTTAGAATCGAAATTGTAGATAATTTACTCTTCTTTAATTTGGTATATATTAATAATTGGAATTTATTCGAATAATGCATAGTTTCCAGGTTTGAGCAAAAAAAAAAAATCTGATGTGGACAACACATGACTTCCTTGTACTCCTATTAAACTATAAATCGTTGGCTCAAAAAGTGATCCTCAATTTGGTTACTAATTTCCGAAAATTACAATATCTCAAAAACGAAATTCTGCGTCAGGACACCCATCTACTGACACACACACATACTATTGTTTCTGGAGGTTTCATTCCGTTATTAAATGTCGTTTTTTTTCAGTAGGTAACTAGTTTCCAAGAGATTTCTTTGTGTTCCGTGGCAACATTAAAAGTGTCAATATCACTAGATAAAGCATTAGAAATCGACAGTTTCTAAATTTTAAGCGGAAGAACCCACTTAACTTATATCTTATTCTCCTGCTGCAGACTTGTTCATCGCACAAATAGGGAGGAAAACCAGTATTATATGACCAATATTAACACTTAAAATAAGTAATAAAAATGTTTAATTAGAGTATAAACAAAATCGCATTGGTAACCTTTATTACCGAAACATATGATTTCTCCATTTAATTTTAATATAATTTTTGATGTAAGTTTATTATGACCTTCAAGTAAATTTTAACCAAAATCTATTATATTATTTATATTGATATAAAGTCCTATTTACCAAGTTTCAGATGATTTACATTATATTTTAATATATTGTTTAATGAAAGTTTTTATGACCTTCAAATAAAGTACCACTTCCGGTTTTCCAATTTAGACCAAAATCTAGTATGTTATTTAAATCAATGTATAAATTATAAATAGTAAATTTGAGAAGTTTTGCATAGTATTATAATACAATTTTTGATGGAAATCAATTATGAACTACAAGTAAAGTACCACTTCCGGTGATCACGCAGTGACCAAAAAGAGAAGTTCACAACTAGATTTTACAGCAATCCTAAATACAAAATTTCAACTTTCTACGACCAACCATTTTTGAGATACGAACGTACGTACGTACGTACAGACGTCACGACGAAACTAGTCAAAATGGATTCAGGGATGGTCAAAATGGATATTTCCGTTAAAATCTGAAAACCGAAAATTTTCGCAATTACAATACTTCCTTTACTTCATACAAGGAAGTAAAAAACACAAACAATTATTTATTTTTTTTGCTTTTATCGTACTTTCGAAAAAAAATCAAGGTAACAAAGTTTAAATTTGTAATCAGTACCCTACCCCTACAAAACATAAACGAACAAATTTTCAGAACTTCTCCAAAATTTTCCTCCGAGATCCCTTACTGGTCTCGAATAGGGTCCAAATATTTTTCAATTTTCAATTTTGATTCTTCTGTCAAACCGAATCGAACATTTGAGGTACTCATTTTACGCGAAATTTAATGTTCTTTAATTTATAATAGAACAAAATTTTCGCTAGAGTGTGCCCAAAAATTATTTCAGAATTTATCACTTTAATAAATTAAACAAAATAACTACACATTAAAATACAAAATAACTATCTATTAAAAAACAGAACAATTTTTTTGGTACAACTTTATAATTAGGATGCATTTCAGTGCCTGCTGCCGAAGTTATCCAAGGGTCGTCGCACTAGCACTCTCTAGCACCATTTGTGATAACAAACTGCTTTGAAGTCAATTATAACCTTCGTATTCATTGGAATTATTAAAATTATTAATGTTTTAATTAGATATTATGTAAAATTATTAGTGCTGTCGTCTTCCAGTTGTCTAGAGAAATTGTCCTAAAGCAGAAATAATTTAAATTACGGTAAGGCCCCAACCTCAACTGAAAAGGATCCGTTGAGTTTAGTTTATCTCTAGAGCAAACGTAGTGAACGGAAGTCGACAGCACTTATAATTTTAAATAATATCTAATTAAAGTAGTAATAATTCCAATGAATACGAATGTTACAACTGAATACAAAGCAGTTAAGTTATCACAAATAGCACTAGAGACTCCTAGAGTGGTGACCTTTGGATAACTTCGACAGCAAGCACATATTACACAACTAAAAAATTGCAACATTTTTTAAACTCTATATTCATGTATTTCTTCAAAATAAGGGTATCCATGATGATGATGTTTCACAATGACTTCAAGATTATAAGTATTGTAAGAAAACAGAGAAAATCAACTGATGGGCATTACAGTAAGCAAAAAGGCATACCAATTGTTAAAAGCAGCACTTAAAAAAGAAAAACACCGCTAACAATAAACCCAACAGATAACTGAGACCAACAATTGTTTTGTTGCAATGGCAAAAGAAATAATCATTAAAATTATATTATACTGATTCATTTCAAGGTATCTTAAATTTCATTACAGGTTTTTTTCTGGTTCAGTAACTTGATGATTCATATAATAAAGAAATAGATTAATAAATGAAGAGGATTAATATTTAGGCATACAGAAAATATTACAACCATTAAATCATTTTGAACTTTTCATCCTCTGACAATAATTATTTCTATTGATTGATTAAGAGAAGACTAAAAATAATCCATGAACATGTAATACCATTACAACTACTATGACTCACATCTTTCCAAATGGATTATTTTTCAATAAAATAAATGTCATCTTTAATTCCTGAACCACCTATTCTATAAAATAGAATTGGGATATATTTAAGATTTGAACTTATTGATCAGCAAGAGATATATATATTCTAAGTAGTCTATGAGAAAAAAAGAAAGAAGTCAAACACAATAGGTTATTTAAATAGTAGGTACATCAGCAGATAAAATAGTACTTAACCAAAAATGCAGTATTTAAATAGAAAATTAATTTCTACCTGCCTGTAGAAAATTAATTAAATATTTTAGACAGGTGCACATTACACATACATATGATCATATGGACAACATTATTTGTAATCTAATCATTCTCCACTATATTCCTATATTATTACAAAAACTAAAACCATGTTTGGCGGATAATATATATAAAATACAGCACAACATTACCTAACAATTAAATGTTTGTAACTTAACTCACCTGTTCATAAATTTGAATAGCTTTATCATAGTTTTCTAGCTGTGCAGCATACTGAGCCACTTTCAGCATACATTTATTAGCAGCAGAATTACTTTCCTCTCCTTTAAAAAAATCAGCCGCTTGCTCATAATGTTGAACAGCCCTTTCAAGATCAACTGCTTCAGTTTCATACATTTCTGCAATAGTCTGATGATGTTTAGCAGCCATTGTAAACCTCCCCATGTCAGTGTAAATTTCTATTGCCTTCAGAAGACAATTCACACCCTCTATAAAAAGGAATAAAATTACAACCAAAGAAAACATTAAAATTTTAGCTACTGAAGTTAGAATTAACACCTACCATTAGGATCAGATTTTTTATAACAATTTGCTGCATCAACATAATTAGTGGCAGCATCATGTCTACTCCCTAATTTTGAATAGAGATTAGCAGCTTCACAGAAAGCATTACCAGCAGCTCCCCATTTCTTAGCCATTTTAAACATATTTGCTGCCCTTTGATAACATTCAATAGCTTCTTCAACTTTTGATGAAGTACCTCTATAATGAAAGAAATTAAAAACAAATTACTTAACAGAAAAAAATCATTTATATAAATGATGAAGAAAATAAATGCATAAAATGACTTGTCATCTATGTTCCATTCCTTTCTTACCCAAAAAGCGAACCAAAGAAACTTTTATTGGAAGTCAGCTTTTTTTCAGCCTCTGCAAGAAATTGCAGGGCTTTTTGTTCGTTGTCCGCCATTATCTTTAAACAATTTCAATAACAATAATAATGATAACGAGACACGACACCCTTGCTTATTGACAAAATGTTTACAACACAGGTCGAAAGATGGCAAAATTATCGGAGAATGAGATACGCATGCGCTCCCTCCTGAAGTTTGCTCTGTCACAACAACCAATCCTCAAATTTTTAAACCAAAGACCTAAAACTATTTTATAGAGACACTATTCTAAAATCTAAGGTACTTAACGATGATAAATAAAATAAATGATCCATAAATAAAACTGCAACAGATGTTATTTATCGAAACTGTCAATGGCATTTCTAGAGCTAACAGAATTTAAAAATATACTACGACTATTTTAAGTCTTTATAAATCTTTTCCCAATTAAACTGTTATTATAGGTACTGCAGACTTTGTAGCTTCCATTTAAAATATTAGTTTATCAGATGTAATAATTACTAAGATATATTATATTCAAAACAAACTGCATTAAATAGGTAACTGGTCTTTGGCAATAGCATAATTGTGGCTGACACGAATTAGAATTGCCTCGGTCGGTCCCGGACTAAGTCTCACTGTCATCTTCCAATTATATTAAACCCATTTTTTAAATGTAATGGTCTTAAGATAACATCAAAAAAAGTAAAATATGAAAACTGAAAAGTACATTGCTTTATTTCTCCATCCTCTAGGATTTATATATCTTACAGATTTTTGTAGTAGTAGTGTATCTTGGCCGTGCGGGGACCAGGGCGAAACGATATATCCCTCTCTAGGTATGGGCGGGAGTGCTGACGGTGGGATTAGGAGATATAGAACACCGTCCAAAAGGAAGGGGGAGTCCGGGCCCCTCTAATACTATAAATTTATCTATAATATAAAAATTATTTATTTATTTTTTTTCTGATGGGAGACTCTGAGCGGTCCCCCTTGGTTCCGCTTCTATCGTGATGTATGTAAAGTTTCCTTGAGTGATTCGTCATTTGTCTTTTCTCTGCACATTTACTAACTATTTGGGCTGTTAGTGTGCCAAATATTAAGATTCTACTATCTAAAATGCTTTCAAAGAATTAATTTAACTACCATATACCAGAATAGGTATAATTATAGCATGAGACACCTTAAAGTTTCTTGATATTCTTCAAAATTTCATTTTTTGTTCAAGAGAAAATATGGCATCGTTTGTATCGTAGGTAACTTTAAGTAACAATAAATAATTACTGACGACAGTAGCCCATTATGAGAACACTATCAGAGAAGTTTTAAATCTAGATTTTTGACTTGATGAAAAATAGTGATTAAGATATAGTGACCCAAAACTCAAGCGAACGTAAATAATGGCAGTGATGACGATGTATTATTCAACCTCAAGACAATAAATCAAGGTCCGGTTCTTGAGTCAAAAATTAACAGTCTTGGACTCAACATAGCCAAATCAACTCTGGGATTTAACAATTCCAAGACTAAAAAATAGAGTACCGGTTCCAGTTTGGCCTCATAGGAAACTAGTTTAGGTTCATTTAATTTCAAATCCTAAATCATTGCGAGACCAGTTTATTTTGAGACTGGCGCATTGATTATGGTAAGCATAATCCAGAATTAAACCAGACTCCTGGCCATAAGAATATAAAATGTATGTATATTTCTGTTTAATAATAAATTCGCACTTGTCAGTAAGTGTTGGAAGACAATAAATTTGCTGTCTAATAAATTACAAGAAAGAGCAACTCTCTCGGTTCCTCCTCTTGGCTTACAACTTTGAAAATCCTTCTCCGGCTCTTAAGAGGATGTTATCTGATTTGAGACAATTTCTTTAACTTTTTTTTATTTTATTTTTTATTTGATGTCCATGCAGATTGTTGTTTCTCTCTTCCATTAGGTTGCTGAGGTATCGAGGTGATTGATTCACCTCAGCCATTAGTCTAAGGGCCAAGATGACTGGTCCTTGACTTGAGCTTAGTTCCAAACTAAACTGACTTGCTCAAAAAGATAGGGTGAGCAAACAGAGTTAACTGAGTTGATGGATGTGATAGACGGATGAGAAAGCGGATGGATGGAAGCAATGATGGACATGAATATCCCCTTCAAACTGGTTACCACGTAAGGATGGCGATGGAGGATACCATATATTTTCTGAGGATATATTAAAAACTCTCGAGAGGATTTTCCACTGAAACAGGAGTCATACAGGATGACAGCCTTGCTTGTCTTGTATTTAACCTATCTATCGAGAAAGCTACAAGAAATTCAGGTATTTAGACAGTCAGGACCTTAATAAACAAGACAATACAGGTTCCTGGATACTCGGATGATACGTATCTTGCGGGAAGATCTTTCGACACAGTAAGAATAGCTTTCGAGGCACTGAGACAATCGGCGTCAAGATTGGTTCCCAGGATAAATACGAAAAAGACAAAGTACATGACAAAATACCGTAAACCTGAAGAAGAAAAGAGATATGCTTCGATGGAAAATATAGATTTGAAAGAGTTCAATTCTTCATCTACCCAGGAACCCAAGTTAACAATCGCAATAATATGGAGAAATAAATATTGAGGCGAATACTTCTAGCAAACCGAACATGTTTTGCTCTCCAAAAGCTGTTGAGAAGTAGTGCATAATGTAAGGACGCAAAAACAAGAATTTATAAGATACTTATTCGACCGGTCCTTACCAACGGCACGGAATGTTGGACAGGGACTAGAGCCCAGGAACAAGTCCTTAGGAGGGCACTGAGTTTATGAGCAAGGCGCCTGAAGAAGGAGGAATAGTTCAGAATTAAGTGTCAGACATGGAGATCTAGATATTAAGACCATAATTAAGCTTCGCTGAGACGGGATGGCAGCCGATGAATGGACTCTACTTGATATCAGAAATTGTAAGGCAGCAGCAATACACAGAGAAGACTGGTGATCTATGCTGGGACAGGCTTTGACTCAACAGCTACCCAGCGTAACGGCAGCTAATAATGATAGGGTGATCTCAAGAATAAAACGCTGAAAATTATTACACAATGGTTTATTATTTCCAAATAGTAAGATTTAAAAAATATCTAGTCTGTTCATTCACGGACCTTTCCGAATTGATTAGCTTTACAGTTCAGATAATCAGATTATCTTTAAATGAACATATGGAATGTTTCGGAGAAGAAACATGTGCAGAATACTTGATAAAAGATATCTACCCAGTTCAGCAAAAAAATTAAGCAGTAGGAGCCTATGGAACAGAAATTTGAAGCTTGTCCCAAGATGATCGCCGTGAGAGTGTTAAGAAGAAACTGTGGCTGAGATGGTTACTACATGTAATCAGAGGGTGAAATGGTACAGAGGAAAATGTTGGAGGTGCACTTCAGTGAGAAAATAAAAAGGAAAGACCAAGGAGCTGAAGGAAGTGGAGGAATAATCAGCGTTTGCTCGGAGTTTTGAGGTTGATCTCATTATGGGGTGACTTGGACTGGCCGGCCCAGTTTTCTCCATACGATTTTTTTCTCTGGAAAAATTTTAAGGACAAGGTATTTAACACCTTTTTATTTTTTTCTGGAGACATTGCTTTGTTGTTTACGTCCCTACAAAAGTTTCAGTTATTTCTACCTCACCCTGTGTTTCCAAAGAACATGTCCAGATTGACTTCTATAGATAAGTGTGCAGCCTCCATATAAGTTTCATTTGTTTTTTTCTATGGATAATAGAGCATAAGAGCCCATAAAATGTTAAAAGCATTTTGAAAAATGAGAATATAATACTCAAGTTCCATCATCGGCAGTACTCATGTTGGAAATAATCCGATAACTTTTTAAATGAACGTACACTATGTTTGTTACCCACTTATGTGCTAGAAACTCACGTTGTATTAGAGATTGATAAATTATTTGCCAATTCTATAATTTTGTTTTTATTGAAAACTACTTTCAAACGTTATACATTCATCTTCAGTTCAAGGATTAAGTAGATTATATCAAACAGAAAAGGGTACATTGGTTTGTTCTCACTGAAGATGAATGTATAACATTTGAAACTAGTTTTCAATAAAAAAAAAATTATAGAAGTGGCAAATAATTTATCAATTCCTAATTAGATTGATCCTTCTATACTACCATGCGTACATCAACTGATCATGTTGTATTATTTATCTCCGGGATGTATATAATTTCCATTGTATTTATCTTAAATGGTATAGTAAGCATTTTCAAAATTTCAATCCCGAATAAATATAATAATTATTGTTTTTATTTGGTTATTTTCACAACAAATAGTACCATACATTTACATTTCTCTAAAATCTAATAAGTGCCACGCTGTAAGATAACAGGACAAAATGTTCAACCCGTTTCTCGATTTTAAATCGAATCAAACTCAAGAGTAAGTTTGTACAAAACTCATTCGTCTATCTTGTTATCAGAGAATCAACGTTATTAAAGATGAATATATCTCAAAGTTGATGGTTGATGTTTAAATTATCAGTTATGTATCATGATTTATATTATTGTTACTTCTTGTGTGCTTACCGCTTCTGTACTACGATGCTTTCATATCAGCTGTAAGAGTATGACGTGGTATTAATCACTTTTATTCCCCTTTAGTGGGATTATATATGTATTTTATTAGTAATTCTGTTGAGCCTAGTTAGTATAAACTCATATAAATATGACGTTTTACAATGACAATCCTGTCCCAAAAGGACCCTCTGATTTATGTTTTGATACAAGTTCATTTATTAGGGTATGTATATTTTAATTGATATACATGCATATTCAATATTTATTTTATATTCTTAATCTTACCTTGTATTATTTATTTTTTTGAAGGATTCTTTCTCAGTTGACCAGTTTCTACAAGATCATCGAAACAAAGCAACATTGGAAATTATGAGAGATGATCTGGGATTGTATTTGAAGGTTCTCCGATCAGCAATGATTGATCTTATCAATAAAGACTATGCAGATTTTGTAAATTTATCAAGCAATTTAATTGGTTTAGATAAAGCAATAAATGATATACAGTTACCCTTGGGGCAGTTGCGTGAGGAATTATTGGTAATAGTCTAAAATCAATCTTTTCTAGATTTGGCTATTGCTATAATTAATATTATAACATGTAATAAATGATTGAATTTTAGGAAATTCGCCAGAGTTTAGATGGTGCAGCTGAAGAAATCTCTTCTCAACTCTCTCATAGGAGAGAATTAAGAGAACATAAAAGGAGTCTTAGAAGTTTAAGCCGTGTGCACACATCTTTAAAAAAGCTTCGACTAATTTTATCTTCTCTAGAAGAGAATGGAAAAACTGAAATTCAGTTATTAGAACGTGTTGTTTCAGAATACAGTCATATTCAGTTCCATATTACCCGATGTAAGAAAGACCTCTCAGATAATGATACTCAGGTATTCAGCTCTATTTGGAACATAGTAATAAAACATGATATTATTGTTAGATTGTTTTTTTTTTACTATCTATATTAATATTATTTACAATGATTAAGGTTTCTTTTTTATATTTGCATAACTAATTATATTTTTAAAATATTATCTATCAAGTCAGACACCTAATGTATACAGGCTTCATTAGACCAAAACATAAATTCATTGATTGAAATAGGTTCCGAATTAATATTGGAGATTTTTCAAAATGTTGCTATTTTGACTTGTTTATTTCTTTTCTGACAACCTGCCTTTACCCTATTCTTTTCGAACATCTGTTAAATACTGTTCCTTTACCTTATATAAATTCAGGGAATGGTTACTTTATTACTTTACTCCCACCACCAATTAGTGATTGATGTCAGTGTATGTTCTTTGTGCACTTGCATTTGTTTCCTTAATTTTCATTTCAAATGGGTTCTTGAGTCTAGTGTGAAATTCTTTTAGTTTGTTTCATTAAAAAAACATGTTATAACATATATTTTTATTTCAGGTATTTGATAAGGTTGGAAGAACATTGGTCCAGTGTGTAGATAATCTTTTTCTTGAAGCTTTGTATAAAGGTGAGAAAGGAAAAAGCGAACTGCTCTGTGCTTTATCACTTTATCAGGCATTAGACAAACTAAGTTCTGCCGAAGGGTAATTGTTATTATTAGTATATTATTATAAATTAATTATATTTTGTATTTATTTTCAAAATGTTATTTTTCTATTATCGTGGACCTTTAGATTTATTTTAATTCTCTATGATCCTATTTGGTTATAGGAAACTTTTTTTAAACTAAGCTTTTATATCAGATTTACTAAATTTTGTTTTAGGTTCGTTAGCAATTCGAACTTTTTCTAACCGATAGCTCTTTAGTGTTTTCTAGTTATACACTCGCTACTTAGAATGAGTTTTAACACATTTACTCCTCTTCCTAATAACATTTAATAAGCTTGAATTGAGTTATTAGTCTGAGATATGATCACATTCATGTGCACGTCAAATCCAAATTGTTGAAAATAGTAGATTCTTTGTGTATGCACTTTTATTACATTTTCAAATCTGTTGTATTAAGATAGATTAAATGGTATAACAATTAAGAATTTCTAAAGCAAGAATAAAATAATTTTAATAAAAAGTGGATTTTAATTTATGACTTTGTGGAATATGATTAAATAGCACTAAATGAAGATGACAGATTTGAAAATGGCCCAAAACGTTGGCTAATGTTATTAATAAAGAACAAAAGAAAGAAAGGAAATTTTAAAGGGCTTATTTTTTCTGAAAATACTACATTAATTTTGTACTGCTATAGTTCAGCTAAAATTAGCACAATCGCCATGGTCTCTTTAATACACTCTGTTCTGAAGGGCCTCAGGTAAGGCCCGTCTAACTTTCCCTATCACCGTCCCCGTCCCCGTCCCTAGTACCCTTTACCGTCCGTGGTGGGATTGTTTATTTCTACTCCAGGTAGCGAAGTTGGCTTCAGTACACTTCTAGCTTTCAAGCAAAAATTAATTAGTTTTAACCAAAAATGTTTTTTATTTAGTGACTGTGGAATACGATTAAATACCACCAAATGAAGGCGACAAACTTCAAAATGGTCCCAAAACATTGCCTAATGTACTAAATAAATGACGAAATAAAGAAAGAAAATTTAAAAGTTTCTTTTTTTCCTAGAATTATTATAACAATAATTTTCTTCACACTGTTTTGTATATATATTATTTTTAATATGATAAAAATGTGTTTGAACTTAAAATATTATGAAATACACAGACTTTCATGTAAGAAATTATAGGCTATCTGTAATAGATAATAGGATTATTATCTAATCATGATGCATTAAGTTAAAAAATATATTTAATAAATTTTATTTTATTTTTTTCTAGACTCTACCGTAAACAGGTTTCATCAGCAATGGAAAATCTTATTTCAGAAGAAGCACTTCGTTCTTCTCCTACCGGTTTGCCTGGTCTCTATAACAGAATACTGTCTTTTTTAGACACAGAAATGAAATGTTTATGTGAAATTTCTGCAATTTTTAACAAGTAAGTTCATGAGTTTGGGCATGTAATGTAATGCAACTAATAAGTTGCATTAAAGCTGGCTGGAAATAATTTGTTAAAGCTTAATAATTTATATGTTATGTACGAAAAATATCAGAGGACATAAGAATAAAAATAATTATGGGTAAATACTTATTGATAACCAAAGAAATGCTTGGTATAACAATTGGTTGTTATTCCTTATGTGCAAAGAAACAAAAAAAATGAATAAAACATATCGATACATATTTTAATATGTTAATGTCAAAATCTTTCTCAAACTTTAATATAATATTTATGTAATCGAATATATCCTAAGCATTTGTCCCAAGAGGTGGCCTATAAATCCTAAAAACCTGGGAATACATTTTGCTCTAACAATGTTTATAAATTTAATTTTTTTTTTTTACTGAGGGCAATTGAAATATAACTCTTTGGAAAATGTTATTAAAATTTGTTACTTGCGATCCATTTCTTTGTTGGGTACCAATTTCACACTAAGTGGAAGGGCGGTATTTGAAAAGGGACGATTTCAGGAAGCGTGTTTTAGAGTTTTTAGGTATAAACCACTATTTATTATTATATATTAATCACCATAATTAATTTTCCTCAGATGTAGTTTTTTTTTCTATATATAGTTTGGTTTCATGATTTTATGACACGCTTTCATCATCTGTATGATAAAGATAGTTCTGAACTTTGAAAAACTGTATTTATTGGTTTGTCTGGAAAGTTCGTAGAGATTTTTAAAATAAGGTTTCATTTTTATTCATAATTAATGACAGAGCTCATGCTTGTTTATGTATCTTTAATCCTCAATGTATTAACTGTGTTTACATTCCTGATTTGTCTTTATTAAGGTTCAGTATGTCCAGTTTGTGCAAACCGATCATGAGCGACAATTAAATCCTTATATTTTGCTTTTCTTTTTTAAAAAAGCAAAAAATGCGACTAATAAGATTCACGCTTTATATGGTGACAATTCAGTTGCTGACAGCAGTGTTCTGAAGAGGTTTTCGCAGTTTAGGTCTGGGGATTTCGATCTGGAAGACTGTCCCCGGAGTTTAACAATGGATATTGAGGATATCACGGCTATTGTTGCGAACATATTAATGTCCGTGAGATAGCTGCGGAATTAAATTCTTGCAAACCAACCATTTTTGAACATCTGAAGAAGGCTGGGTATGAGCTGGAGTTGATAAATAGGAAAGGTGTAATATTCCAACATGACAATGCTTGGCCTCATGTCTCTTTAAGGATTCAGGAGCACTTATTAAGCATCCGATGGGAGATTTTACCTCACCCTAGGTATAGATTTGTCCAGACTTAGTAATCTCTTATTGATGATAAAAATGCTTCTTTTCTGAATAGAAACTTTTAAAATACTTTCAAAGAATGAAATGAATAATTTGTTGGTTTCCTTAAAAATAACTACGATGATTTGTTTACAGGAATTCTAAAAAAAACAAATGTGATTTCTTTTTAAGAAGTTTTTGGCCCGAAGTTGAAGAAAGATTGGAAACAAATTTGTCTTCTATTTACTCGCCTGGAGATCCTGATATATTTTATCAAGTAGGTGTTGTTTTCTATACTTTTTTTAATTAGTATTGTTTGAGTGTTGAAATAGTCTAGAAAATTTTACCTTGCTAATACAGTTTTTTTCTATGATTTAGAAATATACTGAAACATTAACTTTTTTGGAAAAGTTACTAAATCGTAGTGATTCTACCCATTCATTGCAAGAACTTCAGGCACATCCTAACTTTCTACATTTTATGGAAAGATGGGATTTACATTTGCCTGTGTATTTTCAGATCAGGTAAAAATATTAATGCTAAATATTGCCGCTTCAGAGCAGAACTATCCAATCTTCAAATTTATCTTTTTTTCTTTTTTATTACTTACTTTAGATTGGTAAGGATTGAAGCCTATTAGTATCTATAATATGTAATTCCGAACTTTGCAATGTGTCACATATGACACAGTTCTTACATTCACTAATTCTCATGATATAGTTATATTATTCAAATTTTCTGCCAAGTTTAGGGATGTATATTTTTTAATAATTTTTTGTAAAAAATATTAAATTTAAAACAAATTAGGTAAAGAATATTTTTTTTTTTTAAATTTGCAAAAATGTTCTGCCAAGTTTAAGGCTAAGCCTAAGACTTAAGGCTTTTAGAAAATCTAAAATTTGTTTTATTAATTCATATCATGAAACAATTAAACAAAAAGTAAAAAAATCCTCTTCTATGAAATTTAATATCGGAACTAAGCAACTTCTGCTCTGAAGCTGCAGCTTATTGGTATTAACAAAATTAAGATACTTGAAGATATTAATACAAAATGGAAGTAATACTATAAAAAGGTAATGAAAACATATAATAGGAAAAACTCATCATTACACAGATAATTGTCTACTTGAATTTCTTATAAAAATAATTTATATTTCTCTAACTTTAAGCTTGATAGAGAAGAAGGTTGCTCTACTCGAACACATTTTTTCCCATATCCTTACATTTATGAATCCTGTATAAAATGGTGTAATAAAAAAGGTTATTATATTTTATAAATTTATTGATTAATATTGTACAAAAACCATACTTTCAGCATTTCTCAATGTAGTCTCCTGCATGATTTACACACTTTTGCCACCGATTTGGAAGCTTGAATATTCCTTGTTCATAAAAAGTTTGAGGGTGAAAAACATAAAAAGAGGAAGGAAAGAGTTAAAAACTTTATGATTATACGTTGTGCAACAGACGAATTTACCTCCTGCTTAGTCCTGCCTGTATTGAAGACAGAACAGAGCGCGGCCGCTAACCGAGTTATTTTCTCACTCCTCACAAACTAAGCATCAACCTTCTAATCCGTATCAAGCTCAGGACTGCTTACTATGCAAAATAGCTGAAATTACCATTTAAATTTTATTCACTCGTATTACTTTCATTTTAATGCTGTATCAACTTGTAATATACTTATTGGATAATTATTTGAAACGAAACAGCTAATAAATATCAACTTATACTCAAAAGGGGAGTGAACAATGTGTCTATCATCGATTTTGATCAAAACTTTTTGGGTGATTCTACATTGAAAAAAAAGTTTACCCACACCTTCCGTTTTGTCCAATGGGCCTTAAGAGCTGAGAAAAAAAATAAAACATGTTGAAAATACTTTATTTTATATCTCGTGTTTGAAGAATGATTTCTAATTTGATTTGTTTTTTAAATCATATTAAAGGAAAAATATGAACATTAAAAAATAATTGATTTTTGGTCAAATAAATTGAAAAAGTGTTTAAATTACTGAATTAACTAGTCTCATAGATTTTTTTATACCGAAAATTATAATAGATTTGGATTCAGCACATCAGCAAACTTAATGTTGAAAAAATCACCGAAAACAAAAAAAAAAAAAAGGTTTTTTCAGTGTGCTCAAAATTTTTAAAGCCACAAAATTAGGTTTGGGTTTGAAGCTCTGTATCTCTTCTTCAGTTTGCCGGATATCAACGTTCTTAAACTTATTAAAAAAAGGGGAGTTTCTTCTTTCTATAAATCTAAAAAACTATTGCATTATCTTAGATGTTCTGTATAAAAACATACCATATTAGTAGGAATACCACTGTTAAAGCAAATTTCATAGGTTAAGAACCTTTACCGATGCCCCAAGTTTGGTTTGAATTATTCAAACGGTTCCTGATTTATGAGCAATTATTTAAATCATTAAAAAAATTATTTGTGATCCAGAAATAGTAAGTTTTAGTGACACAATTTTTAAAAATGAAACAAGTGAATTTTAGAGCGATCTTAAGGATGTATTGATTTGCATATAATGTTAACGGTATTCTTTACGGAGTGAATTATTTTACAGAACTTTTTTATTCGAAACTAGGGTGATTTGGTTTTAGCACTCTGAAAAACCCCTATATTCAAATTTTCGAACGAACTAAACAATCAGATTTTTTGGTCTACAAATTTTTTTTTTTTTTATGATTTAAATAATCGCTCGTAAATCAAAAACCCTCTGAATAATTCAAACCAAATTTGTGTTAAAGCAATGTGCTTTAACAGTGATGTTTCTACATGTTTTAGAACCAACGTTATCTGCAAAAAAACTTCAATTTTATTTTTATATACCTATCACCTATTTTTACACAGACTATCTAAGATAATGCAATAGTTTATTATATGTATGGAAAGAAGAAACTTCCCTTTTCTTGATAAGTCTAAAAATGTAGACTACCGGTAAACTGAAGAGGAGATACAGAGCTTTAAACCCAAACAATTTTGTGGCTTTAAAATTTGTTAACATACTCAAGACTGAAAAAAAATTTTTTTTTTGTTTCCGATGATTTTTTCAACATTAAGGTTTTTTGATATGTTGAATCCAAATCTGCTATCATTTTTAGTATGAAAAAATCTATGAGACTAGTTTACTTAGTAATTTAAACACTTTCAATTTATTTGACCCAAAATCAATATTTTTTTAATGTTCATATTTTTCTTTTAATATGCTTTAAAAAACAAATGTTTAGCTGAAAAAAATCTTGTCGATATCATTCTTCAAACACGAGATAAAAAATAAAACATTTTCAACGTTTTATTTTTTTTCTTAGCTCCTAAGACCCATTACACAAAACGAATATGGGTCAACTTTTTTCAATGTAGAACCACCCAAAAAATTTTGGTCAAAACCGGCAACAGAGTCATCTTGCACTCCCCTTGTCAGTGTAACAGCCATTGATTATTTTCTATTTTTTATTTTTTTTTCACTGTAAATTTAACATTTCATAGGTATTAAATAATTTAGGGTAAATAAACAAATTTTAATTTCTCTATCTCTTGCTCCTCTCCTTTTTTTCTTTCTATCTTGATTTGTTCAAATTTTTTTTTGCAATCACAATAACTGATTTAGTACTTGTTTGTGACTAAAACTTTCAAGAAGTGTTTGAACTGTAAAATTCATTAGTAGAAGTCATTATCTGGAAATATTTTACTAGTGGACACAGCTCAAGTTGTATTATCATTATCAAATTATGATAAAAGTTATGTTCATGATATAGATCATGGCTATTATTTAGTTACACTCGGAATCTGATGTACATTGATCTTGTATTTACCTTACAACTTTGCTTAAGAAGGATTGGATTATGTGCTTTACAAAGAAACTAATAAACTGTTTCTTACTTCTTGAATTTCATCAAGTTGGATAAAATTTTAAAAAAGACATTTATAAATCAACTTTGAAACATCTTCTAGCACTTAGAATTGATTTTTCTCATGGATTGCTTTGATGTATTATGAATCTTTTTTTAATTACCTAATGCGATATATTTTCCTTAAATTTAATTTTGCAGGTTTCAAGAGATTGTAAGGGATTTAGAAATGTCTTTTCAGAGTGATGATTGGTTATCAAAATCAGATAAATGGAAACTAGTGGCCACTGAAAACGTTTGGAAATCATTAAACAAATGTTGGGAAGAGGGTATTTTTCTCAGGCCTATTGCTCACAAATTCTGGAAACTGAGTTTACAAATAATATCAAGATTCACTAGATGGACAAAAAACTTTGCTCATCATCCAGTTAGTAGTTTTTGCTGTGTTGTGTTTTATTTTATTTTTTTTGTTTTTACTATTTTGCTCATCAATTTTATTGATTTTCAGGATAACATGAAAACAGTGGATGTTGATTTTTTAGTATTTTTATTTAGTGATATACAACAGCTTCTTTATTTGTTACCAGAATTCAAAAAATCTGTGATTGAAAAGTTATTTAAAATCAGCGAGCACACTCTACAATTGCTAACACGTAATTAGGTTTTATTATCTTTTTGGACTGCTGATTTTATATTTCGCTCATTTGCTACGATAGTATCATTTCTCAAAAATCGATGTTTCTGACCTATCAGCTAAAAAAGATTCTTGGTATGACTGCATTTATTGCATAATGTTATTTTTTTGGATAGTTAAACGACTTGGCAAAATGCATGTATGAATTACTGAAATTTGAAAAAAAAAAAATTTCACTTATCTCATAAGTGCTAATTTTAAGAAATTGCTCTCTTTCAGCAAATGAGCGATATATATTTATATTGATGAGCATAAAATAGTTAATCATGAACTTTAATATTTGGGAGATGTCATAATGAAACACACAATTGAGGCTGTAGCTGCAAGAAGGGCAAAGTGAGTTTTGAGATATGAGCTGGCAAAGGCTTTCGGCACTCTATGAAAATTTCTATGCTGCCCAACTGCCTGGACATTTAAAGGAAGAAAGAAGAAAAATGAAGAGTGTCGATGAACTATTTGATGTCGCATTCTGGATCATCAAGTCATCATTTGGGCTGAGTTACACTGATCTTGATGTTAAGCCGCCAATGGAAGAAGATGCCTCTAGTCTTTTGTTTGATAGCCGCCGTTGAGCCAAGATCTCCCTAGTGTCTTGGAGTGAACCAAGTCCATTTTAAAATGTCTTAAAGTCAGAGCATAGGCATAGGAGTTTTAAAAGCAAAAGCAAATCCAGATCAGTGAGTAAAGACCAGTTTTAAATATTTAACATTATCTAACTGTGAAGCCTCGTTGTTTGAATTGCGAAAGAAGAAGATATCAGAACATATATTCTCTTTTAGATGAAAATGAAATTTAAATTCAATATTTTTAAGAAAAATTAAAATATACATAATTTTATTTTATTAATTATCGAATATTCAACATTATTAAACCAATCTAACTTTTATTCGTAAAATTTTAAGAATTTATCATTTTAATACGTTTCTATATATTAATTTCTAAAATCTTTTTGTCATTCCATTTTCATAGTTTTTAAAATAAATTACATCAAAAAGCATATATTTTAACAATATATTGATAAAACTCAGGATCTTCCTCCTCTCATTTATTAGCTGATCCTCTTACCTTTGTGCTGTCTTTAGAACTCCTACATACTGGGTCAGAGAACTAATACCCTTAGCTCACTGACTGCTTGTTGTTTGTTGGTTGTCCCTTCGGTACATCTGATTGTCCTGTCTCAACCTTCTCATAGTTCCGTCCAGCTAACCTACAGGATACACTTTGTCCGAGATCTTCTGATACCTCCTACCACTCTCACCTCGACAGCTGTCAACTACATTTACAATAACTGAACTAGCTTATATGGGCACTAAAACATTCCTACTTAATTTATTTCTTGATTGGAATAAGATTTTGGAGAGATATTCTTGATTATCATATCGAAGTCATTAAAGTGTTTTACGCAAAAAAGGCATATGGACTTATAAGCCCTTATTGCAGCTGCAGCCTAAATTGTTATTTGCAATCATCTCAACCAACTTTGCAGATCTTATCAGAACAAAAAATTAACTAAGGCCTAAGGTTGGAACTACTGAAAAAAAAATACATTAAAAAAAAAAAAAAAGAAAAATATCAGTGTAATTCAAAACATTTTAAAATAAAAAAAATTCACTGTTGTGTGTTACATTATGACCACTTCCTGACCATCATCTCACTTATCTTTATATTAACTTACTGCTATTCATTTAAGGTATCCAATATGTTGTTAATTTTGCTTAAATATTGCCAATTTTTCTTTATATTGAAAATTTTATGAAACTATAAAATGGATCATGAGATAATTAATAATCTTTCTATTCCAGAAAGCTTAGAAGAAAGTGGCTGTGTACTGGAAAGCCAATTAGAATTATTAAATGAAGCTATTATCAAAGCATTAAGTGGAAACAGTGCATTGCTGATCAGGCAGGTTAATGACATTCCAAGATTGTTTAGGCGGACGAACAGAGAACCTCCGACAAAACCTTGTACCTACGTGGTTAACATATTAGAAATTCCTGGCCAGTTTTATGAGAAACATAAAAGTCATTTGAAGACCATCTTTTGGCTGACTACAATGTTTTCTATCATCACTAAGCAGTAAGATATTTTAATCTAGTTATTTATTTTGGTACTTAATTGCTGATGTATTAAGTGGTCAACCACATGTTCTATTGGGGTCAGTTATAACCTGCATTGTAACCTTATCAGTTCTGTGCTTTGTTTATTAATAAGTCTTTTGTAATTTTTTTTTTTTTTTTATGATAAAATTTGGGAATCACCTTCTATTGATGAAAATGCACTAAAATATTTTCAAACATTTGTAATTATTCCATCGAAGAAAGTTTTTGAGAGTGTGTATGATATTTCCATTACATAAATGAGTAATTTTAAATTACTGTAAGGCCTCAATCTGAACTGAATAGGATCCTTGGGGGTTTGTATATCTCTTGAGCTAGTGGAAGTCAACAGCTATGGTCTAATTAAAGCAGTAATAATTTTGATAATCCCAATGAATACAAATTTTTAACCCCACCACATAAATTTAAAGTTTTGGAATTGATCGATAATTTTTTTTAAATAAAGGAGCTTTAGTGATAAAATGTAATTTAAATGTTGAATGCTACCACATAAAAACAAAGAAGACACCTGTTATTACGTTATGGTGACAGGTTATAACTGACAACAATAGAAGATATGATCAACTGCCTAATATGTAAGTACCTTCATTTTTCAGCATCCATGATTGAATAAATGAATGAAAAAGATGCTTATGAAAATATTGACATATAAAATATAATGTTCATAATTATATTTCATGAGTGTAATCAGTTTTGTCAGGGGTCCAATGCAATATTAAATTAACATCAACAAAAGTAAATCGTAATGCAAATTATATTTAAAAATCATTGGTCTCATATCAGTAGTCACAGGAATTAAGTTGGTCAGTAAAAAATACAGTCCTCATGAGTTATGATAATGCACATACACATTGAGTATACTGTGAAGAAGGCTTGGGAGATGATAGCAAAACACATAACTCATGAGAACTGTTTTTTTACTTACCAACTTATTCCCTATATATATAGCATATTGATTTTAGTGAAGTTCTCATACCACATAACTTCACTCTCTGTTGCTAAAAAATGATATCTATAACCATTCTTAAACTATTAAGGCTTTAAGATGCACTAATAAGCATATAGCTAATTGTTACCAATTATCATTCTATTTTTTTTTTTTTGCTGCCTCTTTTGCCAATGTGGTGAATAAATATGTAGTATCTATTTGGTTAATAAACATAATCATAATTGATAGAACTAAGTTTGTGTGTGCCAAATAAATTAGATAATAATTAACTAACCCTTTACAAAATTTTTATTCTTTTTATAGGTATTACTCTTCCGTTTCGGATGTACTTGATTCTGTGCAAAAGACAGAAGAGAGCTTGCGTAGATTAAAAAAGGCAAGAGACAGATCCAGCAACCTTGTTCCGAATGACAGGAGGGTTGAAGATGATAACAAAATAAGATTGCAGCTGCTATTAGATATTAACGCTTATGTTAAAGGGGTGATTTTAATTTATTTATTATTTTTTTGAAGTATCTATTTGTATCACATAAAATGTCAGTTTTGAGGGTGACATTAATGGTATAACAATTTATACCCACGGTAGCATGGGTACAACAATTTATTAGTTATAAATTAGTAGTTAGAGTAGGACTTCATTCTTGAAGTACAAGCCTGGGGGACAGTTCTACATAATGAATGATGCATAACCATATAAAACCTCCATGGCTTATAAATTGGAGTTCTTCATTACCCACTACAGTCTGCGAGATTTCCGATGGCGGCTGATTAAAAGTGAGTGAGATACCAGCATTGCCAAATCTATAAGACAACCACCCCTCCCATCCCTCGTGTTAGCACCTAGAACTTGTTTATTGTTCCCTATCACAACTATCTGTGTTTACTAACTTGTTCTGGAGGTAATTCACCATGCTAACTATTTTATAAAAAAGAAGGGATAATTAAAAAATTTTAAACTCTTAAAAAATCCCATTTATTTTTGTATTCATCTGTATTAGCTCCTTTTAAGTCAAATTTAATGCAGAATGTGAATATGTTGGAAAGCTCACAAAACTTAGTCTATTGAAATGCCCGTTGTTATAAGATTAAAATTTTATAGAGTTATAATATACTAACTGTTGTTTCTTTATTATTTTTATTAGAGTTCTCGCGAACCAGGTGCTTCACTTCAGGAAATAGACATTTTGGAAGCTAAAGACACTCAATAAGAACTTAAATTGATTTAACATTATTATGTACGCTCTTTCTTAATAGTTGATTCTTCTGTCATACTGCATTTATCAGACATTATTAATAGTTCTTTTTCAAAAAATTATAACAACTATTAAATTAGTATAACAATAAACTCAATTAAAAAAATAATAGTACTATTGAACTAAACTCTAAAAACTGTACTAAAAAACAATAATAGAACACTTTGATCAACAAAACAAAACAGAGAACTGGTTTGTTGCAAGGCCAAGATTCAAATGAGACTGCTTAAGTTAAAAATGGTAATCCTGTACATAAACAAATGACCGAAGCTAGCCACGTCCTCTCCCATCATCCTCTGTGCAGAAACCTTCCCAAATCTCTCAGACTATAAGCAGGATTATAGCTTGTCAGTGTAGTTTGTTAACACTTATTTGACAATAAGTTTAGAAATTAACAATAATAATGTAGAGGGGAGGGATGGAGAGGGTGTTTATTGGCTCATTTAGATATTTTTATCTGATACAGATTGATTTTATTCATTTGAGGATACTACAAAGTGATCTGCATTATCAAATTGATTATTGCGGTATTACCTAGAAGGAAGTTTAGCATATTATTACTAAAATTACATGATATGCTGAGTGATTTTTAAAATTTGTATCAACATTAGTAATTTTTTTAATTTGTATCGATATGAGTAACATATCGTATGAGATATACAAAACATTACACAAAACTGGTGTGTTGCAAGGTCAAGACTCAAATAAGAAAGCTGAAGTTAGAAACGGCTTTGCTGGACGCAAGCCATTAGCTAGCTAGCCCTCCCTCAACATTCTCTGTCCGTATGCCTTCCCTAATCTCTCGGACCATAGATCGCTGACCGACTACCTCTTTTCTAGACTTTCTATAAATCCGAATGTTAAAAATTAGCCATGCTATACAAAATGTCTTTCAGGAATTAAATTCTTTCAGGCTTATTAAGATTTAGAAGTTTATGAACTTAATTATCCCGAAAAATTGATATTTATGTGATGTATCCAGATTGATATTCTGTTTATTAACTTTAATATTATGTTATAGATAGAAGGATTTGGAATCAATAAGATGGACATCGAGAAGCTCACTGATTTGCTGCGTTTAGTTGAAGCCACGCAGAAACCATAGTATAAACTAAAAAATATGGTTGAAACAATTTTGTCAGATATGAGCCAATATAAGTGCATTATTTGTATATACATTATATATTCAATATAGTTTTGAAATAAATATGTTTATTCTTATTTTTTTATCCAGATTTACTATGTTTTTATTTATTAGACTGATATTTTAGTATATTATTTAATATAGTAATTTTGATTGATCATTTCAATCTGCTGATTCTATTTTTGATCTGGATTTTTCTATATATTTATGTGTTTACTAAGTTTGATCAAAAGTCATAAAGTTTTGAGCCTGTAGCTGAAAGTTTTGATCACTGGAAGTTGAAGCACTAGTGCTGGATTCTACCTTGCTCATTCCATAAGTTGAACACGGCCAGTGTACCAATCATTTTAACGGTTAGAACTATGATTTAGCATGCCTCAAACTAGCTATTAGCGACCTTTCAGACCACCTAATTTTAAATCTGCATACCAACAAAGTTCAAAATTATATAATAAAGTACTGTTTGCCTAGATAAAATAAAAATTAATAATAAAAATAAAATAATGGTCAGAAAGTTGTTACCAATTTTCATATTATTCTTCTAAAAAAGGTTGAAGTTTAGTTAATGGTCTCTGTAAGTTTTTTATAGCCAACAATTCTAAATTTTCAGGAGAGCAGTTCAAAAGTTTCATTTAACTTCTTTCTTCATACGAATCTTTTAATTTTACCAATAATTCGTTTTTTTTAAATTACACTAATTGATAACAATGTAGAAGTCAACTTTTACTACCCTGTGATAGATCTAACTATTTTTTTTCCATTAGTCAAATTGAACACTGATATGGCTTTCTGCCTAATCAACATAGGTTACATACTGAATATAATTAGTCAATTTTTCCTACTGGAATTCAAGCATTACACATTTGTTCAAGCATATTAAGGTAAAAGTGTTGCTTGATAATTTTGTAATTAAAATAAATACTCTTTGGAGTGGTTATATGATATTCCCCTTGTGGAAAATTAAATGGACCAAACTTCCAATAAAAATTATTCATTTTCTCCTGAAGATATAACTCATTTTTGATGGGTTCATATCTGTGCATCAAAGGTAAATATTCCAATTTTGCTGTTTTTATTTTATTACTATTAATTTTGTTTTATTTGCATTATTTTTTTAGTATAAGTCTCATTAATAAGGTACAAGGGTAAAAAAGTAGCTTTTTAAATATAAAGATTGGCCAAAATCCACCAATGGCAATATACTGCCATCTGCAACTTATTTTTGCTCTTCTGTAAAACTATGAAAATGTTACGACAGTTTACCTCTGATATACAGATATATGCTGGTTTGCATAAAGTATAAAATTTATTGTGAATTAATTTAACCATCAAAATTATTAGATTGGAATCATTCATTCTTCTTTACACAAGAATGCCAACACGCAGAGTCCTCTATACTAGACTGTTATATATTAAAATTCACCAGGTGTCCTAGAGATCATATAGGGTAAAGGCACCAGCAGTAGACACTAAGAGTTTAGACTTTAAAAAAATAAAGGTTTGAAATGAAGCAGTCATAATTGGTGCTAAAAGGAGAGTGATGTTGGCTGCTGCTAAGAGAGATTCCTGTCAATATTTCTTGCTGAGATTACTAACGATAAGCTTTGCTTAAGGCAAAGTGCTTAGCTCTGCGGCCACACCCCCTTCACCTCGAGAAACTCCTTAAGGAGCTAAATAGATTTTGCCATGCTGAACTGTCTTACTTCCTAATATTTTAATTTTGTTTGTTATTAGTTGATTAAGGAGGTTACATTTGGTGATAATACTAGTTCATTTATGAATTATAACTGTACAATCAAAAATTAGTCGTGGTGTGTACTTCTGATTAGAAATTTTTCCAGTAGTACACAAGTGTCTACTACTGGAATCTTACTTAAGCATGCCAGAAGTCAGATCATTGCCATACCAGAGCTAGATCCAATAATGGACTAAAAATGTCTACTGCTATATTAAACTGTGTATACTTCTAGAATTTAATACTACAATTCAAAACAAAGCATTTCCTAATTGTAACCTTTTTCATTCCAATTGTAACCCAACAGGTCTTGAATTCATTCTATTTACTTCATTTTTTGGAAGAGGAAAGATGTGGATTTCATTGATTTGGTGATAGTTCTTAAAGTTTTCAAAGTTCCTAAGTCAGTCCTGTATTTTCCCCTAGATTCACTGACTTTAACCCTAAACTTATCAAAATTTTTCCCTAAATCCACCAACTTTAATTGGTGGATTAAATGTTTAATTTGCTAAAATTCTTGTTATTCAAGTTTCGTCACATTAATATCAGTATAGTAAACATATATTTAATATGAAATAGTTTAATATTAAAGAGTGCCTTAGTTTGCATATTAAAGTGCTTAGTATAAAGGCTAAGTCAAACTAATGATTATGAACGAACTAAAATTAAGTATTTTCTACAAAACAAAATCCAAAAGTTTTGGTTAAAATTATCCAGTTACAGCTTTAGTATTACAGTAATAAAAATGTATTAGATATTAGGAAGTATAATATGAGCAAGGAATTCAATTAAATAATAGTAATTAAACTGAGAAAAAAAATGAAAAGTTAAAACAGTAAAGACCAAGTTAACAATGTAACGAAAAAATTAATAAATAAAGTTACAAAAAAGAAAAATAATTTACAAAATCCGTAAATTCACTGTATTTTTTATTAACTTGTGTGAAATAGGGAAGTTAACCAATTCGTTAAACTTCTTACAATAATCGTTACTAAAATCTTATTTCTTCAATCTTTTCTAATCAGCTTAAAATGGTGGAGGTTTAGCAGAAGATTGAAAAAAAAGAACACTAAAAATACGCCAAAAACTTTTTCACCCTAAAAAAAACCTAGAAGGTGAAAAAACCCCGATCTGGCAACATTGTTTAGAAGTTGCTGTCGAAATTTTGTTTGTCTTCTGATTGATTATAAAGCTAAAGCTAGTTAAAATATATAGGTAGTGTACAGAATTGTTGTACTAAAATTGTTTAAAAAACTGTTTTACCATATTGTACTGAAGTGGGAGAAGATGTGAATGCTGCTGAGTTTAATTCAAGCATTGTTTATGTGAACTTTTTAAAATTATATTAAAAAGATAATTATTATAGGACGGTAAGGGAAAGTTGCGTGATGTGCGAGATTTTTTTAATATAGAGATCGTTTATTAGGTTTTCGAGAATTCTGATTTCTTTGTTTTATTTATTTATTTTTTTTGATCGAATATGGAAATTTCGAATTAACGTTACAGTTGATATTTTTTTTTTACTGTAGGTATCATTTATTAAGTTTTCAAGGACGATATATTCAAATTTACAATCGTATTTAGTTTTACTTTTACTTCTGAAGATTACTTTAATATAGGGATCGATAAGATTTTTGAGGGTTCAGATTCGTTTTTTTAATTGAATTTTTGATCGAGCATGCCTGTTTCAAATTAAAATTACAGTTGTATTTTTTTTTTTTTTTTTTGTAGATATCGCTTATAAGGTTTTCAAGGACGATGTTAGCAAAACAAAAATGTCATTCGAAATACACATATTCAATAAAAAATCCGATTCAAAAAACGGCTTCAGAGTCCTCAGTAACAGTAGCGGTAAATCAAAATAAGCGATCAAAAATCCTAAAGTGAATTAAAAAATATCGTCCATCATAAAATATTAAACGATCCTTATATCAAAGAAAACTTCAATAATATTAATCGTAAATTGAAATACGGATGCACGATCGAATATCTGATAGTAAATTCGAAAATAGCATTCTTTAAAACACAATAAACTAATAATTAATTAGAAATGCTCTTATCAGAAGAAAATTTCTATAGTAAATTCGACATTAGCAATTTCCTAAACCTATAAAACGATCTACAAGAACCTATAAATCTAGAACTAAATCAATGAAATCTACACCCACCCCTTTTCTAAAAAATAAAGAATAATGAATATTAAAAAAAAAAAAAACTCAAAACCAGTAAAAATTAGCACATTACATCAATTAGCTAATAAACGAGAAAAAAAATATCAGAAGTATATGCTCACATTATTTATAATTGAAATAAATTATTATTGAAATTAAAATAATTATTTTTAAATAAAAAAAAGGAAATAAAATGGTTTTTATCCAAGTCTGGTTGGGTTAACTATTTAAATAGAAAATTTTACACTTGAATTGAAATAGCGTTTTCATAGGAGGACCTTTATAATTTAGTTTATTTAGATCAATGACAATTATTTGATTAAACAAACTTATTTTCCTTCATGGGTGGCAAGATAGAATAAGAAATAAATAGTAGACTTCTTGTGTCTGCTACTGGGTCTGTACTGTGTCTACTATTGGGATTTTAGTGTCTACTGCTGGGGTTGAAAAACTTTTTCCATTTTCTGATTTAAAAAGTAAACTATCTCTTTTTTCTTTGTTTTTAAATATCTTGTTATTTGAGTTATTAATCGGTTAATCCTTCGGAACAATAAAATAATTTCCTAGTATATATTTAATTCTCTAAAAACATTTAAGTGGAGATCCTGTCTTAAAAGTGTCTACTAATGAGGACAAGTGAGGAAAAAAGGGCACGAGGAAGTACGCCTAAACAATGACTATGTGCTCATCTACTCAGGAGTGCCCGCTGGGCTCAGAGCCAAGGAAGGGGTGGCCATTATCATGAAAGAAAGCCTATTCGCTAAAGTAGAGGATTGGCGGCCCATATCCTCAAGAATTATAACAGTGTATATGGATCTGTCAATAGGAAAGATCGCTCTCATACAAATATATGCCCCAACGGAGGATGCAAACGTTCTCGACAAAGAACAGTTCTATGCTGATCTAGAGAGAGAAGTCATCCGAGGTCAAAATGGTAACAGGGGGATTATCCTGATGGGAGATTTCAACGCAAGGACGGGAAGAGATCATGCAAGCGCTCATGATGTTATGGGCCTACATGGAGGGGAACACATCAAAAATGGAAATGGTCAAAGGCTCATCGACTTCTGTATTGATTATGACCTCCTTATTGGAAACTCTTTCTTCCCACATAAGACGGTGCACAAAATAACATTCTCAGCTGAAGAAAGGAGTGTTAACAGTATTATAGATTACATTGTATACAGTAGGAGAATAAGGAAATACTTCACCGATATAAAAGTTATAAGAGGTGCTGAAATTGGTTCGGACCATCTTCTATTGACTGGAGACACCCAGATCCTACGACCCAGAAAGAAAAGACCCATAGCATACAAGAGGATTGACATTGCAAAACTGCAGGATCCAGAAAAGAAAAAGGAATATGCAGAACTTCTGGATCTAAAACTTAGAAATGTCAATTTGGAAGGGAATATTAACAATACATGGGTAGCATTGAAACAGGCAATTCTAGAGACTGCTGAAAGTGTATGCGGAATGAAGGTAGTCTGTACCAAAGGTAAAAGGTCTGAGTGGTGGAGTGATGTGGTGAAAGCTGCGGTGGGTAGGAAAAAGACAGCCTGGAAGGAGTACTGTAAAATTAGGTCTGCCGCCAACTGGGAGCTCTACGTCAGAAGAAGAGGGGAAGCGAAAATGGTTGTTCGAGTGGCAAAGATGAAAAGCTGGGAAAAATTTGGCAGAAGTCTGCAAAATGATTACAGGGAAAATACCAAGATTTTTTGGAAGAGAATAAAATCAATGAAGGGAAAGACGTGCAAACCCGTGAGAAATGTTAAGGACGAATCAGGGCAAATGATTACTGAAGATGGGGAAATATTGGAGAGATGGCGACGCCATTATTCTGCATTGTTTTCTGGTGTCTCGGAGGAGAGAGTGGAGGACAGGCGGGAAACAGAAGAATATGATGACGTGATATGGGAGGAAGATGTCACTTGGGCTATAGAGAAAATGAGGAGTGGCAAAGCAGCAGGCAAAGATGGTATTGCTCCAGAACTTATAAAATTTGGAGGTCTACAATTACATAAAGCTTTGCAGGACCTGTTTCAAAATATTTTCTCTTCCAAATCCATGCCTGAGGAATGGGGATGCAATATCATCATGCCGATCCACAAGAAGGGTAGCTCTAGTGAATGCCAAAACTATAGACCTATATGTCTCTCCCCTGTAGTCTATAAACATTACTCCTCTATACTGGAAAGAAAACTCCGATCAATCGTTGAAGACAAATTGGAAGAGGAACAAGCAGCTTTTAGACCACACCGACAAATGCAGGATCACATCTTCTCGCTGAAGACGATTATTGAGAAGGCATGGGATAGAGGAAAGAACTTGTACCTAGCGTTCCTGGACATAAAAGCAGCATTCGATTCAGTCCCTAGAGAAGAAATTTGGACAGCTCTAGCCGCTAAAAATGTGCCCGCAGCATTAATAAATGCCATAAAAAGCACTTATCATGACTCCAAAGGCATGGTTAGAATTAATGGAAGAATGTCAGAGGCTTTCGCCATGAGAAGGGGTGTTAGACAGGGGGACAGTCTTAGTCCTCTTCTTTTCATCACTTTTATGGACGAGATATTGAAAATCTGCAAGCGGAGGACAACACGGATGGTCGTTGGAAAGTGGAACATGAGGACAATCCTAGCGCAAGTAATGGTTTTTGCAGATGATATTGTCCTCATAGCCGATTCCAAGGAAAATCTACAGCAGGCTGTTACGGAGTGGGAGGCTGAGCTAGAAAGGAAGGGTATGATATTGAATGTTGGAAAAAGCAAGGTGATGCACATCGGACGTGAAGAAGAGGAGGTTTTGGTTCACTGCAGGGGAGAAACCTTGGAGACAGCGCAGGAGTATACTTATTTAGGAGTAGTGCTCACCAGAAATGGGAAAATGGACCAAGAGCTCTCAAACAGGATTAAAAAAGCAAATAGCATATACTACCAGCTATGCAACACAGTGGTGGGGAAAAGGGAATTGGAAAATAATGTAAAATTACATATCTTCAAGTCCATATACCTACCTACCCTCATCTATGGAAGTGAGAGCTGGGTCCCGTTGGGCAAGCACTGGAGTAGGGCTACTGCGGCAGAGATGAAATACCTCCGGAAAATGGCAGGCAAAACAAGGAGGGACAGAGTTAGGAATGAGAGAATAAGGAGAGACCTGGGAGTGACTGCACTGAAGGAAACAGTGGAGAGACGACAGCTGGGATGGTTTGGTCATCTGTGCAGAATGGATAAGGACCGGGACCCAAAGAAATTCTTTGAAGCCAGGCCTACCGGACGCCGCCCTCGAGGAAGACCAAGATTGCAATGGATAGACCATATCTCAGGGATTGGTGAAAGGAAGGGAAGGTCAATAAATGTAATGAAAGCGCTGGCTGGAGATCGAGAAGCTTGGCAGTCTTGGATCGGGGCACCTCCACGCTGAAAGGCACTAAAGGAGGAAGATAAAGAAGAAGAAGAAGACATAAATTTTCTATAAGTTTATTTATCATATTCTTAAATAATTAAGTAAATTAAAATAAACAATTTCATAAGCTCCTTGTATGGTAAATTGGCTAAAATAAAATAAATTTTTATATATATACATATATTCATACATTGCAATAAATAACTGAAGGAATAACAACTAACAAATTCACATTATTAGGCCATATGTTATTCATTCATTGCTGCAGCCTTTCTTTTGCTTTCTTCAGCCTCTCTCATCTTTCTTAGCACCATCAATTCAAAATCTGATTCGGCATCATCTTGATCATAATTCTTAGCCTAAAAAACAAAATTTTATTCAAAAGACTTCACAATTGTCCGTCATTGAAAGTTCAAAAAAGTATATATAATTTTTAAAGGTTATTAAACAGCCTTTGACCAAACATGCTAAATTCATATTAGGTAAATCTTAATTATCAACACATTTAATACAAAGCAAATAGTTTATTATATATACATCTTCTAGTTTTCAATGAGATATTGTAAATTATTATTTATTATTCATGGAATGATTGAGATAGATTGTTTTTGTTATTAGAGCTGCCATATTCCATTTTCTCAAGGAATAAACAAATTTCAACGGATTCTTTAACAAAGTGTCAACACCTACAGTCCAAGAGATTTCGGATGGCTTCTGGATAGGAGTAAGAGCCCAACTTTGCCAAAAATCTACAAGACAACCAATCCTCCCACACCTTGTGCTGGAACACAATACTTGGTTCTTGTTTCCTGTCACAACTAGCTGCATTTACAAACATCTGTTTTACTTGGGATGGCAGATAATTCACCCTGCTAATGATTTTATAGAAAAAACGGCATAATTAAAAAAATGACCATAAAATTCATAAGAAATTCAATTTATTTTGCATTCATCTGTACTGGCTCATTTTTAGTAGAATTTAATGTAGAATGTGAATATACTGATTTAAAAGCTCACAAAACACGATAGTCTATTGAAATACCCATTGTTATAAGATTAAAACTTTACAAAGTTATTTTATACTAACTGCTGTTTCTTTATTATTAATACTAGAGTATTCGGGAGCCATGTGTCTTATGTCAAGATAAAGACATTTTGGAATCTAAAGATACTCATTAAAAACCTAAATTGATTTAATATTATTATTTACATCACCGTTAAGACTAACACATTTCTCCCAACATGTAGAAAGTTTTTTCATTCCGTCACTGAAAAATTCTTCCAACACCTCTCGAATCCAGGACATGATAGCTGCTTTCACCTCATTGTCCAAGGTGTATTGATTATCCTTGAGGTCTCTCTTGATTAGAGGAAAAAAAGAAAAATCACAAGGCGCAAGATAGGGGGAGTACGAAGGGTGTGGAATCGGTTCAAACTTCAGGTTTCGCAGAGCCTCTTCAGTTGCGCTGATATATTAATATGGTTTGCAATAAGCTTTTGAGTGATTCACCGGTCATTTTGAATCAAATCATCAACAAGTTTGCAATTTTTATCGTCTGTGACAGTGATCAGATGTCCGTTGCATGCTTCATAAAAAATTATGGCTTTTCCAGGCTTGCAACCGCGAATTTTAATTACCCATCGATTAGCAGTAGACCTATCAACAGCATCGTCACCATAAACAGCCTTTAAACGACTATGAATCTCAGTTGAAGTCACCTTTTCAGCAGTTAAAAATTCGATAACAGCGCGCTGTTTAACTCGTGTTGAAATAGCACTAGATCACGTCTCCGCAGCTCAAAATACACTGGATGAATGCAAGGCCTTCAAACTGCGCAATCGTATAGAGGGGGAATGTTACTTCTAAATACCACCTGGAGGGCTTTTGAAAGTCATTTCGTTCACGTTCTACAAGCATGTGTGCATTACTTTTCAGCCTACCCTCATACAAAGTGATTTACAATGCCAAATTGATTATTGTGATGTCAACAGCTACAGGAAAATTTTGCATACTAGTACTAAACTTGCATGATATATTGATTGACTGATTCATGAATTTTAATATTTGTGATAATATATGTGAATAATAACATGGTGCCAAACCTAATAAAAAAACTTGAATTTTATCATCGACCTCAATGTGAAACCATAAAAGTAAAAGACGTTTTTATTAAGGGTTATTTTATTTTTTCTAAATTTTATGCACAACAATTAATTGTTAATTTTTTCTACTCGATTGAATATTACTTGCTGGCACTTGCTAATTAAAAAATCTATTTCAATATGATGAAACTTTGATTTTCTGCTTTTTACTTCCTTGTACAAAGGTTGCATTGTAATTGCGAAAATTTTCAGTTTTCAGATTTCAACGGAAATATCCATTTTGACTGGTTTCGTCGTGGTGTCTGTACGTACGTTCGTATCTCGCATAACTCAAAAACGGTTAACTGTAAAAATTTTGTAGTTAGGATTGTTGTAAAATCTAGTTGCGAACCTCCTTTTTTGGTCACTGCTTGATTACCGGAAGTGGTACTTTACTTGAAGGTCATAATTTATTTCCATCAAAAATTATATTAAAATACTATGCAACATAACATATATATTGATTTCAATAACATACTAGATTTTGGTTAAAATTGGTAAGGCGAAAATAGTACTTTACTTGAAGCTCATAATAAGCTTACACCAAAAATTATATTTAAATTAAATACAGAAATCATATGTTTCAGTAATAAAGGTTACAAACGCGATTTGGTTTCCGATCCAATTAAACATTTTTATTACTTGTTTTAAGTATTAAAATTGAGTGTAAAATACTAGTTTTCCTCTCCATTTGTGAGATCAACAAGTCTGCAGCAGGAGAATAAGATATTAGTTAAGTGGGTTTGCCCGCTTAAAATGTCGAAACTGTCGATTTCCAATTCTCTATCTAGTGATATTGACAGTTTTAATGTTGTCACGGAACATGAAGAAATCTCTTGGAAACTAGTTACCTACTGAAGGAAAACAACATATAATAACGAAATGAGACCTCCAGAAACAAGAGTGTGTCTGTGTGTGTCAATAGATGGATGTCGCGATGCCAAGTATCTTTGTTGAGATACTGCAATCTTCGGAAACTAGTAACCAAATTCAGGATCACTTACTTTTTGAGCCACCGATTAATAATTTAATAGGCGTACAAGAAAGTCATGTGTTGTCCACATCAGATATTTTTGTCTGTTGAAAAGTTGGGATTTGGCATTTGCTTGGTTTCACACATTGTGACCGATGATATACCTTATAAATTTTTAAAATTAGAAATAATATTAAAAAAATATGGCTACCTTTGGTAGATTGTAGATTGGTCTGTGGCTATTGCTGTTAGAGGTTTCAGCAGAAGGAAAAAGTCTGCTTTGAATTGCTTCAAAATTAATGAATGGCTGTCGGTATGTCAAATTTGAATCCATCATTTTTCTTAGATACTGGGTGGGCGGTTCACCTGTTAGCCAAGTCAAAGTCAGTGGATTGTTTATTAAACCTTTCTCGAGCTGCAATGCTTTTATCTGTTGCACAAAAGAAGCATGATAATGAAATAAAAACTGAGTAGTAAACAGCTATACAATAAAGGTTAATTTAAGGGCTTCCATTGATGTTACTCTTTCGTTTTATTTTTTATATTTAATTTTAAAACTGTTTGCACAATTAAACAATGACAAAAAACCAAACAAAAAAAATTGTGATTTTCATAAATAAATGAGAAATTAAAAAGAAGTAATTAATATATGAACACCATGATTGTCCTTAAAACTATTTTAAAGTAAGCCAACAAATATTAAAATAATCAGATGCAAAAAATAAATAAATATAATTTTACAGGCAAATAATTAGAGCTATCATAGTGTGTTATAAGTAATTAAATATGTAACTCACAGCAGCATCAGCTTTAACGAATTCCACAAGCGCGCTACCTTTCTTTTTTTGAGAAACTACAACTGTTTCTACATCTCCATACTGAAAAAAAAGTAGTGAATTACAATTATATTAAAATATTTTATACTTCGTTAAAAATGTTCTCGCATTAATATCTTTGATTAATAAATATTAACTAATTATAATTCAATAAATAGGAGATAGAGCGAAACTTTAATTTTTAAGAATAAGCCAGGTCCTCATAAAATCTTCAAATTGAACAGCACAAGACCAATCAGTCGCTTCTCTTCAATATTTTGGACTATTTTCTAAAAAGCTAAGGCTGAAAAACTGGCAATGTGAGTCCCTCTACTCGCTAAAATAGTCCGTTCCGATTTAATAACAAGGCAGGATCTATCGGAGCCTGTATCAATGTTAAAACTGACTATTTTTGTTATAAGAACCTCTCGAAGGACCTCTATCCTCGCCAAAAACTAGTATTATTTGTAGAGCTTTACAATATATGTATACATTCAACCCTCCTCCTCCCCCTTACCCGACCCACGCTTCCTCACGACATTCCAAATAGGCTTTCTGGGCCTAATAGCTTCAACGGGTATGAACTCGGAGATTGTTAAAAACAGTGGTTTTTTATAGCGACATGTGAAACAAAATGTCTTCCAAGAATTTTTTCCTTTTAAACTCATGAAGAGGGAATTAAAAACTTTGTCCATTACAAGAATTGAATAGTCAAAGAGCCATCATACTAAAATTTGTCTTACTAATATCAGGCTAAACCTTACAAAGAGTATCATAATACCAATTTTTACAAGAATAGACTATTGTTGAAATTTATTTTATTTTAAATTGAAATTCATTGAAACAACTAAAGGGAAGACGTTTTAGTGAGTATGTGCTAGTTTGAGGGGAAAATCATTACTCCCTCTATGTAGCCTGCAACTTATAACTCGTTTGTCACATGCCAAGTCTATTAAGGAGAAATATTTTGAGCTCATGATAGTAATAAATGATTTCTGCCATTTAAGTTACTATGACTGATACCTAAAGATAACCTCTGACCTCAGACTTGTAACAATTTTTTTATCTACAGCTATTTTGTCTGATACTTTTTAAGTTTTATCTTTTTTTTAATAAACAATTTTTATTGAGTTTGTTTTGTTTTGTGTCTGTATTGCGATTTTGTCCGATACTTTTCAAGCTTTATCTCCTTTTTTTACAAACAATTTCTTTTATTTCACAATGGAATCATCTTGCACTTTGACATCAACTGGTGCTTTGACTTTTATTATAATCTTTATATGAATATACAATAAATTGTTTTTAGAGAAATGACAATTTGAAAATGGTCAGATGGTGTGAAACATAGTTAGAGTATAATATTTGAATAAAATAATTTAATATTATAAGAGTTTTTGAATACATCATTTGTTGAAATAATAAGAAAAAAAATTCCTAATTTTTAAGCTATTTTCTATTGATTAAAATAACTATCAACTTACAAATTAGTGCACGGGATTGAAAGAATGTATAACAAATCACAAAGTTAAAAAAAAAAAAATTCAAGATTGTGGCTATTTGACAAGGCAGCTGTCTGAAGTTATGTAGAGGGCGAAGGCTTTCTCCTCATTTAGCATAGCCTCCCGGCCTAAGCCACAAGTTCCTTCTTTAAGTTGTTAGCCCCACACTAAAGGTACAAACATTTATTGATATCACAATTTAAAAAAAAAATAATAGGACTAATTCACATCAATTTGTTTTTTCTTTTGTAAATTAATAATTATAAATCAAAAACATATTGTACAACAAAAATCTTTTAACAGAGAGCACACATTCAATAAGCCTAATTCACGAAATTTATGATATTAATTATTGCATAATTAATGCAATGCTAATTTTTTGCGTTTTCAAAAAAAATGGAAGCTTTTTTGATGTTAACCATTTTTGAACAAATTAAGGGATTACTTGTCTTACTTTGAGCTACGCATTCCCACAACAAATACTCAAATAAACGGATCCTTATTTATCAGTTGAGGTCGGAGCGTTACCGTCATTTAAATTATCACTTCTTTAATTAGATCACAGCTGTCAACTTCTGCTCCCTAAAGAGAAAAACAAATCCCCAACAGATCCTTTTCAGTTGAAGCCAGGGTCTTAACGTAATTAAAATGTAGTTATTTATGTAATGGAAACAAACATCTGTCAAAATATTCGCAAATTTATTGGTCGAAGGTCTAATTGACACACTTACGATCAGTTGATTTGAGTTATAGAATTTGTTTTCTATAATTCAACATGGTTACAATTATATTTGTGAATATACCTAGTTTCATTTTATTCCTCTTACTTTTTTAGTATTAAAGTTTAATAATTTATTAATCTAGGTAAAGAACCTGAAATTATAAATTTCTCTCAAATAAATCGATATATGAAGATCTCATTTTAGAATGAACATAAATTTATCATAAATTATAAAAGTTCTAAAACTAGGTATAAATCATATAAAACCTATAAATTAAGTACAATAACTATAAATATTTTACTTAATTTGTAGGTAGCATATGATTCATACCTAGCTTTAGAACTTATACAATTTATGATAAGGCATTAATTTAATATTTTTGGTGTTTCTTATAAATAATAAACAGTAAAAATAATATCAGGTGTACAAATAAGTTTCCGCCGTTGTTGAGAGATGGCTCCACCAACAAGATTATGTTGAAATTATCAGTGGAGCAACAGCACATGGCAAGTTTTGACATCTGGCAACAACATGACACTAAATACTAGTGTCTTTGTGTAAGCAGTCCATATTTTTTTTCGTGCGAAATGTCAAGTTTTGTTCCGAATAAGTGTCATTTGCGGTAAGTTTTGACTTATTTATTTACCTTAAAGAAATCTGCAGCAGAGGCCAATCGATTGGTTGTAGAAGCATACGGTGATGCTGCTTTAAGTGAGAGAAGTTGTCGTGACTGGTTTCAAAACCTTAAAAATGAAGCCAAGAGACATTGAACGCAGATAGTGCACATCTGAAATGCTGCTTGCCAGGCATCCAATAAAAGGTTTTTCGCACCGTATAGTCACAGGTGATTGAAATGGGAAGTCCAATCCTACCCGCCGTATTCCCCAGACTTTGCGCCTAGTGATTGAATACCACTTGTTCCGGTCGATGGCACATGGTCTGTCTGAGCAGCGCTTCACATCATATGAAGATATAAAAAATTGAATCGATTCATGGATAGCTTAAAAAAATGAAGTTTTTTCGATGTGGTATCCGAATGCTTCCAGAAAGATGGGAAAAATTAGTAGCTAGCGGTGGACAATATTTTAAATAAAATGTAACATAGCGTTTTTTTACAATAACTTCGTAATTTTTTTTATTAAAAACGGCAGAAACTTATTTGTAGTCCTAATATAAATTCTTAGTATAGATAATCTATAGCCCAGTCAAACTCCTAATTATACAAGTGAAGTAATTATATTTTTGATTTCGATATCAAAGGCTAACCTTACTTCGGACAGACTCAAGTGAATTCGGCACATTCAATGTACAGTCAGGTCTTAAAACTATAGACCTCCACGATTTTGGTGTAACGATTCTGGAATAGTAACCTTCTTTCAGCAATAATCTATTCCGATATGGTATTATAACGCACTCCAAAAGGTTTCAGCTTGTTTATGACAGGTCAGCATTTTTCACGCTGGCTATCAGACAAAATCATATTAATATTTATTAATAAATTTAGAGAAAAACCATTCATGTTATTTTGAAGGATGGATTTTTCAGGTAGTACAACTGAATTCGTGAAGAGATAAATCTTATAATTGAATTTAAAAATTAAATTATATAATATTTAAAGACAAAAAACTTACCTTCGAAAACATTTTGACAAGATTCTCAGTATTATAACTACCATTAGTCTCATCATTTTTTTCACATTTCCATTTTACTTTCAGCCTGTATAAAGAAGGATCTGCATTTCCTGTCATTAGCTGCCTTTCTTCTAAAATTTTTTTCTTTATAAATTCCATTTCTTCTTTCAGCTGCCTGGAACCTTCTTTCCTGAGTCTTTCAATTTCAGCCTGCAATTTTTTATTATATAATTACTTCATAAATGAACTTTTAGAAATTATATTCATAGAATTAAGTTTATAAAACATGAAAAATCAAAGGCTAACTATTGCAAACAGAAAATTTTACAGTTAATCAAGTTTCTGATATTATGTATGTATATGAAGGGCATTTTTTCTAACATTATGCATAAGAGTTTCAAAATCTTAGAGAGCAGATATTCACACTTACGTTCCTAAAGTAGTTTACAATTGGAAAATATTAAAGCTCTAATGTTACTTAAAATATATACAACAAATGAAACAATATGCAGCAAACAATAGTATACCTCTGAGCTAAAAGTATAGTAATGCCAATAAATTCATTTTTTTAAAGTATTATAATTACAGCTAATTTTTCTTCAGCAGTTTTATTGCCAAACCGCATGAAGGATTCCTGAGCAGCCTGTCTCTCTCTAGCTTCCAATTCTTCTTTGAGTTTTTTCCTGTGGGAATCAAGCTCTTGATTCCTAATTTTGGCTGCTTTTTTGGCATTGTAGATTTTATCATAAGCTAACTGAAAAAACAAAACAAGTATTAATAGATTTTGGAAAAGTTACACATATAAAACATTTAAGTATAAAGCTTACTAACATTATATGATCTAATCAAGTTACCCACTCAATAGACTGGAGTGGTTATAAAAAATCAAGAATTCACTTTCAACATCGTCACAAAGAGAAGTGAATGTGTTACTGTAAAATAAATAAACGAAAAGACTAAATTTAAATTATTCTTTCAAACATTTTGTTATAATTAAAATAAAGCAAAGGAAATTTTGAAAACTCAGAAAATACCTAAAAAGATTAGAAAGTCATCAAATATAAGTAAACAAATTCAAAAATTATAAATAGATAATTAGGTAGGCTTTTCTAGTTGTAATTAAATGCTAAATCCGCTCTGTTGAAATTCTTTGTTAAAGTTATAAACAATAGTTTGTAGACAACAACTTCTAATTAAATCCATTAATTGCAAATAGTATCAGTTATTTCTCAAATAACAATTTGAGATCAATAAATATCCAAGGATTGACTTACCCGAGCTTTATCATCAAGTAACACTTCCAATGCATTTGAAAGCTGTAAGAATAGTTCAGTAGCATTAATATTATCTGGATTTTTGTCAGGATGGCATTTTAAAGCTTTCTTTCTGTAGGCTTTCTTGATCTAAAAAAAAAAAAAAAACATATTTGTTCAATATTTTAAATAGGCTGTAACTGCTTAAAATAAATGCAAGTTAATTACTTCTTGGACAGTGGCGGTTGATTCTATTTCCAATATAGCATATAAATCAAGGTCAGTAATATCAGATTTAGCCATAATGTACAGTTAATATCTAAAAATCCATATAATACTAAATTCGGACTATCTACTATGTTTTAGTAAACGGTTGGTGGTTTAAAAACGATTCAGTCAAACGAACTACTTCTAGTTAGGAATGAAAACTAAGAGCTATAACATGAATTCGAGACAATGGTTTGGATCCGGCTTTGGTGGTTTAAAATTTGAAATTTATGGAGAGTGGACCCATGGAATAAATCTGGGTGTTCTCACTGTAGGATAACTCCTGTAGGTCCCGCTAAGGATTAGGTCCATCCAAACTGCCGGCCTCATAACTTTACTAGCATAACTTTACGGAGCATAACTTTACTAGCCAACGTAGCGATATCTTACTTTTAGATGATTACTACCTCACGAATGCTTTTCAATTAGTCCAATAATCACAACAGAATGAATGTAAGGTTTAAAATAGTAAGCTAGAATGAATGCACACGCAGTCGATAAAAACATTTTAGTATTAAATTCATTACTATATCTACAAGAAAGAACTCACTAACTGCTGAATCTGTATGTATTGTAGGTTTGGACTTGAGTCTTGGTTGAACTTAGCGGAATACAGGTAAATTTATCTTTTTCCATTAGTACATAAATTGGTGTGAAAGTTAATTAGTTAAAGTAATGCACGTTTAACGAGTTATATGTTGTAGCCTTTAATTATTGTTTATTTTTGTTTCCTCAGCACTGAAGGTAGGAAAGTTTTATATTCATACAACCACTGTCAAAATTTTGTCCTCAGAATCGAAAATTTTCACTCGCGTTTTACGTTTTAGACTTTAAAAAAACAAATTTGGTTTCGTATTCCAACCCATGTTTCCTGGACAGGACTATTTTCAAAACAGCTAGGTTGGCCCTAAGTTGGGAGCTGTTGAGCAAATGATCCAGTTTCAATTTTATCGAATTCTCCTTAACAATTCAAATTAATGTAATTGGACTTGAATTAATTCACCTTTTTTTTTTATTTATTTAAAAATAATTATTAAAAGGTCAATAATGACTTTTGAAATTATTTTAGCGTATTCTTCCCACATTTTATTCGGTTATTACATGATGAATTGATAATAAGTGCTAATAAATATCTAAAAATAAAAAATATCCTTTTGATGAAATACGAATTCGTTTATTGATTCCTTAGTTAAAAATTATGCCTGTAAATGATATCTTTGTTGATTAGTTATAGTTTTTTCTTTTTCGTTTTTAATTTCAAAAACTAATGCAGAAGTGGAGTCAGAATGATTTCTGACACAAGAAACGTTGCTACAATAAAATAATTTTACCATATAATAAAATAATAATAAAAAAAAATAGTAAAAAGTTACGCTCTCAATGATTCATTGGTTCAACCGAGTACGTTTTGGAGGAAATTTTGGTTCACTTTCTTCTTCATGACTCTCAATCGGATCGTCATCTTCCTCACTCAAGGAGAGAATCTGCTCATTGTCCTCTTCAACACTGTAGTCCAAATCTACTTCGGTATCAGGATCATTAGTGCATGAATACCCTCTACATTTGCACAAATTACTGAACATTTTATTCCTGTTTTTCTGCAACTACAAGTGGCCTTGCGCCCTTTGGTGCATTTGCAGGATATCTGCGATAAAAGCGGGTTCCAAACCAGTGAGAACAGAAGCCAAGGCGGGAACAGGTTGTTTGCCAACTTCAGCTCATGGGATTCATGACGTTACCTAACGACGTCTGTACCTGCAGGGACACCCTGAAAAGCCATATTGAAGTTCGTTTATACTAAACATTTTGCAAATAGGTGAAAATGTAGCTCATTTAAGGTATCACCTGTATTACGCCCATAGAGTGCTACCAACAACTTTTACCTGGTATCAACAATAATACCCGAATTAGGAATTGATAAATTATTTGCCACTTCTATAAATTTGTTTTATTTAAAACCAGTTTCGGATGTTATACATTCATACTCAGTTCTTAAAACATCCTCAGTTAAAAACACAAAACATTCAAAAATAAGCAATTCAAAATATAGTTGGTATTATTATACATATTAAATTATATATATCAGTATTATAAAACATTTATGAATTATGAATTTAATTAAGACAATAAATCAAATACATGTTGGTACTCACCAAGATTTAAATGGATTATATCAAACAGAAAAGTTTGTACTGGTTTCTTCTCGCATTGTACTAACAATGAACGAGGGATAGGCAGGATATTTTAGGTAAACGGTTTAAGGGTCAGGGTTTTCCCAGTAATGCCGGTGAGTAATTGTTTGTTCTGTTATAGATGGGGATAAATTTAAGATTGGACTATTTGAGATATTTATTTGGTCATTTAAGAAAAAATCTGGATTGGATTTGAAGGATTTTATTATTTCAAGTGCTTCATTTATATTTAATTTGAGACTGTTTTCAACGTGGTGTATTAATTTAACTCCTGAGTCTTTGATGAATTTATGATTTATGATTATTTAAACGAATTGCAAAGTTGGAATTATCTGTCTTATTATTATATGCACGTATATGTTCCTTTAATCTCTGATTTAGCGATCTTCCAGTTTTTCCCGTGTATTTGGCTGCACAATCATTACAATTTAGTTCGTATACTCCGCTTTTTTGGAAAGGGTCTATTTTGTCTTTAGAAGAAGAGAAATACGAGGATAGGGTTTTTTTCTATTTTTAAATGCAGGGTTTAATCCTAGTTTCCAATTCCCGAATTGGCGTCTTTACTCATTAAGACATCACTCACTTTCGAGAGATGTCCATTTTGCACAGCTTGGCTGATAAGCATTTTCTTTCCTTAAGTGATGAAGTGTTATTACAACCACTACAGGTGTAAAGGAGTAGCAGAGCGTTTTCAATAATTCTGGATGCCAAAAACTGTTGATTGACAATATGCTCATTGGTACCTTCCCTTTTCCGGGTTTTAAATATGATCCAAAATCATAAATTAAAAATTGTTGCCATTCAGGTTAAATCTCATTATTCATTTAATATTTTAATTCAGTCCCAACAATAGAACGTCACAGCGATGTTATAATGAGGGATTTTGGCCATGAGATATCTTCATTAGCTTATTACACTGCATGTTTGGGGAATACGTCTAAAATAAAGCAATATAAAAACAAAAGAAAACTGAAGATATTTTCATTTCATGATTTTTTTCTAATCATTCTAATTGTTAGTTTCTAATTAGATAAAAATGATGGAAGCATTTAGTAGTAGATACAAAAAAACAAAACATTCTAGAAAGAAAAATCCCAACCTGGCAATTGTTGACAAATAGTAAACAAATATTGAAAACAATTATTGACGTAGTAGCAAGCAAGTTAAGTTTGTAGGACGATAGCTCTACTCACGATTCAACGCGGTAGGATGTTAGGAGAAAGGAATGCTTGTATGACGATCGAAGAAGCCTACAAACATCTTACACGCCCTATGTAGTCCTACACCCCCATTCACAGTCCAACGATAGTCCGATATCTAGTGTAGTCCCATAAAGTAATCCTACATATAGGACCGTGAATGGCAGGCTTTATTGTTGAAGTTTTCTTTGATATAGGGACCGTTTATTATAGGTATTCAAGAGTTCTGATTCTGTTTTTTTTTTAATCGGATTTTTGATCGCGCCTGCGCATTTTGAACTATTATTTTTCTGTGTACTTTCTCGAAACATATCAAAATAAACAAATAAAACAAATTTTTCTTTCCTTAAGCCTTTTTTTTTTAAACTTATTTGTTGGCATTTATTTTTCCTTATTTACCCATTAGGAATGGCGAGGAAGATATAATTGAACTACTTGGTAGACTTTTTTTTTTGTTATTAACGTTCTTGTTCATGGATTGTTGAGGAAGGAGTTGTGAGAATAACAATAAATTTCCTAATCAGTTCTTAACCTCTTATTCAGTAATTGACCGTATTTTCGCACCATTTAGAATTGGCGACGAATATAGTTTTAATATAGTTATTGTTCTAAAATATTAATACATCTATATATCGACGTTTTTGACTTCGATTGCTGAATATCCATAGTGAACGCCACCTCATGTTTGAATTGCATGGAACTGTTTGAATTTTTAACATTTTTTATCTTTATTGAATATTCCTGGGCAAACTATGTTTTGTACTAGAACTTACTTCACTATAATATTTTTATAAATTTACTTTAGATTTTACGTTTAATATAACTTCAACAGCCAAGCTGGATCGAAAAATAGCTCATTTCAATTATTCAAGTGTCTTGTGAATTTACACTTATCGGATGCTATTCTACAGAATAGTTAAATATGTTTATGTATTAATGTAAAATAATTTTATGTAATATTAGCCTCTCTTGTTTGATTTATGCCATTACATGATCATTTTTTCCTGAAAGCTTGTTATATACCTAGTTTAGGGTTTTTACCAATGAGTTCAGAAAAAGGTAACATCAGAAGAAATCGTGCTCAAAAACATCAAAACAGTACGGTCTTTAAAAATGACCTTCATGATAAGACACCTAAAACAAAATTTTTGAACAGTTTGGAGATTTCTGATGTCTGCTTACACTGTAAGGGAATTTTAGAATGGAGAATCAAATTTAAAAAATATAAGCTTCTGAAAAATCCTAAGACTTGTACGAAATGCAGCAAAAAGTCAGTGACGCTGTCTTATAGAGTAATGTGTGCGAACTGTGCAACTACTTTAAAAGTATGCCCTAAGTGTGGGAAGAATGAAGCAGAAATTGCTCAAGGAAATTCAGAAAACAATGCACCTGAATGTAAGTTCATCTTATAATTTGTTGTACTATTTTCGTATTCTATTCCTTCTTCTGTTTTAATTTACTTATAGTAGGAGAGTGGGTAAGGCACTGGATTTCCAATACAAGGTTCGGGTTCGAGTCTGTATATGGCAGATAAATTTCTAATCTCTTATACAAGCTGTGGATCAACAGAGGAGTGACCATCAACAGCCTCCATAAAATTCGTACTCTTAATTGGGGTAGGAGATAATCTTGGCAGTTGAGCGTTGATGCTGACCACATCACCTCTTTGTATAACCATTGCACTATGATCCAAAAATCAGATCCATTGAGAAAAAATTATTTTTTATGCAGAATATATTCTAATTAGGACTACACTGATAAATATAAATTTGAATTGAAGTAAAATATTTCAGTTTTTTTTAAATATATATGTTTTTGAGTTTAAGATATTCTAATTTGATTGCAAATAAGTATATAAAAAGAATATTTAACAGATAGCACTTCTTCATAGAACTCTCGTCTGTTGGCAACTAAATGCTTGCACCGTTTCTCGGGTGTGAGGTCTGTAAATAAATATTTATTTATAAAAAAAGGTCGCAAACGAGCACTGGGTCTAAAATGAAAATAAAAGTAAACAATGAGGACTACAAGATATCACCAGAAATAAAAAACTGATTTGAAATGATTTTTTTAAGTCTTCAAATTTTAATAAATTTAAAGTCATGATTACTTTCGCATATTCGAAGGAATAAGCTTTGTTGTGATCTAGTAATTATAAATTTCAAACGTAATATCACTTACTCATTGGTATTGACGTACTCATTTGATCCTAGGAGGAAGAGAATTTGTTGCTCCTGTATCGAGTGATTTTAACTTCACAGATATTTTTATCATCCCACCTGAGGATTGGAATGAAAACAGAGACTGATAACCCTTGACGTGTGCTAGACAAAGCAAACATAAACCTAAAATATTTGGTCATGTTACAATTCCGACTTTTTTCCCCTCTAGATTTGGTTTCTGGCCCATAGTGCATTGGTCTACATACAGTACTTCCTTTATAAGGAAGAAGCCAAGACTATTTTTGTGGGTTGTAGAAGTGCAAGATTATGCCTATAGGCAATGATTATATTCATGATGATTAACTGATCAGAAAATATGTATTTTATTTGCTAGGTTATTCATTTCTTCTCTTTCAGGATTTCAAATTAGTCTTTAGCTTTGAAATTGGATATTTAGGAGATTTTTTTCTATAATTGAAATATCAAATATGCTAGTGGAAGGATTTATTAAAACCTTTAAATAATAATAATAATAATGTTAAACCGGCATTAATTTTTCCATTACAATAGTTTTTATTTTCTATTGTTCATCTAGCATCATTCACTTATACTCTTCAATTATATGGTCATATCATTCTGTGAATTCATATTACTATACAATTTAAAATAAATATATTTCTCTTATTCCTTTTTTATTCCTACTTATTACAATATCATCAGAACTCTTGTTGTTAAATTTTCTGATTAATGTAAAATCCTATTTTTATTTATGTTTTGTTACAGGCGAATCAAGTGAAGAAGCCTAAAAATGTAAAGAAATAGTGTAATTTATACCTCATAGCTTTATACTTATTATTATTATAAATGGATTATAAGCAATATTCTTATTAAAATTCTAATACTAAACTTTATTCAGACAATACCAAAATGTAGAACTAGTTTGATGATTTAATTATTGTCTTTCTATAAGCAATTTATCATTGATCAAAAATATAAATGTGTTTTGGTCAGCTGCGCATAATAAATTTTAGCAGTCTATTTGTACATTCATCTATGCTACATATTGTTCAATTCATTATTATTCATAATCTATTCTTAAGGAAACTGATAAGTACACATGTTGATTACTGTAAGATTCATTATTTTTAAATAATTGAAGAGCATGAGGCAAGAATGTGGTAACAATCCATATAGTTACATAGTTATATTTAAAAGAAAAATGTTGAAGGATTGTCTAAAACTATATTTTTATTTAATCAAATCAGTTTTAATTTAATTTCCAGAAGACTATCAGAATTAGTTTTGATGGATATTAATATATTTATTTGTTACTGCTGTTTGTTATTTATTGGTAGATTTGGTATCTGTATTTTACATAGTGCTTTATAGACTACTAATTTTTGTAAGAAGAAAAACTGTATATTGTTACTATTGGTTTAGTATTTCTTATTAAAAGAATGGATATAAATCTTATTTTACATTAATGTTTCCTGTTCCATTGTTTTTTCCTTTATTATTTATATTGTCATTGTCACGAGAAAATTTCCTATGATTTTTATATTTTGGCTTTTATATTTTTTACTTATGTTGATTAATTATGTAATTTTTTTTTTTTTTTTTTCTGAGTAGTATGTTTTGGTTTATTCTCAAAGAGTCTTATTTCAGATCAATTTAGACACTAATAAATATAAAAATTATACAGGATACTTGATGGCAGATAAGATATTTTCTCGTGACTGCAACTACTTCTATTAGATACTACAGGTATTTCTATTAGAAAATAGTAACCATGCAAAGCGGTCAAGGTTTTCATAGTCAGAAGGCCTAATTTCTTCCATCTTATATAATGGTTGTTGGACAGCCAACTTGATCACTGACCAAACATTAGTGAGACTGAGGAATCAGGTACAGAAGGAAGTAGCATGCCAGCCTACCATTTCAGCTGAGGTGCACTGCTCTCACACTTGCTGTTTACGCTTCCACCGATTTTGGGAAAATTTCAAAGGATAATGAAGAAGTGTTACTCGCTTTGAAAGGTTTCGAGCAAACGAAAATTATCAGAAGTCATAGAGTTTGTCATATAAAAATCTTTTGTTAATTCTGTCGAGACCCAATGGTATAGGTGATATAATTCTTTAAGGAATTTCTCACGAATTAAACAACATTCACCACAATTATTTAGAGCTGTATGTATAAAAGCGTAACTAACCGATGAAGACTAACTACATTGATGAGTTCATCACGTGCTCAATGGCAGTTGCTGAAGCATTGGATATACTTCAAGTGTAAGAGCATGCTTTTTATTACTTAGAAGCATAGTGCTTTCTAATGTAATGTGTTTTTTTTTTCTCTTCAAAATAAAACAGAAGACTTTACTAATGTTTTTTATGATCTGCTGATCCCCACACTTATGGTACTTTCCGTCCCAGTCTTATAACTTTTGGAAAATCAGAAATGGAAGTTTTGTGAACCACTTGCTAAAGGCTATTTAAAAAGCGTGAAAAGCATGTTTTTAATTTTGAATCTCATGAAGCAGAAAAGGCAGCTTTTACAACACTTTCATATTCGAAATTCAAGAAACTGGTTTCCTTGGATTAGCTAGTGTTGTTCAGGAGAAATTATATAATTCCTTTAAAAAAATCATCTAAAATAATGTAGTCGTGCCAGCTCCATTTGAGGATTGTTTTTCAGCCTTCGTTACAGAAGAATCTAACAGCTACTCTACTTTAATTTCGGAGAGCAAGAAGAGCTGATGGATACAGATCTAGACAGACCCCCAAAAAGCTGAACTGAAAATGAATATCTATTTCTATGACCTAGGTAGAGAATTTACCATTCGAAGTAGGTATGACCCTATAAAATTAATTTATTTTTGGATGTAACACCTCCTAAACCTTGAGTGCACTGGTGGAACATCTGTTTTCATATGCCACAAAACAAAATTTATCTGAATTTCATTGCATAGCAGACAAAAATTTTGAAAACATAGTACTTTCTAATATAAAAACAGTGATTTATTTTTTCTCTTCAAAATAAAATAGAAGAGTTTACTAATGTAAATTTTCTTTAAATACTTCTAAAAAATAGTTATTTTTTTACTGATTACTGATGAAATATTTTTTTCTTTTCTAAATAATGTAAAAATAGTTTTTTTTTTACTGATATAAAAATAGTTTTTCTCTTAAAAGTAAAACAAAAAGACTGACTATTGATGTATTAATAGGTTATACATATTTGATTTATTCACATTACATTAATCCTACCTAATAATAGTTTTATCATTGATATTTAAATAAAGTATTTTTTTTATTTTCATTACTTAAAAAGTGTTTTGATAAGTTATTCCAATGATAATGGGCCTTGATCATGATATCATTTAGTTGTGTTAAGCAAACTCTAATCAATGAAAAGATGATTAGAAACCATTTTTGAAAATTTACCACCTTATATATATATATATATATATATATATATATATATATATATATATATATATATATATATTTTTTTTTTTTTTTTCATCTTTTCCTTACATGATAACCCCACATAAGGACCTTTTATTATTTTATACATGCTCCATGCCTTAGAGGCATACTACATGAATGATAAGAATAATAAAATTTACATATTCAGTGAAGTTTAACAAAATTCAAGTATTCAATTGAAAATAATTAACTAATAAAAAAGAAAATATATAACGAAAACAAAACTGAATCAAACAAACAAAGAAACTAAATAAAAATAAATATAGCCATCAAGAAATCAACTAAGCTACCCATCTTTAGTCAGTGAGTCGAAGTCTAAATGTTTAATTAAAAATTAGTAAATGTCTTGAATTTAGAAAGCTAATTTTTTTCTGTTTCAGGCCATTGTCCATTTTTGAGAATTATATTTTTAATCAAATTAAAACGTTGCTTGTCAAATAATTTACAGTCATGAAGTATATGTCTAAAATTTTTGATTTGTCCGTCTTCTTCGCATAAATCTGTTTGTATAATGTTGAATCGTTTGAGATATTGTTTTGTGCTGCCATGTTCTGTCAGTTGCATTAGTTTGTAATCATTACTGCGTATAGTTCTGTAATTTTGTAATGCAATATGGGGTATAAATCTGTGTAAGCTAAGTGATTTGGCAGAGGCCACCCATATTTGATTCCATAGTTAAACCAAATCAAATTCCAGATCCCTCTTTATGTAGGATAACGGTACTTGATGGTATGAGGGCAATAAATCACTTTTTGCCGCTTCTTTAGCAAGATAATCGGCATGTTTATTACCCTCAACCCCTGTGTGTGCCTTTACCCACTGAAGAGTCCGTGACTTCCCTATGTTTTGTAGCTTTATTAAATGTTGTCTAATTTGGTCAGTCTAATGGTCATGAATGTCGGAATTATTTACAGAGTCCAGTAAAATTTTGTTGTCTATATGTATAGTGATGTGTGCATTCTATCTCTCTCACTCTGTCTCTCTCTCTGTCTCTATATATATATATATATATATGTATATATATATATATATATATATATATATATATATATATATATATATATATATATATATATATAAACACAGTGGTAAAATTTGGAATTCTATTTAATTTATCAATACCTTTATCGGTGGATATTAATTAATCTTCAGTACAAAATTTTATTGTTAGTTCAATGAGTATTTAACACTATTCAAAAATAATAGTGAATCATGAATTTTAAGAAAACACAAAAAGGATCATTTTATTAGCTTTTCAACACATTCCACCACCCAGGTACTTCTTACTAAACTATGTATTTTCTAACTTTTCACCCTATGGTTGATTTGGCCATTAGATAACTAATAATCTTATGTAGTGCTATGTCATGCATGGGGACAGGGACTCTTACAGCATTGACCACCAGTGATCCCTGTTCTGCACTGCCGCTTTCCAATTTCAGATGGATAGGGCATCCTCAGCAACACCATCTATCCACCGTAACCTTGATCTGCCTCTCCTTTGTATGCCATAGATTTCCTCCATTTCTTAGGGATCTGATTCTTGCGACTTTTCCAGCCTATCTGGACCTTGCTTTAATGAAAGCTATAACATCAACATCCCCATACAGCTTAATTCAGCATTAGTTCGCTGTTGGTAGATTCCATTTATATAGATTGCTCCCAAGACTCCTCAGTATGCGCCTCTCAAATTTCAGCAGAGCCATCTCCTGATTCCTGGTTACATTCCACATTCCGCTGCATATGTGAGTACTGGTCTTACTAAAGTCTTATTTAGGTGGATCTTTGTAGCCCGAGATACTACTTTGCTCTTGAAATGTCCAAGCAGCCCATTGTAGCATCTGTTTACGAAGACAATCCTGCTCTGAATTTCCTGGGCAATGTCATTCTGGGAATTGATCTGAGATCCTAAATAGATAAATTCCTCCATTCGCTGGAAGGAATACGGCCCAATATGTACATAGGATTCTCCTCCACAGTGAGCTGTACACTACTTATAGCCTCCTTAATATTGAGTCCCATTCTTTCAGCAGCACTTTGGAGTCCCAGGAATGCACCTTTCATGTCCTCAAATGTTCTTCTGATTACATCAATGCCATCAGCAAAGCCAAGGATCATTACAGTTTTCTTGAAAATTGAATCTCCGACTTGAATTCCAGATTTCCTTATTGCACAATCAAGAGACAAGTTAAAAAGCTGGCACCCGAGGCAATCTCCTTGTCTAAGCCCTTCATGGGTGCAAAAACATTCTGAGGTCATACCCTGTATATGGACCATACACTTTACCTTCCTCATGGTCATGTGTATAAGGCGAATTCCCATTCCCAACAGTCCACTGTAGAGTTCTTCTCTTATTATACCATCGTAGGCGTTCCCAAAGTCAATGAAGAGATGATGGGTATTTATATAATACTCTCTGCCTTTTTCTAATGCCTATCTTAGGATGAAGATCTGATCAATTGTGGATTTCCTTTTCATAAAGCCTGCTCGTATCTCCAAATTGCCTCTTGGGTAAAAGGCAGAAGCCTTTCCAAAAGAATGCGAGAAAAGATCTTAATGCACAAGAGAGCAGTGAAATGCCATGGCAATTAGTGCATTCTAGGACATTACTCTTTTTATGTAGGCATAGGGAGGTGGCGGCCCCATTGCCCGGTCGTTGTACCGCAGATAGCCCCTAGTCCTCAATGTTGGAGGAACACTAAACTGACACTCATACATTTATACTACTTCTAGCATACTACATCCATCCCCACACATACAGACTAAGGCACCACAGTACATATCCTAGAGTTTCTTCTCCTAGGTAGCTGCTCCGGAAGAGAAGGCGAGTTAGGGCGCTATGAGGAGGCAGCCTAACTCGGGGGCGGTATGCTGATAACCTGCTCCTCTTAAACTTCCAATATTTCGAAACTTGCACAAAGATCAGCCGGACAGAACATTGGTAACCATTATAATCATTGTCTAATGGACCTAAAACTACCCATCTGGAACATTTTATAACTTTACAGACCAGGAGCTTTACAAAAGGAACTACTGATGGTGAGAGTATGGTCGACCCTGGGCAATATATGTAGTAGCTTGGTCAATGAATAAACACACAAATAAGAAAAAACTTATTGTATTGTGTGCCGACGTTTCGGCCCAAGTTTTAGGCCATCATCAGGACTCAGAAAAAACAAGATTACATGTAATATTGTTATCTTGTTTTTTCTTAGTCCTGGTGGCCTAAAACTTAGTAACTAATTTCTCAACAATTAAATTAGTTTTAATTGTGGTGGATAACTAATGTCTTTTGTCGTGAAAAATATTTATTTATAGTTGTTTATTTGTAGTTGATGATACCAGTTAACAATTACTACTCTTTTTTACTTATTGTATTTTGATCATTAGAACCATATTGCCAGTCTAATGGATGTCTGCTCCTACCATGCCCAGGAAATATTCATTTAAAATAATAATTTAAAAATAAAGTTGTAAATTACTACAAAAAATGTGTTTCTTCAATATATTATTTCAACAAGCAACTTTTAGTTAAGAAAATAATTTATTTGATAAAATAACAAATTTAAAATTACTTTATTTCAAAAATAAATGTTTGAATTTAATGTACTAAATAAATAAGATAAATTATTGTAATCTTGACGATTGATTATGATTAAACCCATTCCTTGTACCAAGTAATTGTAATTGCTTGAAATAATGGAGGAAAATGTTTTATTAATCTCCACTGTAGTGTTTTAGAACATAATATTTAGAAAAATTTATCAAGTAATAATATAATCGATTACTCAACTTGGTGCCTTATAATCCTTCGTGGCTTGGAAATACCTTTTCAACCTTTAGTTCTAAGTATATATTTTCAACCATAAGTTTTATCACATTTCCCATCTTTTTAATATTTCATTTGCTTGTTACTACTAACATATATATATATATATATATATATATATATATATATATATATATATATATATATATATATATATATATATATATATATATATATATATATATATATATATAAATAGAAGCCAAGATATCAGAGGATCTTGTTAACGCTGGAGACGCCGAAGCATTGAAGGCAGCTTTGGTATGCATAATAAAAAGGAATATTCTGAATCAAATACAAGCAGACGAGTCGTAGTATATAGTCGTAGACCTTTGTCAAAATTTACGACTGATTCCTTCATTATTGCCATCCTATAATACCACTTTGATGTTTATTGTAATTAATAGCCTATCTTCAAAGTCGATGTACAGCAGCTTATAATAAGATAGATAGCTTAACGTATATTTCTTTAGGTATTGTTACTAAAGAAAAACCTGATTACTAAAAATAAATACTGCCTCTTCATGTTCCTCTAAATTAATGATTTGCAATAACTCAGAAAATTTACTTCTATTACAGTTGGCTCTGTCCCTCAGTAACTGACAGAAAGGTTTCATAAATATATTTTTCATATACCTTAATTAATTTCCTTATGATTTAAACCTTTGTTAATAATAATTTATCTTCTATGATACCCTTCTCAAATAAATCTTAAATTATCTCACATATAACACAATTAAAAAAGCTCATCCATGACATGAACCTGATTTAAAAACCACAGTTTGACATTAACCATTGGTTTATTCAATATTCATACAGTAGAGCGTCGATTATCCGAACTAATGTTGTCAGTGGTGGTTCGGATAATCAAAAGTTCGGATAATCGAAATTCATGTACTCACACACATACATATATATATATATATATATATATATATATATATATATATATATATATATATATATATATAAGTTGTTTTTGCAAAAACCAAGTGCAAATAGCATCTTCCACCAATTCACTTTTCGCTTTTTTCATAGTTTTACGGTTTGAATTGCCCGCCTCACTGTCAAGATTATGTGCGTACCTGGTGATTGAATCAGAATTATTTTTTGTTGATTTACTAACATCGATAGCTCGGTAACAAGAACTCGATAGCTAATATCTGACCCGATTCACCCTTTTCAGCCACATAATAATTTCCATTTTATCTTTTAATGAAAGAACTACTCGTTTTCTTTTTGTTGACATGTTTTAATTTTTAAAAAAATGATCACAAATGCGGTATACAGCTCACAAAGAACGGTTTAAAACTGAAAGTAAGCTATCTACAACCAGCCAAATGAATGGAAAGGGTTTCACAGAAAAAAATGCAATGAACTAATTAGCTATACAGTTCTAAGTAAACAAATACGTATTGAACGTCTAAGTTTATTGAATACACACACTTATGAACCAGATACAAATACTATTTAACGAAGCAGTTTCTGAGAAATAATTAAGGATGGCTTCCTTCATGGACGTTCTGGGATAAATAATTTTATTTTTCGTTTAATTTTATTCAAAATAACAATAATTTTAATAATACCAATAAGTAATTTACATGATCAAATTAATTAAAATTACACAAATAAAAAAAAATGTTCCGATAATCAAACGTTCGGATAATCGACGCTCCACTGTATTGTAGAAAATTATTTATATAAAATGTTGCATTATATAAAACAGTTTTTATATATATTTTAAATGAAATTGCTCATTATTTAACTTAGACAAAAATAAAGGTTAATAATGAAGGATTTCATACCAACCAGTTAATGCTAAAGTTTTTTTATAATACCTACTGAAATTTTAGGTTACTTTTAAATTAATATTGAAAACAATTATCACATGGTATATATTTTAAATATAAATGTACTTATATTTTCTTAAATGAGCTATTATTTTTATATAAATTTACATTTCCTTTAGTTTATGAAAGTATGCTAAACATCATTAATTTAAACAAAATTGAAATACAATTATTTTCATTAAAAGAAGAAAAAAACCAAAGCTTATACAACACAGCACTCATTGAAGTGAATAATGAACCAAGGTTGAAAAGAACCAAAGAATAGGAAAGGGCCAAGTTGATAAAGAATTAAACACTAGACATTTGAGGAATGTTAAAAATAAATTTATATTCAATCTCATATATGTTATATAATGTAATAAGCCATATAAAGGAATAACAAATTATTACTTTAATTACATGTTTTGTTGTTCTGCTATTATCAAGCTCATTGGTTAAGGTATTTGGTAATTTCAAAAGTAGAGATAATTGATGAATTTTACAATTATTGACAACCAGGTAAATAATTTGGATTTGGTAAATTTTTATAATATTTATAACCTGTGGTAAAGCTATGCTTAATTTGTGATTGAAAGTTTCTCTTAATATTACAATTAAAATACTTATTACAAGTTGAAGTATGGCGGCCTTGAGGCACAAATTATTTCAAATACAGTGAATGAGAGATAATTACGTCAACTGTATTTATTATAATGGAAATGGAAAGTGTATATAAGTATTCAGTTTCTACGTAAACAGTACAGTATTTAGTGTGCTGTTATCATCTGAACATATTAACATTCACAGAGCATTTAGGAGAAAGACTGATTCCATAATTCAACAGATGAACTGTGATATATTTACATGTGTATTTTTTTTTTACTATATACATTTGTTATTTGCCGACTAGGCACTAAATTGGCCAGCTTTTGAAGTAAATAATTTGAACTAAATTATTTTTGCTAATAGGTAGTTAGTATTAGTTAACAAAGTTAAATTCTTATAAAAACTATACATTACCAACAATATAAACACACTCTATATAATTATTTAGGTCCATCAATAATGGCAGTGGCAAGCGTTTGCCCTTAATGAATTTATGAATATTCGTCTAGTTAAATGACTATTAAATATATATCTGAATATATGTATACATAAGTTCGTATGTATACATGCACTCCTATACATATATGCATTTATAAAACTTAAAACATGAAGTAATTCAATTAGAACTAATACAAGACAAGTCTGCAGATGGTAAGTAACATTGAAAAAAATTAAGAAATAATAAATGAAGAATTATGGTGCCAGTCTTAACAGAGAATAAATGGATTATATTAAATCTTGGTACCATTTTAATCGATATTTTGGAGGTATTATTGCAATTTCAATAATAAAATGGAACATCATTCAAAAGTGGTAAAAACAGCGAAAAGGTACCTGAAAAGAACATAAAAACTGTAATGTGCACAGTTGTGTATTATTTACAAGTATACAAAATTGATTGGTAGTACTGATTTTCAGCATAGTACTGAATAATAACAACATTTCAATAAAAATAATATATGTTTACCAACACATACATATTTACAAATACCTACTAGGTATACGATGTTGAATTGGCAAAATTTTAAATTTTTTTAAAATTTACATAGATAGAAAAGTATTTTTTTCACATAATAATTATGTATAAATAATCTCAAGCCTGACCAAAGTAATTGAGGTTAATTTTTACAATTGTTACAAACTCCACTGGACACATGAAGCCGTTTGAATGGCAATAACCAATGCAACAATAGTACTTAATTTTAACTATATGCATACATTACAGGAGATTGTAAAGAATGCAGTCTCTTACAATCAGTCATGAGTATAAAACTTGAAACTGTTGCTATTAAAGTAGTACAGTTAAAAACAAAATGAACTCACCAACAGTAATAAGGCAACTTGTCATGATTACTAATAATTTAATACAAGTAAGTCCGGGAAAATTTCCCCATGAATCGAGCAACAGGATATTGCCACTTAGGTTGTAAAAAAGAAGTCAAATCAACTATACAGTTGTCTAAGAAAATAGCTTTGAAGAAATGTTTCCAAATCAGACAAATTGACAATGAAAAATAGATTAACGTAGAACCAGCAGCAAAAATATAGAGAAACAAACTATTTTAAACTACATCTTCCCTGAGGGAAAAAGAATTATAATAATAGTCGCTCCAACACACATCACTCACATGCTTAATTATAACTATATAAAGTCAGCTAGTTGAGACCGTAGAGTCCACGGCCAATCGGCATAACTGAGCACCAATAAAAGTACACGAGTTCTCATTTGTCATCGAATAATGTCTTACTAGATATATATCACAGAAAATGAAACAAAATAACCCAATCACTGTGTAAAGCACTTGAGGGGAAGTCAGAGATGACTGTGGCAGTACTGAGAGCTAGGCTGTGTGGGCCCTCATCCAGCATAAACCAGCCTCCAACGAGTTACTGAAATATCATAGTATACTATTAAAATAAAATATTGTAATTAAAATGAGAGCTATTCAACTAGTATATATTATACTCAATTTCAGTAAAAAATTTAATATCTACTGAATAATGATACTATCATTGCTGTTATTTTTTAGCTTAACTAGCTAATCAAAACAGATTTGTTAATAATATGTTTCATAATTTAATAAACTTTTTAAAAATATTTCTGAAGTTATTTAAGTAAATTAGGGTCTGCTTACATGTTTGATTATATTATGACCTGAAATCTGCAAATAAAACACATATAATGTAAATTGCTGTAATAAATTATCAATTCAAACAAATCTTTTGTCCTCTTTCTAAGTTGGCAAGTAAGTCCTTCCGGTTGATTTATTTTTGCTTTATAATCCTATCCTATTCCTAAAACCAAATAATCCCCAATGTGGGTTCCTAACTTAATTAATATATGTCAAATAGCATTTTATTAAAGGCTTGTTGAGATAAGATCAGCATTGTGTTTACTAATGTTCTGTAACATGAAAGGGAATATTATCCATTTTGGTTATATTTTGTTAAATTACTTTGAAAAGATGAGGAAGCAGCAGAAGCTAACCTAAAAATTTGTGGTGCTCATGCCTTAACAGAATGCACATGTCAAAATTGGTCTGCAAAATTTCAAGCAAGAAATTTTGACATCAATGATCATCCATAGTCTGGTTGCCCAAAAGGATTGAAACCAGCAAAATGAAGGCCATAGTTGAACATAATCCCTCATAATCAGTGTGAGAGATTGCAATGACCCTAGATATCTTACATTCAAGCTTGAAAAAACATCTGCACAAGCTTGGCTGCATCTCTAGGCTTTATGTTTGGGTTGCCCATTTTCTAAATAAAAGCCAACTTGTGTAAACACATTTCCATTTGTGATGCATTGCACAAAAGGCAACAAAATGATTCATTTTTGAAAAATTTGTTAAGGGGGATGAAAAGTGTATAGTTTATGACAATGCTGTGTGCAAGAAATCTTGGGCACCCAGAAGTGTATTTCAAGAATAATGTCAAAAGGGAGATTATATCCAAAGAAGGTAATGCTTCCATATGGATTTCAATGGTGTTATTTTTTATAAACTATTGCCATCAGGATTAACGATTGATGAAACACTAATGCTCAAAGTTAACAAAATTGATCAATTAGAAAATAATGCCCAGAACTGGCAAATTGGAAGGGCGTTGTGTTTCACTGAGGCAATACCAAGGCTCTTACCTCTATAGTCCCAGCAATAATCTCTTAAGCTTTAAATTGGGTGTTTTGCCCCATTATTCTTATTCACCGGACCTAGCTTCAATTGACTGCCACTTATTCCAGTCCCTACTAAACTTCCTGAGTGGAAAATACTATGTCAACGAATATGCCATCAAAAACCATATAAACTGCTGGACAAAAGTATCGTATCACTTGTGTTTCTATCTCTAAGATCATGCCACAGTCCAATACAGATAAAATTTTATTTTCTTATAGATAGCTTAGGTATGATGAACTGTTTGCCTATGTAAACAAGAGTTAATATCTCAGGGAAGATCAATTCCCACAGTAACATTCATTTTTTTCAATGGCCGATTAATTTCTCTTTCAGTCAAGTAGTGTATTTTTTAAAAGTGTTTTTTTCTTTTAAAATGAATAGTTTTGCCTATTTATTTTGAATGGAAAAACTCTGTAAGCAAGTAAAAGTTTATCTGTATTGGACTGTGGCATGATTTAAGAGATAGAAACACAAGTGATGCGATACTTTTGTCCAGCAGTTTAGATCAGTTTTTTAACAGTAAACCCTAGGAGTTTTATGAGTGTGAGACTATGCAGGTAATAGATAGATGATAAAAGGCCATACAAAACAATCGAAAATACTATTTAAAAAAAAATAGCAATAAACTAAATTTATAAGTAATATAGTTAACTTTTTTTAAATCATATGTTGTATCTGCAAACGGAAGTATAAATAAAATAAGTGAACTGATAAATATATGTGGAAATAAGCAGCATAATATAAAATTACCTGTTAGGGGCTGGCTTGTAGCAAAGGCTAGCACCAATCATCATCATCTGAATCTGAATGCCTATCACAGGGCTGGGGTGGTTTATAGCCATTAGGTACAGGGGAGGGGAGGATCCGCCCGCCACGCCCAATTGCTACTGCCTGCTCAAAGCTCATTGGCCCAGGGTAACCAGTTCTTGTTGGTGAGGCATTGAGCTTAGGGAAGTTTATAGACGCAGGCCTGAGCTGAAGGGTACTTGGTTTTGAAGGAGTAGGCGGGAGTCGGCGGCCGTGTCCCCGCCTGGCAACCAGCACTGGGTAACTATGCTGATGGTGATGGTGATGGTGATGGTGGTGATGATGGGCTGGTCTTGGTGACGGAGATCTAGACCTTTGCTCCAAGCTAGTTGTACCATATTGTGCACCCACACGACGTGGTTGGTGCTCATACCGACCGGGACTAGGCGACCGTGCTGGACTTGTTGAAGCTGACCATGATCCTTTTTTAACAAAAACAATAATTAGACATTAATATATAAATAGTTTTAAAAAATACAATATATTTTATTATAATAATAAAAATATAACTATTGCCAAGGAGAAGGTTACTTTCAAACTTTTAGCTACATAATAAAATTTTATTGTCTTTAATCATGCTCTTAAGAAAAATCTTAAATCAATCTAAATATTTTCAATAATAAAAAAGAAAAAAAAAAAAGATACAGAAACTTTAAAACTGGAGTAATGAAAGTTAATATGAAGTATTGAATCACTAACTGGGGAAGTGACTTGGTATTTCAGAGATCTATACAAAGTTATTCTTAGTCTTTTCAATATAGTTGGACATACATGAAAATGATCTATACTTAGATTTAAAAAAGAACGATAATAATAGGTATATAGAAATTGAAAATTTAATGGATAATTTTTTAAGACGAATATGAAGAGAATAAGAATAAATTCACGAAAATCAATAATTTGTTTCACGGAGAAAAAAATATACATAAAAAAATAAATAAAAATGTTAATCTAGAATATATTTTTCAAAAAACGGATTATCTCAGAAAATATTAAGATCTTATCAATGTTAATAAAAATGTAAACTTTGATATTAATTTTAATTTTAGATTTGAATCAATAAATATTCTATCAAGTTTGAAAATAGCTGAGCTTGATACTTCATAGAATAAAAAATAATGGATTTCATGAGTTAAACCAGAAGCTGAATTTGCTAAGTCTGGTGATGCGAATGAATTCTTATGAATTGGCTGCTTGATCAAAGTAGAAATAATGAAGGACAATATTTTATACATTGAGAGAAACATATTAGTCATTACCTAAGTAGCAAAAAGTACAAACACATTTCAAACATAAAACAGGAATAACTGTTTTAAATGGACTACTCTTTTTTGTTATTTCAAATGATATTCTCATTTTATTACATATAACAACCATTAATAAATTAAATTTATTGTAAAGCACTTTTTATTTATTATTTGTAGATTTTAACAATTTTGTAAGCAAATTAGATTTGAATATCAAACATTCTTAACAACTATTAGAAATTAAAGGATATCATGCTCATACAAGCTATGGACAATGGGTTCTCTTCTTAAAAAATAAAACTATTCAAATTAACAAGAAAAAAAGGAAAACCATCTTTAACCATTGGCAAGGATTTTGATTGAAGAAAGGTTTAAATACAGCTCTGAACAGGAGACCCATCTCTCCTTAGAGATAAAAAGATTTAGGTGAAAACATTTTTAGAAATATTAAGTCCAAACAATTGGGAAATTTAATAAAAAAAATTATACATATTTATATACACACTACCATTTAATTTTTACCAAGAGAGAGAGAGAGAGAGAGAAAAAAAAATGGGGGACCATCCTCTATAATTTGGATTTCCAATCAACTAATAATTATTAGTAAAAATGTGTGGAGATACAAATGATAATTAATATCTCCACAACTTTTTACAATCAATAATAATTTATGTGAAATAAATTATGAATACATTGTTGCTGTTAAATAATGGATTTAACACCTTTATACTTGAGTATAAAGTAATCAAACTACGGCAAGAAAACCATATTAGCCAACAGATCACAATCCTATCATCCTTTCATCCTAGCCATAGGATGAAATGTTGAAATTTATTATTTGGATCAGCAGGAAAACAAAATTCAATCTCTAAAGGCTAGATTGGAACCAGTATCCCTACTGACTTGAGTTATATTTAGATGGTGGGTCCCAAAAAAAACAAACATTTTCATATCTATTTTAGGGTACATTACTCAGAACCTATATGAAAAGAAAACTTTATTAAACTATTAGAGAAAAATAAAATCACAAGTAACTTGAGAAGGCATACATGAAGAATATCATGTATTTAACCTAAATGAGTAAAAAATGATCATAATTTACTTAGAAGAGAACTTTTAAATAATCATCAAAGGTTGAAAGTAACCTTTAATTAACTAAACTAAAAATGTACAACAGAAAGATGAAATGAAATCATGCAACAAGACAGAACTAAAAATGATCGATTACAAAGGGCAGAATAATCATGAAATTCATTATAAGTTATTACAAGTAATTAAATTTTGTTAAACAGCATCTATCTATCTATCTAAATATCTAAAAGAATATTTTTAGATAATCATAGTAACTGAGCATATTGTGTGCAATATTCAATGTTAATCTAAATTTATATATGAATTTAACTGATATTTTCACCATTTAATTTGTATGTAACAATCTTTCTATCTTAGTTTAAAATCTTACATTTCTTGTGGTTTAGGTCTTCCATTTTTATTTATTTTAAAGAACATGAAAACTAATTATATAAAAAGAACCTAGTAAATCTAAGTCTAAAATAATCATTTTTCATGCTGAGATAGAAGCATATTTGCAGAAATTCAATAAAAAGAAACTCAGTAGGCAATCCAATAAAAGGATTTGATTGAAAAATGGGATTAGCTATTGGAGAAGAAAAAAAAATTAAAGATATTGAAACTAGGTCAGAAATATAAATATATTTGTAGGTGTATGTGTTTGTGGATATTATGTATGCATTGTATCAAATCAGAAAAATAAAAATAAAAAAAAGGAGGGGAGAAACAGAAAGGACACCAAGATTTCTCATTATAAATATAAAAATTATCCAAACAATGCATCATCACTAATGAACATTTGAGTTCTACAGTATTAAAACAAATCCAAAATTTACAATGTTTCAATTTTTATCTATTAAACTCCTAAGTGCGTCTGATGTTTAGACCCGCTAAACCCTTACAACCCTTGAGTAATGCGGGTACTGTATAGCCTACCCCTGTCCATATCTATGTTGTATCAATAGAAAATGTATATGATAGTGAATATAGAGAATACCAGTTGACAACTATATTGTAGGGGCATAAATAAATAAGGGTAAATAAATAATAAATTAAATAATAAATGTTATATTTTGTATTTTTTCCCAGTGATTACAAACGTCCTTGGAACAGGATTCCCCATCTTATTAATAAAGTAAAATGAAAGAAAGTGGCATGCATATTTTGTTTTTGTTTTCTTCAGAAAACGTTGTTAGGAATATTTGGAAACTTTTTTTTAATTATTTTTTTATTTTCAAACTTTAAAAAAAAATATTTTGATATATATCGAAATTAAATCTAAGTGTCCCATTTATTTAATTTTAATTTTATTGAGTGGGACTGTGTGATTGTATGTATATGTAGGAAGACAACATAGTAGTTGGCCAAACTTAGCTATCGTATATTAAATTTGATGCAAGCATTGGTCTGCAAACATTTCAATATGGATACCGGACTAAACAACTAAAAAAAAGAGCACATTTTTCTGGCCTTGTTTTGGTATTAAATCGAAAACTGCTGTATTACTGTATTGAATTCTGCTTGAGATTGAATACAGCATGATCCTTTAGCATTTAATATGACTATGTGAAGAGGGTCTCATCTGTGTATGTTGATTTTTTTACTCCGCTTGGATAATCCTTCTATTGGAGATCCCTGTCATTGGCTAGGACTACTATTGGTAAAAGCTATCAAGGTATAGGTAACTGGTCATAAGTATCTCTAAAATAAGCCCTGAAAATGTGTATTTGAGGGCCCATATTGATATGACATTTTATATTCTATTTGAAAATTCATAAATTATAATTCAAAATCCATCATAATTCATAATTTACAACAACTAAAAAAAAAACTCTGTGTTTAGCCTATTTGACAGGCCTCCCTCAGAAATGCTAATTGATGAGTTAGTTTCGAGTAATATTATGACAGTAATAGAAATTCTCCATATACTACTACAATAAGGTCAGAGAACATATTTTTGTTTTTTTCTCATACTAAAACAATGCAGACAATGTTTATAAAATATTTTATATTGAATGTCAAAATAGCATAGTTTGGACAACTAATTTGTAGCCACCTTGAATAAAATAATGATGAGGTAAAAATGTTAAAACTTTGTTAATTAAAGAAAAAGCAATCAGAACAGCAAACATTTCAGCAGCGGTAAACATACAAATATCTTTCTGACTTTAGCAATGTAAAAATAGAAGAAAAGTAATATTGATCATTAAATTGAAATAATATACATATATTCATACTTTGCTCAGATTTGTGTAAAAATTACATCAGTTCACAAAAATTTATTTAAATACATGTAAAAGGCTTTTATTTGGCATGATACAATTTAAGAAAATCTAACTGAGGTAAGGATAAATAAGTAATTAAAATAGGTACAGTCATGCATAAATTGTGTTATTAAGTATTATTATATTTTTAATAATAAATAAATTTAAATTCATACTTCATACTTAGAAGAAAAAAAGTTTCATTGAGCATCAGAATTTAAATAAATAATGATTCTGTAACAATATGTACACAGAGTGAAACAAAATTTATCAGGAAAATGAAAAAAAAAAAAAAAAAAAGGATTAAATGTTTCTACTGAAGAGGAGTTTTTGTTTTGTTTTGTCCATGCAGGTATTAAAATTAATTTTCGAACCAGTAAAAGCAAAAACTTTCTAAATCCGGATTACTTACTATCATACATGTTAGCTGCTCCCATGTAGACTGGAAGATGATGGTCACCACACGGACAATACCTCCCATCTGAAAGTGTTTTACCTTACTGGTTTCGAAAATCAACTGTTTGAAGCATAATTTACTTTTTAATCTATTTTATAACTGAATTATTGGTTTTGTGAGCTCAAGCATGACTGTACAAAACAACACATATTGTACTTATAAAGTATAATATTGAATGGATAGTCATAATTTTTTTTTCTTTTTAACGATTATAAAAAAAATGTTGATTAAAATCATTCAAAACTTTAAAATAATAAATATGTGACTAATTTAAAATTCCATTAATGAAATCTAAAATAACCAAAGATATAGAATAATACAAAAAATTACAGATATTTAATGCGTTTGTTTTGTTACTAATTTTAAAAACAAGGACAGCCTCATCATTCTGATGTTAATTAGTAAAGCTTAGCTTGCTTGCCTTAGGCCTTACTAAGCATTCATTGCTTTCAAGTATTGGGAATTGAAATTATAACTGATAACATGAAAAGTAATGAACATTATGCATTTTAACTCATTGAACATTTGGATAAATAAAAAGATTTGGCGTTATACAAATTATACTGAAACTATCTAGTAAAAACCAAAAAAAAAAAAAATTTACTGTAAAATATTAAGCTTGAATTTCCAGCAAACAAGAGCACTTATATAAATTATAACCCTAATATTGCACTTTATTGTTAAAATACTTTATCTTAAAATATTCTATTAAAAGTAGGTTAAAATAAAAAAAAAATTCAATACCTATATTAAAGCGAAATAGTTTTTCTTATAAAAGATTTCAAGAAAGTTTATTTATGTTTAAGGTTGATTTAATATATTTAATTATAACACTAAAATATCTTGTATTAAAGAAAAGGTAAACAACTTTAATCTTGAGAAAATGGTCTGAAGTTCAGTCTTGGCCCTTTAATTAGGTGAAGCAAATATTGTGATGTAGATAAATACGAAAATACTTTGTATCTTCTTTTTTGATCATCCTATCATTAACATTTTGAAAACATGTCTTATCATTGGTAACTCGTAAATGGATATACAATGGTAGTTTTCCTTTATTTTTACAAGATATGTAAGCTTTCTTCTCATTATTAAGCAATATTTAGTGGCCAGAAAGTTTTAGATTAATATAACTAAACATCTGGAACTTTACTTTTAATGCTCTCAATTCAAAGAGAGGGTAAGCATCAAAAGTGTGAATATTTGGTCACTTTTGAGTAGGCCACAACCATCTTCATCTTCCAGTCACTAAACAATCTAATACGATAATCTAAGATCCATGTTCTACAATGATGCCATTTTATAACAGTATAGCTACTTTATTTCTGATAAAATTATGATCACGTTTGGATGTCTCATTTCATTGTAAAGGGTTTCATATCGGTAGATAAATTCAAGAGGACGGTAGATCGGCATACATATAGAGATACATTAATCTCTGCCAAATGAGAATGCTGCAATTATTTCATTACATCATGTTGAACAGTGGAATCCCCACAAAAATCCAATACTCTTTTATCTCTTAAGAGTTAATTGTGATATTTCAAGGTTAGTTTTATGAATGTAATTTCAAGAGATGTCAGTAATAAATTCTGTCTAAGTTGCACTGCAGTAACTGTACATAAATTACAAATTTGCTACATGTTTTAATACTTGTACAAAATGCTGTAAGGACTCACCAGGTAGCTGATGTCTAGTGGCCAATCGAGGTTTGTGTTGCCAATATGACAGGTGTTTGCAGGCAGAAGAGGAGTGGAGGTTACAGTGGGTTGTTGTTGGTTTTTGATAATACTAGTAAAATAATTTGCGTATGAACATGAGCTATTAAAATGTATTGAATTCTAGTTATTCCACAATCCTGAATAGAATGTCAATCTTTATTTTATCATCAACTGAAGTATGGAACTTAATAAACCTCCTCATTTGACCCTCATATAGATTCTTCCTCAGTCAGTTTACATTGGAATAAAAGAGTATAAGAGTTTTTTTTTTTTTTTTTCTTTACTTGCGAAAATTACTGAAATAATGAAAAAAACTTTAATTCTAAATTTTGTGGGAAAGAAAGTTATTCAGATATACTGTTGTTACCTCAGACTTAAAACCATCCAGTAGAGGTACATAATGAATATTTTCAACCCCCAAAAAATGTTCGTCAGAAATCCAAAAGTTTAGACAAGCCAAGCAAGAGGGGGAGAGCCTGTCAATGAAGTAATTTCACATTCACCTCAGGAGATGGAGTAAAAATTTTGTCAGAGAAAAGGTCTAGAGCTATGGATTTAGATTCTTTGTGACAAACAATTGTAAATTGCATTTGTGAGAAATATTAAAGAAAAATAATATCATTCGAAAAGAAATTTGTGATGTTGCTGGGCCAGAGGTGGTTGTATCAAGACAGTTTCATGATTTCAATAGGGAAAATAAGTCGAATTATATCAATCAAATAAATAGGAGGGGCAGATGGGAAAACTAAACCTGAGTTTTGAAACAAAACAAAGTGATTTTGGATAAGAAGTGTATCAACTATGGGTGGGTTTAGCCAAATACAGGTTCATATCTTGATGAACTGCACCTATAACACCCCTCATGTAGGTGTGAAAGAACAACAATTTTTCTAATTACTTTAATTCCTCAGGAAGAATATTCAAACAGACCCAATCTTGTTTTTAGGAAAAATTTAGTTCATAAGATGAAATGATATAACCTTAAAATTATAGAATATCAAATGGATAAACAATTACTGGTGGCTAAGGAGAGATTAGCTGGTAGAAAAATAAAGGTAAAATCGATACAAGCTTTTCAGCTGTTTCTTGTTATTGAGTAGTTACATTTGATTTAACTGCTTGCAGGTCAATTCTTTTTATCTTTAGATTATTTTTTGAAGGTATGAGTTCTATCTAATTCATCTAAAAACAATCAATTTAAAAAAAGTCGTAATACTGAACAGTTCTTCAATATCATAAAGAGGATTCCGCCAGGATTAAAAAGCATGACAATAAAAGTATCGCACTTCCTCCATGAAGAAGTTTATTATTATCTCTTGCTTAATTTTGTGAGAAGTCTATTCATGTAAATTAAGAATGTGGTAATTAGTTTTCCAATTTCCAATATTATTTTCTTTAGCTGAAAACTAAAACATTGTTTACGTTTTAAGACCTTATCCCCATCTTCATAAATAGAATTTCACAAGCTATATTATAAATTAATGTATAAAAAGCTATCATATAAATTCATCTAAAGACATTATAATTGATTAATTTAAATTATCTAAAAAATATTTTACTAGGATATTCCTCTTGTAAAGTGTAACATTATTATAGGTTATAAATTAGAAAAAAATTAAAACAGTTAACAAAATTTGAGTAGTGGTTTCCCTCAGCACAACTTTTATTATCCGTATCAGAAAAAAATGTGATCTTTGCAGTTAATAAGTAAAGAATAGGATTTGATTAAAATATAAAATTAATATTCTAACTGTTGATTTATTTTAGCTTCTCAAACAAAATATACTTATTATTCTTCCATAATTAGTAATAAAGTTCAGAAGTATAGTTCAAAATTATCAAATCCATAAGACCAGTTTAATGAAGTGAACAATATTCAATGGTTTTGATTGAAAACTGATAGGGAAAGAGAAAAAAACATCAAAAACAAATAAAATTCATTTCATAAATGGTCATAAGTTGAAAACATTATTTAAAAAGTGGAATTAACATGATAGAAAAATAATTCCTGATAATAATTTACAGTAGTATAATAAAAGAGTCACAAATAAGTTCTTTCGAAAGAATGTTAAAACAGAAAAGAAATAGATTTTTTATTAAATTGTTGGATTTTCTTATAAAAATCTGTTTATAAGACATAAACCTATTCCTTTCACCCATTTCTACCCAACACATGAAAAAATTAAAATATTTTTGTTTTCTTTTGAAAACAAGTTTCTGGCACTCTAAATTATGTATAATAATGCGTTTTCGCAACATTGGGCAGAAGGGGTTATATTAACAAAAAATACTCTTAAATGTTTATTTTTATGTGTGTAAAGAAACCTTACTCTTTACACACATAAAAATTCTTTGTGATTGACAAACCTACAAGTTTAAGCACCTCCACAACATGGGACTAACTGAGTCACTGACATGTAGACTATGTGGGATGGAGGACGAAACGGCTTTCCACATAATCTGTGGATGCGATGCTTTGGCAAGGGTGCGGTACCTCCACTTTGGTTGTGACCGGATCACTGACCCTAAGCTCTGCGAGATGATGGACCCGATGAGTCTACTGGCCTGTTTTAAACGGTTTAGGCCAGCGCACAATAGGCCTTAATAGGCCGCGGTGCAAATATGCTGGGAATAAAAAAAAAACCTACAAGTTTTCGCATCTTATCCTCTGTGAGTGTCAGAATGTGACCAAAGCCGTCTTTTCTTACTGAGCCTGGAAGACTTCCAGCATGAAAGCAGCCAAAAATAGGTCATTTTGATGGCCACTGGCTTTCACTTTCCATTTCCAGATTTTAAATATTATTATTCCGTTTAGCCTGTAGATGTGACAGCAGTAAACTACTCTTGAAGTCCAGCTGTGGGATCTTCTTTTTGATTACAATCTGGTAAAATTTCCAGGAGTTTACTAATGAGGTATGCAGCGCATTGACAAACAAAAATCACAATCAAACCCCTGTTTGATTCTATCATTAGAAACTTCATCATCGTGAACATCTACTCCCATCTTGTGGTTATAATTGTTAAGCGGCTTAGGCCTGGGGTTGAGATATTTTCTTTTTTTCTAATCTTTCCCACCATTTTACTTGAGCAAGCGGTTTCAGCAAGCTAACATTCCTAGCCAGTCACCACAGCATTGTCGTACCAATGTACTACAAATATTTTACTGTTCATCACAAAACTGTAAAAATATAACCTCTTCTTTTCATTCTTGATAATGTAATTAAAATCCAATAATGGACATTTTGAAATCCTGTTTTAATGGACAACTGTGCCCATCACGAAGCCTTTCCCATCCAAAATACATAAGAGGTGATGACCTGTGAAAAAGTTGTCAAAAAATAATTTATGCTGCTTTGGCAAATCAGCAACAGACAGTCGATCGAGAACAACCTTTTCTTCAAGACCAAGACCCTTTTCCTAACCATAATTCATATTTATTTCAGGAGGGACTCAATTTTTTTTTTTGGGAGTTACTTAATTTTATTTTGGAAGGGAGGGGGGGGGGAGATTTAATAAGAAGAAGACAAGTAATCACCTAAATATATGTAATCACACTTAAGACAGTAACAACATTAAGGATGAAGTCGCTGCAAGAATAGCTGCCGGGAACCCATGCTACTTTGCCCTTCAGCAGGTACTTAAATTTTGCGGTATGTCAAGAGAGGCACGAGAAGTGGTGTACAAGACCATGATACGCCCCGTAGTAACTTACGGCAGCGAAGCATGGACAATGACAATCGAACATGAAAGAATGCTGGGAATCTGGGAGAGGAAGATCGTGGGCAAGATATGAACCTTTATGTGAAAGAGGGCTAACATGGCTGACATTGTCACCTTCATCAAGGCATCCCGGATTAGATGGCTGGACCATGTGGAAAGGGAGCCGGAGGAAAGGGTGCCAAGGAAAGTGATGTATGAACAACCTGGAGGAGGAAGGAGAGGCAGGCCACCATTCCGGTGGATAGATGACGTGGAGGCGGACCTGAGATAACTTGGTGTCAGGCGGTGTAGACACTCGTACAGTCCAAACGGACCGTAGCGCCGAGGAAGAAGAAATATAATTCACCAAAATGGGCATATGATTTATGGATATATATGAAAATTGGATCAACATTATTGTTAACAATTATCAAATATATTAATGACCATACAAAACTTATGTTGATGGTTATGAAAATCATATTTTTTCGTCCTTTTTGGGGATGGGGAGGAGATGTATTCCCCAATCTCTCCCCCTGTGTACACAACTGTTTTTGAGGTTATTGTTTATGTTAATCAGAATCAGCTGAATGAATAAGTAAAACATTATAGATGCACTAGCTGAGTGCACATGAAATACTAATACTATGCGATACAGCCCAATGATGCAAAGAAACATTATTTTTTATTAGTTCATATTTAAATATAAAATACATCATTCTTGAATGTATTATATATGGGCAAGTAAAAAACATTCTCTTATGTTGATTTATAATGATTTCCTAACAGTTTACATAATTTTATTTATCTCAAATAAAAATTATAAACTATCTATAAAAATATACTCTGACATTAACATTTCAAAAAATTGCAGAATATCCAAAACTAATACTCAGGTTAAAAAAAAAAATGTCAATAAGACTTGGGGAATGAAAGCAAAATTAAGAAACTGTAAACAAAAATTGTTGAAATCAATGATCAATGTTGCGTTTTTGCGATGTTGGGCAGAAATAGGTCAACAAAGTTCCCCTATATGATTGCTACTTATTATCTTCGTGCAAATAACTGGGAAGAATTCATTGACAAAATATAATTTTGAAATATTTATTTTTGAAATATAAAATTGCCAGCCGTTAACAGTGTAAATAAATAAAAATATCGGATGTGGACACCCCATGACTTCCTTGTAGGTCTATTAAACTATAATTCGGTGTCTCAAAAAGTGACCCTGAATTTGGTTACTAGTTTCCGAATTCAACATTTTAAGCAGAAGAAACCGCTTAACTTATATGTTATTCTCCTGCTGCGGACTTGTTCAGTTCAAAAATGTGGAGGAAAACGAATATTTTATACTCAATTTTAACACATAAAACAAATAATAAAATTGTTTAATTAGATTGGAAAAAAGTCACGTGTATAACCTTTATCACTGAGCCATATGATCTCTGTATTAAATATCGATATACCTTTTGATTTAAGTTTATTAGGATCTTCAAGTAAAGTACCCCTTTCAGCTCTTCAATTTCAACCAAAATTTATTATATTACTTATATTGATAAAAAAGTATAATTTACCAAATTTAAGATGTTTTACATTATATTTGAATCTAATTTTTGATGAGTCTAATACGATCTTCAAGTAAAGTACTATTTCCGGTTTGCCAATTTCAACCAAAATTTATTATGCTATTTATATTAATATGTAAATCTTAAATACCAAATTTGAGAAGTTTTGCATTATATTTTTATATAATTTTTTATGAAAATCAATAATGACCTTTAAGTAAAGTGCTACTTCCGGTAATCATGCAGGGACCAAAAAGGGAGGTTCACAACTAGATTTTACCGTAATTCTAAATACAAAATTTTAACTTTCTATGGCTAACCGTTTTTGAGTTATGCGAGATACGTACGAACAAATGAACATACGAACGTATGTACAGACTTCACGAAGAAATTTGTCAAAATGGATTCAGGGATGGTCAAAATGGATATTTCCGTTGAAATCTGAAAATCGAAAATTTTCACGATTACAATACTTCCTTTACTGCGTACCTTTAAAATTTCTGTTGGGGATACAAGAAATATGTAACTGTATCATTAGTAGCTTGATTGAGTCAAATATGATTTGAGAACGTATTTAAAAAAAAAAAAATGAAATTGGACCATAATAGTTTAGTTATAAAGTAAAATCTAAACAAAATGGCTTACAATTATTTGATAAATCTTTTAGATATCTACTAGCAACCCACACGAAACTCAAACTCACTATTTGCAACACCTTCTGGACTACTATTTGATATATTTCAATGTGCTGGAATGATAAACCTTCTTGCATTTGTGGTTTCTAAGTAATTTTGTTGATTGAACTAAAATGATAGGGTGTGACAATCTAACAAATAATTTTTATAATTTTAATACGATGAAATTTCAGACAAATAAATGTTTAACTCCAATATAGTGGATCGAAATGCTGTACTTAACTTTCTAAAATGATTTTTTGGTGTCAAAATTATGGTTTCATTGATAAAAATTTATTTATCTCCTTAAAAATTATCACTTTATTTTAGCTATCCATTTATGCATGCTAAGAGATAAAGAAACCCCGAATGGGGTCCTTGGCAGTGGAGGTAGGACAGATGAAAATCATGCTAACTTAATTTTTCATACAAATCTATAATATGGCAATAATAACAATCATAAATATGATCACTTCAAGTCCATTAAAAATCATCATAAATTAGACCATACTTATTATTTACAATAAGGACTGCAGACCGTGTCCGATTCAGTGTAAGATATTCTTAACTTCTATTATAAACATGGACCCAGTTTTAAGTGCATGCAGAAAGTAGTGCAGTACAATAGGTATCCCAAAATGCAATGACAAACAACCCATAACCTGATAGCCATCCACTTGGTAAACAAATTATAAATTATTTATGGATGGGTTGAAGGACATTGCAAAAGACCTTGATCTATTATTATAACTGCCGTAAGTTATGCTCGAGAGACTTCATATATATAAGTGCAATTTCCCAAAACAGACCATCCAAGGGTTAAACTTCCAGATTGTTATAAAATCTGAAGGACTACATACAAATTGGTACCAAATTTATTTCATAGTGTAGGAACATTATTCCTACATTCATGTAAAATATTAGAGTTTTAGAGGTTGCAACTTATCACATAAATTATGTATTAAAAACGTACATATATATGACGGTCATTAGACAACTGTCACCTAAAGATTGGTTTTTAGATAAAAAGAATGGTAACACTATTAGGTTTCTGCAATAGAAAAATAATAATAAAATATATAAGACATAAAAAATAGATGATACTGCATGAAAATTATTAAATGACAAAAGCTATAGAAGATATGAATATTTTAACAAAAATTCTTATAAATATTAAACTTTGAAAGAAAGTTACGAAAACTAGAATATTAGAGAAAGGTACATCTTTTCAGCGATCAGTAGAAAGGAAGCTCAAAAGAATAAACCAGAAATACAATGATAGTAAATCTGCACTAGAATCTATAGCATTAAAAGATAAACAAAATGTTTAAGACGATATGAGTCAGCTAAAGCTGTGGAATGATAAAGTAGGGTAAAGATATTGAAACAACTTATGAAATGGGATGAGTGAAACAGTTACAACAAATCCTTTTCAAACCAGGACCCCTATGTGACATTCACATCAGGATACTCATCCTTTAAACGATTCAGAGGACTCAATAATTATCATAATACATTGCCCAATAAGCATGTATATTAGGAGAAGAATGAAAACTTAACAACAAACTGAAAAAACAATTTTCGTTTTATAATACTTCTCTGCTTCCTTCAAGGAACCATAATATGGTTTTATCATGGTAAAAAGGCTAAATAAGCACAATATCTTAACAATCCTGAAAAATCACTCATGAGGAAAAAGAAGAGTTAAAGGGTTCAAGGCAAGTTGGAATCAACAAAGCAGGTCTTAGGACTCTAGATGCTACAGATAATTTAGGTGTACAAAGACTGAATAGAATAGATAAGACTTATAAAGGGAACCAAAGTTTTATAGGATCATAATGCAATAGAAATAATTAATAAAACAATTAAATTAATTATCATTATAAAGTTTGTTAATTACCTGGGTTCTTGTCAATCCCAGCTACAAAGAAACTTTATCTTATTTATGTGCGATAAGTCCGTGTTGGATAATTAATTTAATTTAATAAAAGAAAAAAAATAGGATCCAAATTCAACCACATAATGTCCATACCAATTCACATATGCTCTATTAATATTGTTCAGTTTTTGGAGTGAAAAAGATTTTTCAAAAGGACAATGAAGTTTGAAAAAATGTTATCGCCCAAAATTAAGAAATTGTAAAGAAACAAGGTTGGGAAATTTCTAATTACAGGGTATAGCATACCTGCATAGATACTGACCTTAGTTATTTTAACAACCTATGTGTACCACAGATTACTAATTTAACAAAAATTAAAAAAATAAATAAATACTGATGTAAAAAAGAACATAATTCCTTTAATAGTAACGAAAATCATTATGCAAGTACCTCGAATGTGAGGGTATCGTCGTATATGAGAGTGCTCATGTTTGACGATTTCCACAACATTGGATACTGTATCGCTGAATCCAATGTCATGGTGGTAGACCCTACGAGGTGAAGGACTTCTTCCAACATCTCCAGGCGAACGGGCCCTCCTAAAGCCAATATTTTTTAATATTAGAAAGCATATCATTAAGTAACTGTAATTAAAAATAAAATAATTTTATTGATAAAATAATTCTAAAAAGACATATATTCTAGAAAGCAAAAATCTCTAAATATATACATTCTTACATTCCTTAAAAACCAGTGGTATATCAATAAAATATTTTACTTCAGAAGATAAATATCAAGCTGCAAAGTAGGGCTGATCTATCAAAAGTGGATATAAGATAAAAAAAAATTATTTAGAAGATGGACTTTTCAAACAGCTCGAGATCATCATCATGGTCTTTGATATACATTTACTTATATAAGAAACACAAGAAAAATAATTTATTTTCATTTTAAAATAAATTTACGCTTAAACTTCATACAAATCATAATATGGCAGAGTGTGGTTATCTGAAAGCAGATAATTTGTAACTCGATGAAAAGATGGTTGGAGGGTGCAGTCAAAGAAGAAAATATACTGATAAGTAAAACTTATTTTTAATGTGTGCTGACTTTTCAGCCTAAGTTGGAGGTTTAATCAGGGTGCCTAGTCCAGAGTGATGCTAAAGGGTGAGTGATGCTTAAACACATCCTTAAGCATCAGTCTGGACAAGTCACACTGATGAAGGCCTGCAACTTAGGCTAAAACATCGGTACTCATTAAAAATAAGTTTTACTTATCAGTGAGTTTTCTTCTTTGATCACACCCTCTTCCCAACCATCTTCTCCTTGAATTATATTTACAGTCAACAACATGTATAACTTTATGATAATTTGTAACTTTAATTAGTGAAAAAAATTATTGCTTCCAACTAAAAAAATAAAATAGTTTTGTTGACAAAAATATTTAGGAAAATAAATCCTATATTAATATACTGAGGCCAATGTACTAAGCAGTTATTATCCACTTGTATCTGAAAATATTAAAAAATGCTTTAAAACTTAGCTTATGATTCATTATAATTTTAGTTATTTTTACGAAAGAACATTGTGTAACAATTAAATTTCTATACAAACATTGATTAATTATTAAAAAAAAAAAAATTCTCCCAACATTCAAATAGGCGTAAGCTAAATTTTGTTCTTTACTCAACTATATCAGAATCAATAAATGGCAGTTTGTTATTTATCAAACTATGGTTTTGTTGTTGTTTATAAAATAAATAGTATATAGAAAAGTTTTAATGGAGCAGAGAAATATTTCATGCACCTAATGGGACATCAACATTTATTCTAAAGTTACAACTAAGTCTTAAGTGAGAGAGGCCTATTTGATATACCAATTTCAACACAATATAGCATATACATGATTTTTTAAAATACCTTAAATAAATTAGTTTTGTCACAAAAGTTACTTAAAACATTAAATCATTTGCAATGCCATTTTTATTAAATTTAAAAAATATATACTTCCTTTGGACAAGATATATTGGCTACTCAAACACCATTTTTTGCGGGATTAATGTGACATCACTTTTCATGTCAACAAAGCTATTTAAAGGACTTTGTATATGTTCTGGTAAAACTTACTAATTTGATCTAATTCTGTATAATTCATGGTAAAACCATGGAACAAGAGCAAAAACCTTCGTATAAGTATTGTGCCTAGTGCCAATGTGCAAGAGTACAACAAAAAGTGTTACTAAACTAGTTTGCATTGTTTTGAAGTCATTACAATGAATAGATTGCTTCCTTTGCAACCCAATTTACAATTTTATTGCTTTATGTTAAAAAAAAGTATCATAGTCTCAAAAAGTTTTGATTGGACATTTGATGAATATTTACCACTTTATAATTTTTATGTGAATATAATTAGTATTTTTTTCTCCATTTCAGAGAGAAGAAGACACAGAAAATAAATGCAATAAAAAATAATGAGTCGCCAAATGAGATCTATACCAAACAAATTAAATATAATAATTCTAACTGTATTATATTCTAACAACTGAAACATATGCAACTATTTACTCCATAAAATAATTCATATTTGTATACTTGACTGCATTTGTTGCATAACCCAGCTCTCGCTTCCGTAGGTAAGAGGAGGGAGGTACACGGATTTGTAAATGTGGAGCTTGGTCTCCTGCCCCACATCCTGATGGTCAACGATGCTGTTGTTTATGCTATAATAGATTTGGTTTGCTCTAGCAATCCTATTTGCTATTTCCCAATCTATTCTGCCCTGGCTGTTTATGTTGGTTCCCAAGTAGTCGAAGTTGTCAACTACTTCGAGAACTTCACCGTTACAATACACCTCCACTGTCTCTTCCTCATCTCGGGAAAGGACCAGTATCTTACTCTTCGAGAGATTGATAGTCATTCCTTTTCTTTTCAGTTCCTCCTGCCAGTAAAGCTTGTTGTAGTTTCTCCTTTGTATCACATACGAGGGCAAGATCATTTGCATACAAGAGAGACTGGCTGAGTATTGTCCTAATGTTCCACTTTCCGATGGCTGTTCGGGCTGTTCGCCTTTTACAAAACATAACAGTGGACTTAGTGTATCCCCTTGTTTGACACTTCTATTAATAGGAAAAGGGGCAGACTCTGTTCCGTTGATCCTCATGACTCCTTTTGAATTATTGTATAACATCGATGAGATCCCTAGGAACATTTTTAGCTGCAAGAGCGTTCCATATCTCCTGACGGGGGACCGAGTCGAAGGCAGCCTTAAGGTCCAGGAAAGCTACGTACGTGCTTCTGTCTCTGTCCCATGATTTTTCTAAAATGTTTGGTAGGACGAAGATATGGTCCTGGGCCTGCTTCCCCGGGCGGAAACCTGCCTGTTCCTCCTCGAGCTGCTCCTCAGCAATCTGTCGTAGCTTTTTCTCCAGAATGTATGTGTACATTTTGTAGGCCATGGACAAGAGACTAATTGGCCTATAGTTAGCACACACTGTTTGGCTGCCTTTTTTGTAGATTGGGATTATAACACTGTATTCTCAATCTTTAGGGATTGTCTTGGTGTCCCAAACATTCTGAAATAGCCCTTGTAGCGCTTTAATGAACTCATGGCCGCCATACTTTATGAACTCGGGGGCAATATTGTCTCTGCCTGCAGCCTTGCCTGTTTTCATTTGCTCAAGAGCCAGTTCTATTTCCTCTTCATGAATGGCTTCTTCAATGACATCATAGAGCGTCTATTCCCTTTGCTCTCTAGTGTTTAATTCATTACCAAAGAGATCTAGATAGTGTCTTCGCCATCTATCTAAGATTTTACTTGTCTCTGTCAATAGTTTGCCATTAATGCCTTTTACATTAATCATCACAAAATTATCTTGTAGCTTTAGTAGATATAAAATCTGAATTTGATGAAAGAAAAAAAAAGGATATCATAATCCCGTCTATTCTCGGAAAATTATTCGACTACACTTTAACAAATCCCCTTTCAATAATTTTAATTAGTGATTTCACACAACACTTTATGAAAGAAGAAACCATTACATAATTCAATTTACCATAGATCACTTAAAGAAAGTACCCAGCAACCATACAAAGTAGTTATGCTGAAATGAAATTTGACATCACACTGCAGTCAAAGCAATAGCATTGTTTTTAGATATTTTAAATTTTGCACATATTTATTGCATATTTGTTCAATTAAAACTTATTATTTAGTAAACATTTGAAAAGAAAAACTAATTAGGCTTTTTACCCTATTACTAATTCAAATTTTAATAGAAAAACAAAAATGTCTTTAATTAAGAATATTTAATGATTGATGAATAAAAGAAATGCTTTTCTTAATATGTATTAATGTAAAAGTAACAGGCCTGATACAGATCAAAGAAAGAATTATACTCTGATGAGAACAACTTAAGGTTCATAAAATATTTTCTTGGTAACTTCAAAACATCTAAAAGGATATTATAATATAGAAGAACATCTAGGAGGATATTATAATGTAAAAGAACATCTAGGAGGATATTATAATGTAGAAGAACAAACTAACATGCTTAAGAATCATTTAGATTGAACTAACTCATGCATATCTTATGGTGGAAGGAATCACCTCATGAGAGTCAGGTTGATGGACCTATCTTATTGACAGCATGATGCAATCCAAAGAAAAAAAGAACTTTCAATAGACTATAGAATTAATTACATATTTGCTCATAATAAGGTAAATATCAAACTCTATAATTTTGTTTTTTGTAGTGGTATTTTGTGATAATGAAACAAGGAGAAATGGGGTAAAATCCCAAAATCAAAGAGGATTTTTTTTTCCAAAGGGGTATGGTCTGAAACAGAATACAAGCGCTCTCGAATGGGTAAATGAGAAACTAATTGAAAAAAAAGAAGTAGCGACTGAGTCCAGAACATCTTAAGTCCCTAGATTCCTTACATGTTGTCGATGATTAAATTTGCTCTCGATGCAGTCTCTTTGAAAGATACCCTTTGGCAATGCCGTTTGAAATATTTCAGCTATTTCTTTCAAATGAAATAAGTCCAAAAGACCAAAAAGAATTATGTGGATTCATCTAACAGGCAAGAGACCGACAAATATTTTGAGAAGAAAAATGATCATACTATTGTCTAAATAAACAGTATTGACAATTTGAGGCTACTCCACTCTGAGAGAAATATAAAGAAAATAAAATTTAAAAAATGTTAGCTTAAAAAAAAAAATGTAAAACTATACCTGATGCTGGGAGACCTTGACCTTGGCCTGTGCTGTCTGTAGCTGGACGATGGGTGGAGATGAGTATCTTGCGTCGATTCGACTGATGGCCTCCTGCTAGGAATCACAACATCCTGAGTCTCCATTCCCTACAAAGGTAACAAGCAGAATAAGAATTTACTGAAAATAATAACAAAAAATGAATTCAATTAATTAATTATTTTAAATAAAACTAAATCATTCTAACCCTACTGATTTGGAATTTTTATTATAAAAATTAATTTTATAAATATTTACTGTGATTGAAATAATTGAGAAAAAAAAGTGAAATAAAGACAATTACACTAAACGAAATGCTAAAATTAAGATTTAGAATAGGTCAATAAGATTAAAAGTAGCATGCAAGAGAAGAAAATACTATGTCATGCATCATGCAACCTTAATAACGCTACTCAGCACTAATTGAGGAATCTTTAAAGTAAGATGTAGAATAGTAAGTTAGCTGTTTAGTTTTGTGTCCCTTATAACATATGTTAATGTTAATGTTGATGTAAAATGACAGTTCCCTCAGAGCTATTATTTTTTTATTCTAGAGCTATTATTATTTTTTTTTATTCTAGAGCTACTTATTTTTCTTCCTCTATCAATTTTTCTTTAAATTTTTTGTGCTACTTACTTTTATGAAACACTATCCTAAATCTAGGCGATTGATTTAACACTATTATGAAGTAGTACGGAACAATTATAAAAAAACAAAACAAAAACTATTTAATAATTGATTAATAATGATAACAATAATCTATATATTTATGTATATAACTGTATATATATTTTTAAGATTATACTAAAATAATATATATTTTCAATATTCCTATCTAATACTAATTTTAAATGGTCTATAACTATATTATCAACTGTCTATAATGACATCTAATTATTTATTAATTTTACGTCACAACATTTAACTTCACCAGTTAATAGTAACCCCTTCACCTTTTTCGATCTGAAACAAAAAAGAAAAAAAGAAAAGAATGAAACATCAGGGAAGAAATATAAATCTAATTTTAGTATCTTAACTTAAGTAATATCAACGTTAAAAAGTTCAATGGGCATAAACCTCAAAATGCAAACTTTACAACAGATGCAGACAAAATTAATTTTTTTTTTTTTCACGAATTAATTTTAAGGTTTTAAGTAATAAAAATCATGCCAAGACTGATGACCTGGATTACAGAGTGTCATTCCTGATGCCGCGGAGGATTTCCTGCAGCAACGGAAAGTAAGAGCTCGACCTGCTCCATGGTGGACGCCAGCCTTGACCACGATGAAGAGAGAGCTCTCCCAGTGGTCATTCCAGAGGTGTAATGAGAGGTAAACTACACTTCGAGACGAGTACAAGTCTAAAGCCAGTGTATACTGAAATGAGGTGCACTCTTGAAAGCGGAAGTCTAGGGATGAGTTCATCAATGAGGAATCATCCAAGAACCCCTGGTGTTTCCAGAGTTTTAGGGGATACAGAACAGTGTCTCATGAGGTGGTGCAGGTCTTAGCACGGGATATACCTATGGACATCCTCCTACGTGAAGACTACTTTCAACAGGAGATGAAGAGGGAAGGTCTGGCGGATCTACCGGAGAAATTCTGAGTGAGGATCATTGAAAACACAAGCAGATGGAAGAGGATCCTTCGAGAGAACACGTTAGAGGAATGGAGCCAGCACTGGGTGATGACCCAAAAAAAGGACTACCCTGAGAAAGTACTTCCTCTCTGTCGGATTCTGACTGGAAGCCACATGGGTCTTTCCGGATTACTGGATCTCACAGCTCCTCGTTTCCATGCAAAGCTTATTGAACATGGTAAGAATATGGATTCTCTATTGTGGGGTACCGGAGACTGCTGAGCATATCCTATTGGCTTGTACAGCCTATGAGACACTGAGGGCCAAGCTGATGATGGAGACAGGGCTCAAAGTTCCGATAAGGAACAATCTCCCTCAGCCAAGGAGAACTACCCGTACTACAAGACCTTTGTGTACGGATGGAAGAAAGTGGTTGGTCGAACCCAATTTTCCTTGGGTAGGAGAAAAGAAGGAGCAATACCTGAGAGACCGCCCGACAATGGACAATGGTAGAAGATGACACAAAAGTGGCTGAACAAAACTGAAATCAGAGTAAGCTGTGTGCACAGCTAGATATACCCCACATGTGGGACCATCCTACTGCTGCGAACACTTTTATTACCTCAAAGGCAGGGCAGGATTTTAAATATATAAACAGTAATAAAAAAAATTTTCATATTCAAAAAATCAGTAATAAAGCCAATTTCCCATATAACAGAGGAAATCGAGAGGAACCTTTTTTAAAAAAAAAATTGTTTTCATTTTTTTTTGAGGGCTACTTCCATTGACCTTTTATCATCATTATACTGGTGGGTTGATCAGAAAGTGATGTCATGCAAGTCTATATCTTGTTTGTTAACCTCTAATTAATATTTATCTGCTTTAATATTTTCTGCCAGATTATATTTATCTATAAAACATAAACTTTTTTTGCTGCATTTAGATTATATCAATTCTGACAGTACACAATAAGTAACTAAATAAAGCAGATAGTTTTGGAGTAAGATGATTTTTTATTCTCTCAACTACCTGAGGTTAAGGAATCATAACAATCAATCAAAAAACAGTTTTCCTAATTTCATTAAATTGGCTATCCTGAGCCAAAAACCAAATGTAGTTTTGAAATAACATTCCGTTGTTCCCATTTTCTATGGATCCCACGTTCTTCTAAATTACTGAACCAATTTTGAAGAAATTACAGAGGTACATAAAGTTGTAAAGAATGCAGAGTTTTCAAAACTATCACTGAGGTGGAGATAGAGACAGTCTCCAATCCGATATATCTAATAATAATTGAGTTAATCAAATAAAAGCTACTTTTGTAGTTTCATTTGTTTTGGTCTGTAGACCCCCTTTTCACGAATCTGCCTCATTTTAATACTCCTTTATTGCCCACTCCACCACTTTTTGGAATTCTCCCCCTTCCTAAAATTCGGCATTCCTCGTACACATTCAAAGCCATCCTATTTCAATTCCTTTTCACAATCCAGTCAGACACTGGCTAATGATGTATTATGATAAGCCGGATATTCTGGATAAAGTAATTGTTATTATCTAAGCTCAAAACAAGAAAGGCCTCAGAGGTAAACAGAATATCATCAGAGCTGTTCAAACATTAGGGCAAAGCTATTAAGGAAATTTTAATCCTTAAGCAGATATTTAAAAAAGATAGGAAATAAATCAAGCTCTATATTTTCTATTTGTCGATATCAAAGTGGTTGAATATTCAATAGACAAAAACTGGCAACAGAAAATCATGATAGAATGGGATATCCCAGGGAAATTGGTAAGATAGACAAGGGTTTATATCGGTGATTTCGAACCCAAATAATGAATTTGGAAATTTGTCTGTAATTCTATTATTACATATTATTTTAATTTTTTTTATCTTTGTTACATTTAAGAAAAATCATTTAAGACAACTGAATTTAACTAGATTGAATATTTGGCAAAGTACTAATACTAAAACAGCTATTTTGAAAATGATTCCAAAATTAATATATAATTATCTTCTTTTTATTATGTAAACAAATGACAATTCTCAAACTTACTTGTATCTCAAAACAAAATTTAACAGTGGACATTGAAACTGTTATGAACAAAGTCATTATTCTTATATAACCTTCCTATTTTTTTTTCAGCAACAAATAAATAAATGCATGGAGTATATGAGGCTGTAAACTGCAAAACTCTTTACTTCCACATGTGAGTAATAATACCTAATGATATCTCTCTTTTAATAAAAAATGGAAGTAAGAAGTTTTGCAGTTCACATCCTCACATATACATATCATAACTTTTGTTAATGACAAATTTTATATGAATTAAAATTTAATTATATTTTTGATTTCTGCACAGGCAACACAAACATAACAGTTTCAATGAAGTGGCTCAAGGAATTAAAGTTTGGAAACACCCGTCTTTAACAAAACTTAAGATGAATATTAACTTGTTCAAATCCTATAAATGCTATCTATCAAACCAAATATAGCCATGGTAGCCTATAAATGTATTACTACTTACTATAAACTTAAAAGATCAAGTTTATGAGAAATTTTTAAAATATAAACATTGTAAGGATGCTATGGCTTAAATTAATAATAAAAACTCACTTTGTGCGCTGCGTGTTTCTCCTCGATAGGAGGCAGCTTGCTTCATCATCCTCATGCCGACCATTGTTGGCCCAAGTTCCAGCGGCCACATCCAAGAGGCAGTTAAAAAACGACGAGCGCTGGTGCAAACAAACTCAGGCTCAAGCCAGATATACTATGTCAGATCAGTTATATAAAATTTTTAACTTGCGTTTAAATGCTAATATGTGTGCAAAAATATCTAAATTATCCTTCTGAAGTTGGTTTGATTAAATATTTTTGCATTTTTGTTAAGTTGTAGACAATATACTCCTCATTTTCATGGTTTTTCATTGATATGCAATACAAAAAATAAATAAATAAAAATTCATATAACAATGCCAATAGCATTCAAAAGACAATCCTGCAATAAAAATACCTATTTCAAACTGCCTCTGTTTGAGTTGCTCTTTTCAACTATATTACTAAAAAGTAATTGAAAACATTTAATATTTATTATAAACACCTAATCACTTAATAAAGAAACACTTAATTCGAGTTTTTTTCCTTGAAAGTGTTTAAGTTTTTTGTATGTAAAAAGTGTTAGCCTTGAATAATTGAATGAATAAATTCAAATTTATAACTTTTTTCAATCCAATAATCCCCCACTACTTCATTTTTTACAAGTAGAAAATAAAATAAAATTTATAGATAGAAGCAGTGTTTAAACAATTGATTCAAAGTGCAGATATTTTAGAAGAATAATTTATAAGTCATTTTTATGTAACTGAAATAAACAACATTGTTTTATGTCTGTTTTAATGTGAGAAGAAATTCGTTTTTTTTTTTTTTTCTGGTATATAAAAGTCAGGGCTAAAAAGGCCGTCAATATTTATATTGTGAACAAAATAAATAAACAGAAATAGAAAAAGAAAAAAAAAAAGAAAAGAAAAAGAAACTAAAAGAATTTCTGGCAAATTTAAATTATGATTTTGTGCTAAGTGCAATTAACATGCAAGAACCTAGAATTTAACAAACATTCCAAATATTAGTATGCAAATACATTAACCAAATGTATCATGCATTGTGCATAAAATCAAAGCATGAGTTAATAATAATTGAGAGAAAGCAGAATAAAATAAGTTTAAAAAGGAATACAAATTTATTTAATAAAAAAACAAAATATTTGTCTTCTGCACTTTATTTTTTTGGTGTAATAGGTTGAACCGACCCTTGGCAAAGCAACCTTACATTCTTATTTGTAGAGCACTAATGATTTCATAGGTGACTTATTAATCAATGTACCAGAGAGTTAGGCAGTTTATTAAATGTTTGCACTTTATTTGTAAACATGCTTAATTTTTAACATTCATTAAATAATAAATAAAAAATCTATCCTAAAATCTATTTAAATTTCCCATAAATTGTGCTTAATGAGGAGCATTTCAAAAATCATTTTATTAAAATCTAAAATGAAAAAATGGATGAAATAATGCAGAGTAAATATTAATATGCAAATAGCACTTGAGGCATCTATTGTATAATTAATTTGAAAACTATGAATCAGATATTGATAATAAATAAAATTGGAAAGAATTCAGGGTGTCAAAGGTAGAGAATTTAATTGAAATATCCAAAGAGATATAGGAAGAAAGTTTATATCTGATTCATTAACTGAGTGCTGCAAAGTTTCTCTATTAAGCATTGATAAAAATTGTAACGCAACAAATTCAACTACGAAATATTTTGAATGAGGAAGAATAGACTGTTTATAACATAATACTACCGCCTCATTAGGGTTGGAGGGACTATGTCGACTGAAACCCTGAAACCAAAGATACAAGTTACTTATATCATCCCCGTTCTCCTTCAACCTACTAATTCCACTGCTACAAATCATTATTCATTCACCTACATAATATTCATGAATAAAAGCAAAAGTCTCTGTAAGAAAATAAAAGAAAGATATATGAATTCTCAATGGATACTTCAAACATAATGAAGTATTGCTATTGAAATATTTCCACGAACATGATGGATTAAATAGACAAAACTAAACAATAAATAAATACGTTTATATGTACAAATGATCATATTGTGTTTTGGTTTGAATTTTATTAATTTAATTTTAATTCAAAATAATGTTTATCTTATTTTCTCTCAAAATAAAAGAAACAAAATAGGTGTTATTAAGTCACTAATAATAAAGGTTCATGAAGGAAAAAAAATATTGACCCTATTTGCAAAATCTAGTATTAAAAAAATAATTCAGTTTATCAACAGGAATAAATTATTGACTAATGAAGAATTATCTATTAATTATTTTGTTGATGCATGTCTAATTGAAATTCATCATAGTTTTATCTAAGTGTACAGTGCTTTATTTTTCTCTAATCTATTTTCTATAGGGTAAATATATCCTTCAATTTGAACTTCTATATGGGAAACTATTGTCTAAATGTGCTATATAGTAACATCATTCTATCTTTTTGTATTCTTACGAACTTCTAAAATTTAGTTTTAATAAATACAGTAGAATCTCAATACTTTTTATCTTCAAGGGGCTGAGAAATTATAAAGATTTTCATTTTTAGTGGGATTTTGAAATATTGAGTAAAACGAAGTAGAAATTTGTTAAAACATGATTTTATAAATATATTTTTGTATTATCATATGTAAATAGGATACACTTAAAATAAAAAAAATTGTCGAAGAACATTTAGGGACATCAGTTTGTATTTACTGTTGGTTAAAGCATTTTAATTGAGTTTTGTGGAAGCGTGTTATCAGTACTTTTTAGAGTCACAGCAAGAATTAATAAAGAACACCTAAAAAACAAAGACTCTTATTCAAAGAAAAGGGACCAGTTTAAGATTTTTTAAAAAGGAAATGTAAGCTATAAGATGTTCTTGCTCAATTGATCTCAAAGGCAAAATTTAAAACAAATTACAAAGAGGAATGAAGTACACATTGGTTTTTTACAAGACGGATATTTTTTTACATCGGAAATGTGATTAACCATGAATTAGTGAGATGAATTACCAGGATTCCACTGTATTAATAGCCATTACCGTAAATACATTTTTTTACACCTTGTTTTATAAGTAAGCTAAACAGATATTGTCAGTTCAGGATTAATAGTTTCAACGAGAAATATACAAAAAATAAAATAAAAATAAATAAATGAAAATGAAAGGAAATGGTAAGACAACACATTTAAAGAAATATAGCTATAAGATTCATAAGTACTAATTAATACACATAAATACCAAAACAACTATAATATACTAAGCCATTTTTCTGGAAAATGGTAAACAAAATAAAAAAAACAATTATTTTATAGGAATGACTAATGAAAATGGTTTAGACACTTATTCAGAGATATAATTAGAAAAAAATGAGAACAAAAAAGTTATCAAAAACTTACATAGAAGTTCATCAGGTAATCTCACTCTTTTTAATTAATAATATCAACGAAAAATATTGCATTTCCCACTAAAATGGTGATTAGAAGCAGTTCTTTGTGATAAGCACTATAATTTATTTAATTGTAACGAACAAGTGACTTCAACTGTTGAACTGAATGATAAATAATAATCACACTTATAAAAAACAAATAGATTGAGTTTAAGTTCACTCACGGGAGCACCAGATGACTCAATCTGCCCAAACCTGGTTGTTCTCCAGCTTTCCAAAATGAGTAAACCAGCATAAATTTTACCAACTGTTAGTTTGCCTTTTCCAAGTTCTAGAAAATAAATGCATCAGTAATTATTGACACATTCAAATCCACAATTGTGAATGAAACTATTATTAGATACATAAAAAGGAAAGTTTTGGTTTCAATTTAAACATATTCTTTCAATCAAAACCATGTAGGTAAATATATTATAGTATAATAAAGTGGAAAAAAACATTGTATTTTTCTCCTTCCAGCTACTACCAAAGAATATATAACATGCTAATTTATTTTGTTTACTTTGAATTTAGCGTCCTTATGTACTCCAACTAGGGCTGAAAGGAGAGGTCATCATACAGGCTACCAACCCATTCTAGCCAGAGTGGGCTAGAATCGAGATTAATTCTGTGGGTCCGTAACAAAATAAATTTAAATCTACTCAGGCCGGATTCGAATTGGGAGTCGTTTTTGACTCAAGATTGCTAAGGTAACACCATAACACTCTTGTCTACCACGGTCTCAGCTGATGTTGATTGATTACAAAAAAGTCATATTTTATATTTTTATTTGGCATATCCTTTAATGCACATGTTAGCAAAGCAAACAACTAATCTCTACTCCAGAACTTTTGTAATTTTTACAGCTCCTACCATATCTTCCGTGATGGGGTTGTTTTTACTTTTACTTTCTTACAAACCAATCTTCGTTTCAAGATTTACCTAATTCAATTTTTTAAGCAAAATGGTTTTGACTAGGCTCATTAAGGAGAGAATAAACTTGAATTTGTTCTCTTTACCAAGTTTGCTCCAATGTTTTTATATTTAGTGATTTATACCTATTATTTTATAAACTGTTCAGTATAAGTAGTGCATCATGTTTGAAAAACATCAAGAAAGCACATCAAGAAAATACATTTGTTCATGTATTTTTACTATTCGCATCGATTAATCAGTCAGTGGTCAAAGATATTTAGAAACATGGTTTAATTCTACTTCATAAAAAAAAAATAAAAAATTCATTGCTATTAAATAAGCCAGTGTGTGTTCCATCTTTACTGGTTTTGACAAATCATTAGAATTATGATTTTCAAAAACAGTTGTGAGTCAGAATATAGTAGCATTCCATCTCAGAATTAATCAATATACTCTACAAATAGTAAGCGAGTTACTAAGAGAAGACCTATACAAGGCAATTCAAGACACTCTCCAGTTCAGGATGACTGATTTCTTCAACAAACTGACTACCCTAAGAAATAGTTTTTCCCCGGAAATTAGCATTGAGGTCAGATTGAATGCAACCTTAAAATACAACTGTTTACAGGCATATTATAGAAGTTACACATGAAATTTGTTGATGATTATACACGAGTCTGTTTTACCATTTGGTGATGAAAAGTTTTTTTTGTACATAATTATGCAAAACCATACATGACCAATTTGGTGTATGGGAACCTGCAGTGAGATCACATTACAGCAGATATCACAAAAGAGCTCATTTCAAGGACATGAAAGGGAGATGACAGAAGTAGTCAAAATCTCACAAATAATTATGAAGAAAGCAGATTAAACATCATTTCTTCAATATCTAAGCAATTCAAAGAGGAGTTTCTAGGTATAGTTCAAGAGAAAGATATTTTGGACAATTAGTAATAATAATACAATAAGCTTCACAATGAATATATATAAAAAAAAAAGATTTACATTAATATTTAAATGAATTTATAAAAAGTTGTCTGTCAAAACGACTAAACATAAATAATTTAAAAAATTACCATCGCTTCTTGGGATAAGCAAATCCAACATTTTCTTTGCCTGCAGTGGCCAAATGCTCCTCACAGTATCACGGAGTTCCTCATCTGCTTGGTCCATTTCTTCCGCTAAATTCATCATTAAATAAAGTATTAGTAACAATTGATTAAAAAATACTCTATAAACTCTTATTATTATTTTTTTTTCACCAACTAATAAACAACATTGTAACTAACCGCTTCTCATTTTTATACTAAGATTTTCACGGATTAATGCAAATAAGGTCGTGGTGAAGTTCACTTTTCCATCAGAATCAACAGGCATGTTCATTCTTATTAATTTCTTATATGCCAGTCTATTTGGGCATTTATTTCCAAAACCGAGAGGTGGATCGATATTTTTCAGCATATCATACATTTCAGTATAATGAATTTTACCCCTAAAACATTAACAGAAATAAGTATACTAAACACAAAACAATGTAAATGAGTTGTGAAAAAGATAGATTAAAAAAATCTTTAGTAACATTACTTTCTTTCTACTGTAATCAATTTAGTAGAGTATTTTAGTCCAGAGATCCATTTGGCTGGTGCAATAAAATAGCAATCCAATCCAGAAAATGAAGAATACTTTTTTTTTGTAATAACAGATACTTTTGCAGGAACTCAACCACTTAAAGTTGATGTAACAAACATCAACTTAAAATAATTAAAAAAAAATAAAAATAAATTTTATCTTTTATAATAAAACTTAAGAAGCTTACCACTAACCCAAAATAAATAAATAAATATACAGTTTATTGTTAGCTGTTTAATGACTCATTTTTCACTACATGTTTTCCTATATCCTGGTTGAATGGTACTCCGGTATGCTAATAAAGGCTCATAGAATCTGGTGACATCGCTCACTGACCTATAAACTGTCAGACAGATGGAGAACTGAACAGCTATGAATGAATAATGGAAGTGGAATAGAAATCATTGGTGAAAATTATATTTCCTCAACTAGTGTGCTGTTATTTGTCTAGATAATTTTTGAATTTTTTAATGATAAATATTGAATTTAGGCGGGGAGATAATTTTATTTCAAAACATGAACCCAATATAAACCCTTTTAGAGCTGAACGATGATACATAATTTTTTGTAACATTTACGAAAAGTGATGACAAATAATTTATTATATTATTATTATATATATTATATACAGTGTATTTGATGGCACCTGAATATTCGCATATGAGAGAACTCTATCTCAAAATAAATAAATATAAAATAAAATAATATTTTCAGTAGACACTAAAAGACATCATAATAAGACAAAGGACTAGAAGAAAGCAAAAATTTTTTTTTTTGGACTAGCAGAAACATCAAATTTAAAAATTACTTACGTAGCATTAGGATCATATTCTGCCCATATTCTAACAAACTCATCCAAATGGTGGGCTCCCAAAATGGATGAGTCTCTTGTTAAATAATCAAAGTTGTCCATTATAACAGCAACAAAAAGATTCAGCATCTAAAAAAAATTGGTGAGAGTGATATATTTCTTTATAAGTAAAAATAGTTTATCAAAAAATAACTTACAAGGAATGAACAGAAAAATATAAACGAAACAAAATAAGCATAAGCAAGACTTGAGCCACATTCATTTCCAGTCTTTCCACTTTTAACATCACAAGGTTTATTTTTCACGCAGGACAACATTATTGAAGGCCATGCTTCTCCTGTGGCACACCTATTACATTAAAAAAAGTATTAATATTAATATATGGATGTTTCTTTAAAAGAATCAATAGTAATAATAAAATAATACATAAAATTATATATGAAATAAATAATAAATATATAAATAAAAGAGAAATTTATTTAGTACTATAATAATTCATGGCAAAAAATATATTTAAGAAAATGTGAGTACATATCCATAAATGAAATAACTAAATAATATAATATAACTTATTTAAATAAGATTTTTTCTAATAAATAAAAAATGAAAAAGTTATTAATAATTGATAATGCACCAAGAAGAAAGAAAAATAAGCGAAAAGTTGGTCAGGGTGATATGAAAATAAATGAAAATTTTGAAGAACTTAATAATTAATAAAAAATTAGTTTCTTAATTATGATTTTTAAAGATTAATATCAAATGTTAGGATAAAAATTATTAATCCTATACAAGATTTTTTAAAAATATTATTTCATAATTTATGTGTGAGGTTAATCAGTAAGTATTACCTCTGGTATGAGTGAGTGCATATGATTGTCGATCACATAAAATTATATAATATGGTTAAAAAAATAGTCACCTTTTATTATTGTCTCTGGTTTCTTATAAACTAACAATTAATATTTTCACAAATAATAAATCATAAACCTCCATAATCAATAGAGATTATATGAAAAGAGATATCAATCAACAAGAAACCAGGTATTCAAAAACGGTTGTCCAAACCTTATGGGTGGTAATTTTTTTGGAAGCCTCAGGATTCCAGGAATTAAGCCTAAGTCTCTATGGTATAGGGACTGTCCATTGGTGTTTCAGGGATGACAAAATGGTAAGACGTTTATTTTTGGATGCTTTTTTAAAAATAAATCCATTGTTCTGTATTACCTTTTATCAGATCATTTCATTTTATCCTTACATTACTCATCTTTTTGTCTAGTATTGGACACCATTTGGAACAAGTGTTGATACAAATTATCTAGCTATCCATTTGAATCTTCTCTATTTGTACATCTTATTACCCCAAATACTTCTGGCTCTCTCAATTCTAAATTAAATATTCCCAATTCCTATGTTCTATCAATCTATACTTTAGCACTACAGCCTCCATAAGGCAATGGCCTCCGATATTATTCCCATCCACTCGCTCCTGTCAGCTGCATGTTTTCTCCATCACCTCACCCCTATCCGGCGCAGGTCTACCTTCACGTCATCAAGCCATCTCAGACATGGCCTTTCTTATGTTTGTCTTTCTTCTGGCAATTGATATAGCAGCCTTCTTGTTAGACAATCTGCTGGCATTCTTTCCACATGACCAAGCCATCGTTTTCTTCCCATCTTAATGAATACCACAATATCTGGGTCACCATACATCTTCATTAACTCTTGATTTTTTCTGGATCGCCATTGTCCTGATTCATTTACTGGTCCATATATCATTCATAGAACATATCTTTTTCATACCTTGATAATTTTTTTCCTTTTCTTGTGTCAGGGTCCAAATTTTGCTGCCATATATCACCACTGGGTGGATGATTGATATATTATTAATTTGGCTTTATGAGAGAGATTTTGAAAATGAAATGCCTTCTGGAATGAATGCAAACATCTACTGCCTGGAGCCAGTCTTGCTTTTATTTCTTCTTTGATGTTATTTTTGGTTGTAACAACTGGACCCTAGATATTTGAAATTTTCCACATTATCAAAATTCTGACTAAAAACTTCAAGCACGTTTGCTTTTCATTTCTAGAGGATCTCATGTATTTGGTCTTGTCAACGTTGATATGGAGGCCAAGTTTACTTGCAGCATCCTGGAATTCTTATAAAGCATCAGATAATGATATGAGGGTTCTGCCTATGATAACCACATCGTCTGCATAGGCCATATGCTGAGTTAACCTATTCATGATTGTTCCTCCAGGGTTTGTCCTACTGGATCTTGCTGCCATTTTTAAACCCAATTCCAAAACAAGGTTGGGGACAATGCGTCACCTTGTCTAAAGCCATTTGACATGTAAAAAACACTGGATAAGTCGCCCTGAATCTTCACTTAGCACTTTGTGTTTGATAGGGCTATCTTTGCAAGCTGGATGAGGAAGAAGTCGATATGGCCGTTACGAAGTTAAAAAAACAACAAGGCCCCAGGACTGGACGGTGTACAGGCGGAGATAATACGATATGGAGGTGAGAGACTCATGAAGGAGCTTCAAAACCTCATCCTCACAGTGTGGGAGGAAGATAGGATGCCTGAAGTTTGGAGATTGGGAGTTATTTGTTCACTTCACAAAAAAGGCAACCAGATGGAGTGTGAAAATTATTAAGGCATTGCTCATCTCTCAAGTGCCTACAAGTTGTTATCAAAAATCCTTTTTGAGAGACGTTGTTGAGAAGTTGATTCATCTGGTGCGGATGACTATGTTGGGTTCGAACACTGTGGTCTGCATAGGATCTGACCTCTCTGGATCTATTTTAACCAACTATAGTGTGAGAAAGGGAGACACTCTTGCATGCATCCTTTTTAATTTTGTGGGGAACGAGCAGTGAGCAGTGCAGTTGTTGGGTTAAGCAGACAACTTCGACATTGCTGCCAGATCTGAAAGTGCCCTCAGAGAAGGTTCCTTGACCTTGAAGAAGAAGCCAAAAAACTTGGCTTGGTCATCAATGAAGCCAAGACGAAGTATTTGAGAATAGGAGGAGCAAGAGCAGGGGCTGAACTGTTTGAGGTTGGACCCAACAAATTTGAGAAGACGCAAAGCTTTATATATCTGGGTTCGGAGGTAAATGCACAAAATGACATCTCAGAAAATCAACCAGGAGAATCATTGCTGCTAACCGGAGCTACTTTGGCCTAGCCAAACACTTTAGGAGCAACTACCTCTCCAACAAGACCAAAATCAACCTTTATAAAACCTTGATCTGCCCAGTTCTTACGTATGGGTTGGAAGCTTGGGCCTTCACCAGAGATGATGAGGCCATGCTCCTGGCATTTGAAAGAAAACTATTAAGAAGAATTTTTGGTCCGATTCGAGAGGGAGACATATGGAAAAGAAGGAAGAATGCGGAGCTTTCAGATTTGGAGCAGGCCATGTGGTTAGGATGGAGGACAGCGAGATTCCTAAGAAGATGCTGACTGACGAGCTTCATGGCAAGCAGAGAGTGGGTTGGCCTAATGTGAGATGGGTGAACTCCGTCGTGGCGGATGAATGGGTTCTTCTGGTTACCCAAAACTGGAGAGCTGCTGCAATAGACCGAGCCAACTGGCGGAAGCTTTTGGAGGAGGCCCAGACTCGGTGACGGATTGTCGCACCAACCATGATGGTGATGATCTTTGCAAGCTGCATGAGTTTCTGTGGTAATCCTAAGACGCAAATTTTTAAGCAGGTCACTTCTATCCATTTGATCGTAGCGGTGCCTGAAACCACTTTGGTATTCTCCAACCTATCATTCCACCCAAGTGAGCATCCTTTTGTTGATCACCACTGATAATACTTTATAACCGACACTAAGAAGAGCTATACCTCCATAGTTTTTACATGCTGATCTGTCACCTTTATATATATTGGACAGAGCAGTGCGGTACTCCATTCTTGGGGCATTTGTTCTGCCATCCAGATATCATTACTATGTTCTAGCACTCTTAAAATACTGTTTTTCGTCTGTCACACATATCTTCCAGAAAAATAATCCTGCTATAGACTTAATGTAAAAGAAAATTGGAAAGTTATTAAGATGCTTATAAATAATGAATTTGGTGAATAAATAAATAATTTTTGTTTAAGTATAAATGCAACTCTTTATTATATTGGAAAATAATTAAAGAAAATGAAAGATATATTTTCATTTCATACTTCATTTCATTTAATGAAATATTGTCTGATTTCGATAATTAATAAATTAAAATATCATTTTAAGAATGGTAAAATTGCTTAAAAATCACAAAGCATTTCTATTTCTTTGTTTTTTGTTTTGCATCAACTTAATTCATTAACTATGTTGCATTTATCCCCTGATTATTGTATTATTTCAGGTTTAATCACTAAGGCAAAGTACCATATATAGTCTCAATTAATTTATATTTTATTTCATTGAGAAGCTATCGGTGTCCAGAACCATATTCATCTCTTTCAAATCACAACTCCGTCATAAGGAGGGGTTGTTATTTTGAACATTTGCCCAATGTCTAATATATTTTGTATATTATTTCCACAGACCTACATGGGAAAGAGAACATTCTGGAGTGACTTAGTGAGCCTTAATGAGCCCTTACGCACTAAGTTCTAAAGTGTTTAAGGGTTCCAGAATGTTCTCTTTCCTATGCAGGTCTGGGAAAATAATACAAAATATATTAGACAATGATCAAATGTTTAAAATAACAACCCCTTCTAATGACAGAGTTGTAATTCAAAAGAGATGAATATGATGCTGGACACCGAAAACTTCTCAAAGAAATAAAATATAAGTGAATTGAGATAGTACATGGTACTTTGGCTTAATCAAATAGAAATTATTTAAAACAGACTACTTGAAGTTGAATATTTCAAGTTTAATTTTAATTTATGATCAATAAAACATTATTATGCATTTAGAAAAGATAAAATTTATATATTTGTAATATTTTCAGAGGTATAAGTTAACCGAAATCCTTTTCAAGCCTAACCAGCAAAATTACAAGTAAATTCTGTTAATTTATTGACTAAACAACTTGGAAAGAGGGAAACCTGCTATTTATCAACCTTTAAAACGTTAAAACGTAAAATGTTGAAAGAAAATAACAGTTAAAAAATAACTGAATTTAATGTTTTAACAAAAAATAAAGAGTTTTATTATTCAAAAGCAATTTAATTTGTAAGAGTAATTTAATAATAAAAATAAAAATACGTTGATAAGAAAAAATGAACTATTAATTTATATGTATACATCAAAGTTTCTAAGGGCCCTAACATAACACTGACTGGAGTCATCAGAGAGAGGTTCATTCAAAAGTTCATTTAACATAGAGTTTATGCTTATAAATACTGACAAAAAATTGCTAAATTATTATAAGTGAAAGAAAATTAAACAATTCCAAAATAAGTATACTAGTTTAGTATTTATTTTACTTTTGTTTCTTTTATTATTCTAACAATACCATGAAAAATTTAAAATAAACTACAGTATCTTATTTTTCAAAATCTAATCCCTAAGCTAAGGATAGCCTTTAACCGGCCAACAACATGCTATGACTCCCTTACTCTACTGAAGGCCTTTCTTTTCCTTGCATATCTACAATCATGCAGTTTTAGAATGTGGCCGACATCAATTACACCATTTTCAGCATTTAAGGTGAATGATGAATGATGTTAATGATTTAATGATGTTTTTCAAATATATCTTTGTAACATAGATGAAAATCTTCTTTATAAAAATATCAATGTTATAGATTGCTCTTTACTTTATTTTTCACAAATATGATTTGGTTTATAAAAATGTTTAATTTAGACTGAAATTATAATGCTTGTATTGATACTTTAAAAATAAATTAGAAACATGTTTTTAACATAAACTTTGGTACATAGTAAAAATGTTCAAAAGCATAGCATATATAATGAGAAAACGCAATGAAACCAAGAATAACCATCAGCAACACCATTAATATCTTTTTCCAATTAAGTTTATTATGATTTGTTCACTAAAATAAAATTAATAAATGCAACTTAAATAAGATTATGAGTGAATTGAACCAAATACCAAAAAATAGTGATGGCAATTATTTATTTTATTACATTTTTAAACAAAAAAAAAACAAAAAATTCAAGTGGAACACTTAATCGTGCTCATGCTCCAATTTAAATTTATATATAAAAAAAGTGCATTTTTAACAGAAAATACACCAAATCATACAACTATTCACACAACTACATTAGTATGTACATAAATAAAAATTGAAAACATATATTTTTTTTTTTAAATAATATTTAGCTAAAGCAAAACAATGACTATCAAATATAAATACAAAAATAAATGGAGGAATCCCTCTAGAAATTGTATACATCATATAGACATGCTATTTTTCTCATCTTATTTTTCTTTTAATGAATTAAAGAATATTGAAGCTATGTTGGTGCTGGTGTTAACAAAACATAAAAGCAATTCAGTCATTTTAAAATGGTCTTTATAAAATAATCATTATTTACACAATAAGTCTTGTAAATGTTTTTTAACTATAAAATAAAAAAATAAATAAAAATAAGTTGATAAGTTTACCTGAAGAGGAGCATTAGGCCTTGAATAAAGTTGCGAAAGTTGTTATGTCGTGTAATGGAGGATTCAGGGTCGAGCGCAATGTTACCAAACACCTACGCAGTGTGAGGGACAGGCACAGGGTGTCAAGGAAGAAACATATGTTAGTATAGCAACAGCAACGAACATACTCAAAGGGAGGACAATATCTACAGTGTGCACTACACACAGAAACCTAATCCTATTGTATACACCAACAGAGTGAAATGCTAACTATGATTCAATAATCTACTCTGTTGAATTTGATTTACCTTTTGACAAACCCTTTCTCTTAAGAGAGTATCAAATTATTTATTGTATGAGATAAAGTTTTTTTTCATTAAAAAAAAAGTTTACCTCTATTAATTGCTAAGACATATCCTACATCTAAACTATTACTGAACAACAAACAAGCACTATATAGTACACTTTTCCCAAAATCCCAACAAACCTGCACTAGTACAAATTAACTTGGTTATTTACTGGTCTAAAGACGAAAGAATTGGTTTAAACTAAATATTTTTTTTGAACACTAAGCAATCTAAGTTTTAAATAAAAAAAAAGATGTATCAATTGAATTGATTTCTGATAGTTAATTAGTACTAGAAATGAGGCTGTAGGGGTGGGGATTTTGCTCCTTCGGTGACTCACCGAAACAGCAGTAAGAGAGCGCCGAAGAAAGTTTGAAAGTTGTTGTGGCGATTGACAGATTGTTCAGGAATAAACTTCATGTTTCCAAATACCTTGAAAGACCCCATGCATATGTATATATATTGGGAACTACAACTATTTTCTAGTTCTGTAATCTATTTTTTTTTTTTAACTTAAGAATTAACTACTTGTCTAGGATCTGCTTTTGTAAAACTACATGTAATCTAATTATATCATAATAATCATTAGTTACTATAATGTGACATTGACTATATTAATTATTGCTTATTCTTTGCTATAATTTGGTAAAAAAAAAAACAGAAAAAAATAATATATGAGTTTCATATGAAGTTTCACAAGAGGGTGAAAAAAAAAAATTAAAAGACCTTTGTTCATAATAGTACATAATGAATGAGTAATCATATATTTGCTCAAATAAATATTATTTGAACAAATCATCTCTATAGTGAGGATCAAGCTGAATGACAAGTCGGGATTCATATTATTGTCTGAACATTTAAGTTTTTATTTATGTAGTATGGATTAGAAAGTTTATAAACTGAGCACTTGGCATCCTTTTAGATTTTTTTCTTGTTCTTCAAAAACTGCTTTTTTAGTAATCAGCTGGACTTCAATTTTTCATTGAATTCTAATTCTATGACCCTATTTAAATTCAATATGGGTATCCAGGAACATATAAATTACATGGGCATCCTGTATAGCCAGAATGCTATATAAGATTAAACAATAAGAATAAAAAAAAAAAAAATGGCCAGTTGCGAGATGATAGTGATTTCTATCGGACCATTCACCAGAAGTATCTTCAACAGAAGAGAAGTGTATTTTGGATTTAAAAAGGCCAAATTAATTGGATTGAGGCTCCTATAAATAAATAAAATGGTTCAAAGAGGAAGAGGAAGAAGGATTTCTTCAAGTTTGTTAGCTAAGGACATTCTTGCAGAGCATGTTTTATGGATTAAAACATACTGAATTTCAGATGAGTAGAAACGTTTAGTTCTTGTAAAATAACAATGCGTGAATCGACAATGAGTGTGACATCAGAAAAGAGTTACTTCTACTTACGTAGCCTTCAATTTTTTGCTTTCTACATTATTTAACTTAATTTTTACTAAAAATTGTGAAATGATTGACAAAGTAATTACTCAGACATTAAAAACAATTGATTTTAATTATACCTCTTTATAAATATAATTCATGATTATGGTATTAAAAAACAAAACAAAAAAAAACCTATACCACTACAACCCATGAAGGATCTTGGGTTCAGTAAAGAATATGAGATTAACAAACAATAAAAATCTAAAATTAAGGTATTGTTTATTACACAATAAAAATAAAATGAAAACCAACCAAAATTGAATTTATTTTTAATAATTTCACACAAAATATTCTACTTTTTACTTTATTAATTAAAGAAGCATTAATGAATTTAAAACATGCAGATTAAATACAGAAAAAGCATGTAGATAAACTAAATTCTTCAGAAACCACTTTAATAAAAATCCAAATTATGACAATTGTTTATAAATAATTAATATTTTTAAAACAATAAGAGACCACATTATACTGCATTAAGAAATAATGAGCTCATAACAAAATATACACAAAGTGTACAATTTAATTATATAAAGTTCAATCACAGGCAGATAATGTGTCAACTGGCAGGTATAAAAAATAGATCCAAGCACCAGTTACCAAGTATTTATTAATTTATCAACATTCTTTGAGTTTCAATAAAATAATACACATAAATTGGCATTAGAGTGAACTGGTGCTTGAATAGTAATGTTTAGATCCTTTTGGAATGTATGGATCTAAACACACTTTAACCCCATTATTTTTTAAACTAGTAACTAAAGAATAAGATTATGTTCTATCAGGGCTTTAAAAACCTTCCTTCTTTTTCTTAATATTTCACATAAATATTTATTCAATAAATAAAAGCACTTCATAGTAATATAATTACAGAATAATGCAGCAGCCAATAAAATTATGATAATTCTAATTAACATTAATAAGTTTTCCATAAATGTTTTGGGACATTACTTAAAGTTCCAAAACATTAGCAAATGAACTAAAATTAATGATAGTCAGGAATTAGAAGTATAGCATCAAATCCCAGAACCTACTTCTCAGTATAACTTGTCCCCATGAGAATATTGGCAAACCATATAAAAAAGCTCGTAAAAGAGGGGACAAAATATTAAAATATGGCATTGTACTATTTTTCTTCATCAATTTTTCAAATTTATTTACTTCAAGTCATTTAAAACATTTATTTCACTTCAGCGGAAGTATAATGTTCACAATACCTTTTACTGCAATAAATGCTTGAATTTACTATCACAAATCTGTAACTAAGAAGAAAGGTTTTGAAAAAAAATAAATACATACCTTATTAAAAATAAACACACAAAACCACAGATATACCACACACACACATTGGATTATAAAGTTACAAATTGCATGAACCTTTCTTATTATAGGGTTACTGAATGAAGGAAATTTTATGTTTTTATTAAGAGAACCATAGCTGGCTGGGAGGGATATGGGAAATGAGTATTATCAGCTAAGCATAATTGACTATGGACAACAATATGATGGGTGGCCACTTACCACTGTGGACTAAATTTTCTCTAGTTCTCTGATTTTTTCCCTTTGAGTAAATAAAATCTGAAAATCTACTGTAGGCAAATGACACCAGCCAGGATTACTGGTGACAATAATAAACTTTTTTGTTATTAAAAGTAACTTTTCAAAATATTAAGGCAACCTAAATTCTTTAATTGCTGATAGTTGGTGATCCTGGACTCCTTAGGTATTGGACACACCACTTCAGAAAAATACATTAAAATCCTAGATAGTCTGCTGACCTAGAACAGTCATACTCCATGAATTTTGACTGATTTGTCAAAATCCTTAAATTTGAATGTTTGAAAGCACATCAGTGAAAAAGGCACTGCTAAATCGGCCAAAACGGACTGGATATCGAGCTATGGGTAGCCTGCTGGAACCATAGAATACATGGTTCACAACAATATGAAGTTGGATGAACCCCTCCAGGGTCTGTTATAGAATAGGAACACCAGTTACTTTTCAATAACTACAGTGATCGTTACCAAATATCATGTGATAAAAAATATATATACATAGGATATTGAGACATTTATTTTATTTTTAAATTATTAAACAAAAAGCATTTATAATAAATAATATTAAATGGGTTGTTACTATGGAGAACTATCTTCCAATGAGTTCTGAAATATTTTTTCAAAATTATTAATATTGTGGTGTTTGCGCCTCCAGACCAACTCGCATAAATATGAGTCAACCATTGATCTTTGGGTCCAATATTCCTTTTTAATTCATCTTTTAGCTTTGATTCCTTCATAAGACTTCCACAGATCAGAAATAATGATACTTTCATACAGGATTTATGACTGAATGCACTCTTGCAATGTCTTATCTTTTTTTTTTTCACAATGCTCTAAAAACCTATTTTTCTGACTTATGGTTGTGCTTATGTATAAAAACATATGATCACTGAATCTCATAATAATAATTATTAACGATCACTGTAGTTACTGAAAAGTAACTGGTATACCGATTCTATAAAAGATCCCCCTACAGACTATCTGTGCTCCAACAAATTATAACTGCCCATAAAGAATATCTTATTGTGGAAGCAAATTGGATACTGTAAACTAAATATCGGACACAGGCAAGAATGAGAAATTGTGTTCAAGGTCTGCTATACGTACAACGCCCCCATTGACAAGGCTAAGTTAATAAAACAAGCAAGTCGAGACATGTGTTCCAACCATGAGCACCTTTATTTTGGCCAGTGAATTAAATGAAAATATCAGAATAAGTAAGAGCTAAATAAAAGTGCCCACAATTCAAATACTTCAGTTTTAAACATCCGAAAAAGTGTCAGTGAACTCCAAACTTTTATCAAATAGTGCAAGTATTTGTGGGGTAGATTTATTTTCATCAATAGGGAGTACTTTAAATGATAACAATAAAATATATAATGAATAAAATTTAATTTTGGATGTTTTAAATCAATTAATCAATTTTATACTTACTATTTCAATTTGATAGTAGGTATATATGTATCAGTGAATATATGTGTGTATATAAACACTAACACAATAGCAATTTTATAACTTTATAATCAAAGAAAATAATCATAATTGTATTGTTGTCATAAGACATGATAAATTACAATGCATTTTTGTATATATTAAAAATTACTAAACCTTTAAGGATAACTGTGCCACATACCTGCATTCCAATAATGGCATATATGAAGAATAACATAGCAATGAGCAAACAAACGTAGGGCAGAGCCTAAAAATAAGAATATACAACATAATTAAGTAGATATGAATTCTACAAAATATTAAATTATTTAACTTTTTATTAAATTATTAACTATTATAATATTTCATTTTAAACTAAAACAAAAGAAAATAAATTAATAAATACCTTAAATGATTGCACAAAAGTCCATAATAATATTCGTATAGTATAACCTTGTCTTAAGAGTTTAATAAGTCTTGCTGCTCTAAATAACCTCAAAAATCCAACATTAAAAGAATTTTCCTGCAATGAAAGAAAACAATTTCTTTTTTTTAAATAAGAAAATACTTAACACAAAAATGACTAATAATTGAATGATCAAGTAGAGAAAGGTGATTAAGTTGAAAAAGCTATTAGTATGGGAGCCAGCATATATAAAGTTAAGTTATCAATATCAAGTCTAGGAATAATGGTAGGGGGTGTGGTAAAAAAATTAAATTCATATAGTAAAATAGTGCTTTGGTGTTTAATGTGTGCTGGCATTTCGATTTGCAGGCTTCTTCAGAGCACAGGGAGTAGAGCGAAATCAGGTTATGAGGGCAGTGGAAGATATAAAGTGATGTCTCCTACATCCCCATGACCTCACCTCACCCTATTCTTTATGAACTAAAATAGGCTGAAACATCGCCACACATTTAACAGCAAAACATATTTTTACTGTTTTTATTTTCTGACAGCTATTATCTCCTAGATTTCACTCAGGGCCAACGATCTCTACGTGATTAAAAAGCTAAAAATTTTTGGAAAGATTCATAATACCAAGTGTTACAAGAGTAGACTATAGCTGAAATACTTATATAAGTATTTAGAGTCTCAATTTATTTAGAAATCATTACTTTAAAAAGATAAAGTGTTTACTTAATATCAATCATATGTGTTTCGTTGTTTTTAAATCTATTGGAAATAATTAATAATTAAGCCACAGAGGTTAGCTTTTGTGGATAGCTTATGGGGAGTAACACTTCCTCAGTTGTCTGAGTTCAGTACAAAGAACGCATAACATACCAGAACAGTACTCAGCATCCAATACTGACACTAATCATCTCAGGACCACCTTCTCTTGGATGATCCATGGTCAGGGAGTTTTATCTGGCCACCCTTCCTCTTGAGAAAATTTAAATAATCGGAGAGCCAGTTATACCAAGGATAGTGGGCCTCTAGGGCTTGAGCTATTCACCCACCAGAAGTATCATTGAATCAAAGAAACAGCACTTGCCTCAGATTTGAACAGATTTTACAGAAACAACATGGCACAGAAAAGGACATAAGATTAGCCACTTAAAATATAAAGACCCTGACAGGAAAAGAAGCAGAATTCATCTCTGAAATACAAACATATAATGCAGATATTCTGGGTTTGAGAAAGAAGAAGTAGGGGTCTGGTACAAGATAATTGGCAGATGGGTACAAAATGATATATTCTGGTGTCAACAATAGAAGAGAAAAATTCAATATTGGGAAGCTCTATCTTCCCGAATCATCTTTGCATACAAGCCTTACTATGGGGGTGAATAAATCAAGTTTATGCTCCAAAAGAAGATAGCTTAGTAAGGGACAAGAAACAATTTTATGAGGATCTCCAGAAAGTCATGAACAGTGCTAGCAGTCAAAGCAGAAAATCGTGATTTGTGGTGATATGAACACAAGAACTGGGATAGACTACAATTTAGCCTATAGAGTGATGGAAAGGAAAAGCTTTTAAAAAAGACAATGGAGAAAGATTCATCGAGTTCTGTGTCACAAATGATCTACTAATTGGAAATTCTATTATCAACCATAAAAAGGTCCACAAGGTAATCTTCGAAGAAAATGGAAGAGAAGGAAGTAGCACTATCGATTATTTGCCTAAAGTGAAGAAATTAAGACAATTCTTCACAGATATTAAGACTATTAGAGGAGCAGTAAATACAGATCACCGGATGCAAATGGAAAACTTACAAAAAACAAACTGCACAAAAAACTTACTATCATGCAGAAGGAGACCTAAAACATATGACAGACCTGCAGTAGAAGTGCTTCGATAGGAAGATAAGGAATAAATATATTTTGATGTTCAGAGAAAGGAACTTGAATGAATAAATGGGAACCAAGACCTGAATACGCTGTAGCAGGATGCCAAGAATTGTATTCTACGAGCTGCAACTGAGATATGTGATAGAAAGAAAATTACTTCCGCTAGAAAGAGGACAAAATAGTGGAATGCAGAGGTAGCCTATAAAGTGAAAGAAAGAGATGGATGTCTAGAAGAAATATATAATAAACAAGAATGAGATTGGTAAGATTACACGAAGGCAAAATCTATGCAACAGTGTCATAAAAGAAGCTACAAATAAATTCTGACTGGAGTTTGGGTAGAAAATAAAGAGGAACTTCCAAGAGAGTGCTAAGCGTTTCTGAAACACAGTGAAAAGTCAGAGAGAATAGGGGGAAACAAATTAGAAATATAAAGAATATAGAGGGACAAATTACTACTGCTGGAAAGGAGATCCTGGAAGTTTGGAGACATCATTGCCAAGATAAATTTGCATTTGCTAACAGACCATGTGAACTGATTTCGATAGAAGATGTTCAAAGAATGAAGTAGATCAACCAGAGAGCATGGATAACTGTTGGGGTTATAAATATAATGAAATATCAAAGCCAAGTTTGGCATAAATAAGTTTATTCATTTACAATGATAGACAGTACATCTAAGCATCATACAGGCGGCCATTACTACTACAGAACAAAGAACAGAGTACAGCAAAGATGGTGGGGGATAGAATGCCATCTCGATCTTATGATGTTCACAAACAAGTTTATATATAAAGCATATAAATTTGATTTATTTCCAACACTCTCCCATAAATCTAATTTATCACAGGCAATATTTATTTACAATTCACCAATCCAATTAACTTTACACATTTTTCATGTTGCAGTTTATTTAAGGGTTTTGTAAGGAAGTCCGCTGTCATATCTTCACTGGGAACATAGCTGACAGCAATGTTATTATTTGATTAAGCCAAGTACAGCTCATGACCTGGCCAAGTTTTTGGGACCTTTCTTCGTTGCGATCTTCTGAGTACTGGAGTATCTTCATCACTCTCAGGAACCTCAAATCCAAAAAACGGTTTGTCATCTGATTCATGCACTAATTCCATGTTATTTTGTTTTTCAAGTTGTGCTTCAACAACTTCTTCATCATCCTCCTCCAGGATCGAATTTCCAATTATTATTTTAGGAATTTCAGAGGTAATTGTCCAATGTACCAAAAGGTTTATTATTTATACCTCTAATGCTTTCAAGAAATTTGATATCCCTTGAAATAATAACACGTCTTGGGTTCTTCGGGTTGATAAGTCTGTAAGCCTTAGAATGGTCACTGTAACCAACAAAGATGCATTCTTCGCTTTTTGCATCTAGTTTACCCCTATTGGCACTAGTGATTAATCTCATGGCTTTACATCCAAAGACTTTTAAATATCTCAGATTTACTTTTCTACCTGTCCAAGCTTCTTCTGGAGTCATTCCTTGAAGAGCTTTTGTAGGGCTTCTATTCTTCAGATGCACAGCAGTATTAACAGCTTCGCCCCAATATTTTCTATCTAAACTGGAATCCTCCAACATGGTTCTTGCACTCTCAATAATGGACCTGTTGACTCTTTCAGAAGTTCCATTTTGACTTGGGGTATGTGGTGTTGATCGTTGGTAAATAATTCTTTTCTTTTAGAAATTTATTGAATCTAAAATTTATATATTCCCCTCCATTGCCACTTCTAAATATCTTAATTTTTTCACTTACTTGATTTTCAACTAATTGCTTGAACTCTTTGAATTTATCAAAGGCTTCATATTTGTTTTTCATTAGATAACAAAATGTTTTTCTTGTAAAATCATCAGTGAACGTAATAAGATAGCGATGCCCACCCTAACTAGGAACAGATGTGGGTCCAAAAATATCTGAATGAATAAGTTGAAGTTTTCTTGTAGAGCTGATACCCTTAAATTTTCCAAATGGTTCTTTACATTGTTTTTCCTTAATACACGTGATACAGTCACTATCTTTGTTATCACTAAAGTTTATACCTACTGATAATTTCTTCTGCAAAATTGACATATATTTTCTATTAAGGTGGCCTGATCTCCGATGCCATAACTCTCTGGGTAATTTTTCAGTATGTTTAGTTTTATCTGCTAAGTTTACCTTCTCAAAATTTTGATCTAGTTTGTAAATACCATCAACATTGCTTCCAGTGACTAAGATGTCACCTTTCACCTCACAATCCTGACAGACTATACACTTTTCAGCTTCAAACAATACTTTGAAGCCCTTTTCAGCAATCTTGCTGACTGACATTAAATTAGCAGATAAATTCGGCACATAAAGAACATTAGAAATGGTCACCTCACTGCTTAATTGTATATTTCCCATGCCTTTTGATGTTAATTTATCATTAATAGCAAGAGAGATTTCTTGACTGCTTTCCTTGATGTCTTTTAGCCATGATTTATTCCTGGACATATGGGATGTAGCTCCAGAATCTATAATCCAGTCTTTAGTATCACTTGGAGCAGTGGATAAGACAGCAAACAATGTAGTTTTTCTATTATGTTCGTTTTTATTCCATTTTTTCTTATTTCTACACTCATTATTTTTATGACCTCTTTTGTTACAATTTCTGCAAAATACTTTGTCTCTGCATTCATTTGCCTTATGTCCTTTTTTATTACAATTGAAACACGTAATAGTACTCACGTTATTCTTGTTGTTTGGTGTTAGTGCAGATTCTTCACCAGAGGTATTTTTCGACACTTTCTGTATTAACATTGATCTAATACGGTCAGATGTTGTTTTGGCACCTGTACTTTCTAAACACATAATTGTAAGTTTTTGGGATATCGAGAGAACTTCATTTATATACTCTTCCATACAACTGAAATTCACCAATTGGATCTTGAATAATTGCCTGAGCAAAGATAATCTCCTAGTGAGCCTTTATCTTCACAGGTTCCTTTTAGTTTATCCCATACTTCCTTGGCTGATTTGTATGGTTGTACCATGGGGAACAATGACTCATCTATCAAGAGACAAATTTTTGATTTTGCCTTTGAGTCATTTTTTCTGTCCTCTTCTGTTCCCATAAATCTTCGGCCGTTAAAAGCATTTCGATACTAAATTTCCAATTATTGTAATTTTCTCGTCCGGTTAACCTCTTAATTCCTGGCCAATTTATGAAGTTCTCCATTTTTCTTTATTCTTAATAAGAATTCTCACGAAAAAAACACACAAAAAAATGGTTAACAAAGAAGATCATAACTCACAATTCACTAAACTAAAAACAAGCTGTTTTTAGAAAAAACACTAACTTTGCCATTCAAACTGACTATGATTTTCATTTACTGGGCCCATAACCATTGTTGGGATTATAAATATAATGAAATATCAAAGCCAAGTTTGGCATAAACAACTTTATTCATTTACAATGATAAACAGTACATCTAAGCATCATACAGGCGGCCATTACTATTACAGAACTAAGAACAGAGTACAGCAAAGATGGAGGGGGATACAATGCCATCTCGATCTTATGATCTTTACAAACAAGTTTATATACAAAGCATATAAATTTGATTTATTTCCAACAATAACAGCATCACAGACATTGAAATAGAGATGGCAGTTGATTGCATGAAACTCGGTAAGGCTGGTGGTCCTGATGACATCCCAGAATTTATTAAATTCAGAGGGGAAGTACTGAAAAAGATCCTTCAGACTCTATTCCAGGAAATTTATAATGAAAAGAGAATACCAGAGGAATGGCAGCAAAATTATATTATTCCCATGCATAAGAGGGGAAGCCAGACCATCTGTGAAAATTATAGACCTATTTGCTTATCCTCGTTGTATATAAACAATATACTCGAATATTGGAATGATGTCTACAGAACTAGGATATATAGAATAAAAAAGGATATAGAGGAAGAACAGCCTGCCTTTTGTTCTGACATTTATTCTCCCTAAGGACGGTGGTAGAGAAGGCTTGGCATAAAGGACAGAACATATACCTTGCTTTTCTTTATCTAACAGTTGGGTTTGTCTCACTTCCACCCAAGGAAATGTGGAAGGGCTTGGAAAAGAGGAATATACCACTGTATTTGATTAGCGCAGTGAAGTCAATATATCATGACCCAAAAGGTATAGATCGCCTAAATAGCACAAGATCTGCACCCTTTAGATTCTATAGGGTAGTGAAGTAAGGTGATAGTCTTAGTCCCCTTCTTTTTAATATTTTAAAAGATCGGATATGGAAAATATGCAAAAGGGAAACTCCTAGGGAAAAATAGAGATATTGGAACCTGCTTTCACTGCTGGTCTAAAGTTTCATCCAAGCAGATGGCATAATGGTGATTGCAGATGGAGCTGAATATCTACAAGTAGCTACCAGTCGATGAAAGGCCTGAAGAATTGAAAAGGAAAGGATTAAGTATAAATTCCAGTAAAAGCAAAATCATGCAGATCGGAAGAACAGACCAACAGCTTACGATTAACTGCCTTGGACAGAAACTCGAAGTACTGGATGATTTTGATAACTTCAGTACTGTAATAAGTAGAGATGGATGAATAGACCAAGAATTATTGAACTGAATAAGAAAAGCAAATGGTGTATTCATCCAAACATCTTCAGTGATGATTGGTAAACGAGAAGTAAGCAAAAAGACACAGCTACACCTATTTAAGTCTGTGTTCTTGTCTGTTCTTCCTTATAACTCAGAAAGTTGAATGATACTCAATAAATATGTGATCCAAGCTACCATAGAGGAAATGAGATACCTAAGGAAAGTGCTGGAAAAAACAGATGGGACTGTTTAAGAAATAACAACATCCGGACTACACTGGGGGTGAGATCAGTTACTGAAGTCTTCAAGGAACATCACAAGATGATCAAAAGGCACACTGACTGATAGAAGCAAGGCCAATAGGAAAGTGTCCTATTGGCAGACCAAGGCTTGACCATAAGGAATAAATAGATGGGCTTGGAAGAGAACATGACTGCCTGATGGATCAACTCCGAAGAATGACTCTGGGTAGAAATAACTACAAGAGATGGACTAAGGCTACTCCACACCAAAAAGCACTAAGGAGATAGGGAAAGAAGAAGGAAATAATTATAAGGGCACAAACCTGCTATTGTCCGAAAAACCTTCTAATAGATAAGTGGGTACGACAGACTAAATTTCTAAAATTTGGTTCTTTGATATTAAAGATTACATATTTACATATGTAATAGTTAATACTTGGCCAATGATTATTTGCATCTTTACATATGCCAATTATCATATGCTGTACCAATACAAACCTGATTTCAAGTGTTTTCAAAGAAAATTGGAACTATTTTAAGGCAATCCATTAATATGAATAAACAGAATGGCTGTCCTACATTCTGAAGATGAGATCATGATGTATTACTGTTGATTACTGGGGTACATATTTCACCTGTAATTTATTCTTATTGAACTTATTATTATAGAGTACTCCAAAAAGTTTTAGCCTCATTTTGATAAGTCTGCTTTGTGTAACCTGATTCCTTTAGTATATATTGTGGCGGGAGGGTAGTTATATGGTGTCATTTGTCATTTCTATCATTTGAGTGCAAATCCAACTATTTATTAGCTATATGTGAATGAAAGAAAGAATTACATAAAATTATCACATCTTTTTCTTTAATAGAAATTCATTTTTAAAAAAATAAAAAACGATGATATAAAAATAAAATAACACCTTGACTCCACTCTGACTCTTAGATTAATAATGATTATTTATATTTAAAATATTTGGTTAAGAATTATATATTCTTTCTTGTACTGATATCGTAAATTAGATATAATTTTTTTACGATAAAAAATAAGTTTAAACATCCAAGCATATATAAATTTTATCTGAAACTAAAAAAAAATCAACTAAATTGAATAGTACCACAGACCAATTTACTTAATATTCCATGAACAAATGGTAGGTTTATAGCTGGTTTGTCCTTTTACATCTAAAATTTTAAAATCAGAGTATGACATAAAATGCTAAATAAAACTTACTACAAATTCAAGAACAAGGGCATCCACAATACTTCCCACAACAGTAACAAAGTCAAAAGTATTCCAAGGATCTTTGAAGAAATTCTGTGAAAAAAAATTAAATTAAAATTCATAAATTGATTTAAACAAAAAATTAAGGTTAAGAACTCACATAAATAAAATTCTATAATTCAAGTTAAGATAAAGAAAATTAACTACGCCAAACAACCATATTCCCCTAATATTTATTCTGTGCCAGTAGCATATAAGATAAATATGCTGACAATCTACAGTACACCGAGCTATGCTAAACAAAACAAAAAATTAAACAATAAATGTTGGATATTTTACCAAGTACAAGATTCACTTATTGAATTTCTTATATAGGAATTAAATCAAAACAGTTAATTGATAGAATGATAAAAAATAAATAAAAAGTGGATCTTGCACACCAGTTAGGTAATATGAACTGCCTGAGAAGTTACTTTTTTTCTTACCACGCGAAGATCTTAAGACCATTTATAGAGTCCAAATAGATTATTGCGTATCTTTGATTTGATCTAAACTCTATATTATGTGCTAAAATGTTTTAACTTGCATTTGCATTGCCCATTGTGGGATGTTTTAAAATAAATTATATCGAAGGCATGCGGTAGCATGGCTACTATTTATTATTTTACTACTGCATGTATGTGTAGAAAAGCAACTAGTCTACCTCTTCTATCTCTACAGCTTTTTAATTTATTTATTTATCTTTTTTAAATTTCAATATGCAGCATACTTGATATCTGTTTCATATAAAATTATCTTTTAATAATTTATATACTATAAAAAGCTTATATAGGAGCAAGTGTGGATTATAAGGAGAAACTTAAATTGATTAGTTAAAAGCAATAATTGGATAAAATTATTCTAATGATAAAATACTTAGACATTCATACAACTTATTATTTTACTTTATCCATTCTCACAGTCTCACTATCTAAGAAAATATATGAATAAATATTATAAATATATATTGAGAACTTATTGTTTTAAAAATAATTTATAGTTATATAAAAAAAAATCATTTATTCTATAAATTAATGACAAAATAATATCATGCAGTATGGATTTATAATATTACCTTGAGATCTAAAAAGGCAAAATAAATAAATAAAAAAAAAAAAAAAAATGAGGATCAATAGATCACCTTAAATCCAAACGCGATGAGTTTCAAAACACACTCTATAAGGAATAGCGTTGTGAAGACCAAGTTCATAATCTGTAGAATATCATCAAGGAGAGGCGGGGCGTCGCGATACTGCCAGACACATACATGACAAGGCACATCATTACACTTACTAACTTACACTCCCAAGCAAACTTATCTCACTTCATAATCAAATAGTAAGGATATTTTACTCTCTTAAAGCACATCAAGTTAAGCTATGATAAGTTTGCGCATAATATAGGGGAGTAGGATGTTCAAATTACAAACCAGATATTCATATATAATGGGGCCAATGGGAGACATCTTACCGGTAGCGGAATGTCTCGAACACAACTTAGTAATAATTAAGGTCTACAGGCAACTAATGCATGTCACATATTCTACCAGGGAAAATTGCACAATGTTGTCATTTATTTATTAACATAAATTTTATATAATTAAAATAAATTGTCTTTTTATCATTTTAGGCAACACTGAACAATTGAAAATATACAGAGGAAATTGCAAAAGTGATGAGTTTGATCAGTCTTTTTTTTTTTTGATTTCCTTAATTTTGAAAAAAAAAAAAGAATGAAAAATTTAAGCATAAGGAGATGAGTGGTTGTGCTTGAAATCCCATGCTAAAACATGCCTTTAATTCACATGCACTTGGACACAATTATATATCGATATTTAACTTCTTCCTCCTATACATTCTTTACCTTTGCGATGGTTGAATTTTTATTTGTATGCATTCATTTGAATAACTTAAAAATAGGAGCTTGTCAGCTTGCTCAGTTCATCCATAATAACCCAATTTGTTTTCAGATGATTATTAAAAAATAAATAATAAAACAAAATAAGATCCGATAACTTACCTTTAAAGAAGGATTGTCAAGTTATCCTGAAAAGAACTTGAGAAAGGCAGTTCACAATATATTCCTAAATACTATTAAGGTGATCATGTACTATTATCCCCTTATTACACTGTATTTTGTATATTAAGCTAAACTGAATAAATAAATCAATACTTGTCTAAATTATAAAAGATTTTTATAACATACAATATACAGTGGCTTAGGGAATTATCTGTGTGGGAACACATTGCTTACCCTGACTCCGAATGCCATAATCTTGAGAACACACTCAACCGTGAACATGCCAGTGAAGCCCATGTTCATGTAGTTAAGAGTTTTCTTGTATATTGCACTTTGCTTGTGATACTAATGAGTGGAGCCCAAAACAAACAAAGAGCCAAATTATAAACAAATGAATGACATAGTGGATATCCAGTTGCTTATTAACGAATTCTACACAACATATAGATTGTAACACTCAAACTTTACAAATCTACTATTGTATTTATGTGTAATAAGATTAAGCCACACTTTTCTCGGCTACAACTGGAGGATAAGAAAGTAATATATATTTAAATTTTTTCCTAATATGTTTTCAATACATGTAATCTTTTCAGCAATGTTATATCTGTATTTTTTAAAATATGACTTACTAACAAAAAATTATGGTAAATAAATATATAATGATTAAAAATATATAATCAAGAAAAATATATATATAAAAAAAAAGAATTTATAATGTTAAAAAAAAATTACTTTAACAATAAAATGATTTTGTGGTTTAAAAAAGTATGCACATTTTGGAACGACTGAACAAGTATCTCAAGTTGTAGCATTTATAAAGACTATTATAAAGCCATGCTTAAAATTTTACAGTATTACTCATTTCAAATAATGTGCATTCACTTTAAGCTTGTGCTTTTAATGTAACACAATTAATTTTACGTTATCAATTCATGCTTCAATTAGACTTAGTTTAATTATAGTTATATTTATTGTACCATATAACCCATTCCATGAGCCATTAATGAGAAATAGTCTATAGAAAGCATAGAAAGAGAATATTGCTATCAGAAAGAAGAAAAAGTTCTACAACTACTTAAATAATATTAACAGCATCAGATGAAAACACAGAAAAAGTTATAGAAGATTTGAAATAATTACCAAAATAAGAAAAGAAAATAAAAAAAGTCAAATGTAATTTTTAATATTTTATATATATATATATATATATATATATATATATATATATATATATATATATATATATATATATACATTAAAATGTAATTATTGTTTAAGTATATTCTGAAAAAACATAGAAATATGTATTATGTGCTATAATTATAATTGTTTTAATGTGCTTGGGTATTATTGATATTTTAATTTTTTTTTCTGAAGTGATTTTTTATATATCATTTTCAAATCAGAGTAAATACACAACAATAAAAGAAAATCTGGAATTTTCAAAGCAAAATAAAGTAAAATGTCAAGAAGGAACAAAAATGTATAGAATAATAAAAAAATACACCCCAGTCTTTAATGGAGTGTTAAATATACACGAGTTTTCAGAAATTTGGGAGACTTGATCGAAGTGAACTGTAAGTGAAAAATTGTGCTATTAGGAAGTTATAAAAATATGCAGCTTTATGTGCATTTTTAAAAGATGTTTTATTAAATAATTTGACTTTAATTGCAAAAAAAACATGCTATAAAGCATAGTATTAAAATTAAAAAAACATAATATAAAAATAAAATAAATAATGATGAAAAGATTTAATAAAATTTAACAAATGTGTATATATTTTAGGAGTTCTTTAAATTATTTCAGCAAAAATAAATAATTATAGAAATAAAATAAAATAAACAACCCCCAAAAGAAAGAAAGTTGATATGAAAAGCTTATTAACCATGAGCTGATAAAAAATACCATGATCATGCAACAATTACAGTGCATAAGTGTAATGCAACTTATTGTGCGAGGGTGTAATATAGGTTGAAACAATATTAATAGCTGTTAATGGAAATTGTAATATTAATAACTTCGGAGAGAAAAAATTTATCTGGATTAGTTTTAAAGTATTTTTAGAACATATAAGTATTTAAATGTAGAGGAAAGATTTTTCGTTGTAATCTCCTGTTGGCCCCATCTGAAAAGTTCTTTGTTTCTGATTTATCACTGTTTGTTTAATATTGAAAATGTTAATAGAACAATGGGACTTTCAATGAAAATTAACCAATAACTATAATATTTACATTTTCAGTTACCAATATAAAGAGTAATAATATTTATACTAATATTATTAATATGAGTATCATGATTAACTATTAGAAAGATAGTATGAAAGTTAAAATGAGAGTATTTAAAAATAATAAAATCTTAAATGGCCAATTCATTACATAGGATATATTGTAAAAAAATATATATGAACTATTTTGAAGATGAAAACAAAACTTTAAACAAAAATTTTCTTATCAAAAGAGTATGAACACAAAAATATATTGGCTCAATAAACCTGCCTTTCAAAGGAAGTTCAAATAAGAAACAATTTTGATGAAGTATTCACTAAATCTTAATTTACATATGCAGAATAAAGCACTTTTCAGAAAAATATCAAGCTAGAGTTGAAAAAACATAAATGATTTTAAGATGGCAATGCACCAATTTTAAAATTAGACAAGTGCTGATTCCGAAAAGAAGATTTTTATTTTTAATTAGCACCAATTGGGAAAAAAGTGGCTATCCTTAAGGTTTTAATCAACCTCTCTTGGTCTTTGGAAAATGCTTCGATATGACGTTAAAAGAACCTGATGGAAGGTTATGATAAACTTTATTCAAAACCTTATTAAACCAAAGCCATACTAAATGCAAGCAAAAATAAATCAAAGAGGAGGAAATTCATTCCTTGTCAAATTCAAATTTTTATCTTTAATATAAAGTAAAACTAAAAAAGTTTTTTTTTCAATTTCTTATTTTAATCATTATTGTACATAGGTATGAATGTGCTCAATTTATTTCATTTTTACTTACACATATACTTGATATACACACATATACATATTATAAATTTTTTAAAATTAATTAATTATTTGTTATTATTCTCATTTCTGTTTTTTTCTTCTTTAGTGTGTATATATAGTGCTAATGTATTCTTGCAGCTCTATTACCTATTGCGCTTGAGTGTGATAGCTTGTATTTTATTTTTCAATAAAGAAAATATTTAAAAAAAAAATAATTATATTCCTAATTTGTTTCATTCCTTTTTTATTTATTGTAAAATACTGTGGAGATATAAATTATTATTTGATTGGAAACCAGAATAAATAATACAAGTTGGTTTTCCACTTAGTTGATTGTTAATTAAACCCACTGATAAGAAGTTTCTTTTTTTTAAAGTACTTCGACCATCTTATGAAGATGACTGGCCTGCTAATTGAATAAAGAAGCGATAGTATGAAATTAAAGTTGAATATTATGTATGAATCACGATATGATACGATTATCCCATTCAGTTGATCACCATATACTGTACCCCAACATGACAACTACCAGCCAATTCTACAGGTCCTATATCTTTTACAGGAAATTCGATCATTGGATTCATGATAAAAAAAAAAGAAGTAAAGTGTATAGTATGTAATTAATCAATCAACACCAAAGCCATGTAAAAGCTGTCCAAACAAATATGTCTTTAATTCACAAATGAAGATAAAAATTTAGAATTTTATAATCCATACCATTAATTGTGTAAAGAATAATTTAAATCTATAAGTTATTTCAAATAATTAAACGTTTTTCTTGTGTATTTATCATTAATTAAACATGACTCTTTTATATTGGTAACGCATTTAAATAAGAAAGAATTTAACATAGTACTAAAAAAATAAGAATAAAGTTTTACTTACCTTCATCATGAGGAGTAAAGTATTAAATACAATAAGCATCATGATGAAGTATTCAAACGGGGTAGACACGACTATTCTCCATATTTTGTACTTAAAACTATTTCTTTTATTTGGCATATACCTTTCAAGAGGCCTTGCTTGTATCGTGAAGTCAATACAAGATTTCTGAGAAATATTTAATACATAAGTAATCAATAGTTTATAATAAGAATAATTAAATGCATAATGACATTTTAAGAAATAGTAAATATAAATTACCTGATTTTTATCTATTTCCCCATCTTGAAGTTCTGCTTCTCCTTGCTCTTGAAATGTTATAATAATTAAAGCTACGAATATATTAACGAAGAAGAATGGAAAAACTACAAAATACACTATATAAAAGATGGACATTTCGATTCGGAAATTTTGAATTGGACCCATTTCTTCATAAGTAGCTGCCATAGAATTTTGTAAGATTCTGAAAACAATTAATCAATCAGAAATGTTTTAAATTTAAGTACTTTTAATTTATGACAGTCTTAAGTGTTATAGAGGTTTCCAAATTATTGTTACTATTTACGGTCAATCAAACTCACTCCTACACAAGTATTAAATATTTTGTATTTTTTTCTAGTTAATCTGTTATATCTTCTGTATGGTATGGATATAGATTTTGTATAAATGTAGAGTATATATTTTCAACCACATTGTTTATAAATATCATTTCTAAGGCAATCGGCAACGGTACTGCATTCCTTCAAAGTTTCAACAAAAATAATTAATTGTTATGTTGTTTTTTACTTCCTTGTACGAAGTAAAAGAAGTATTGTAATCGCGAAAATATTCGGTTTTCAGATTTCAACGGAAATATCCATTTTGACCATCCCTGAATCCATTTTGACTAGTTTCGTCCTTAGAATCGTACGTCCTTACGTTCGTTCTTATTTCGCTTAACTCAAAAACGGTTAGCGTAGAAAGTTGAAATTTTGTATTTAGGATTGCTTTAAAATCTAGTTGTGAACCTCCCTTTTTGGTTACTGGTTAACCTCCCTACTTGGTTAATTTATTTACGTCAAAAATTATATTAAAATACTATGCAAAAATTCTCAAATTTAATATTTATAGCTTATATATTGATTTAAATAACATACTAGATTTTGGTCTAAATTAGAAAACCGGAAGCGGCACTTTACTTGAAAGTCATATTAAACTTTCACCAAAAATTATATTAAAATATAATGCAATACATCTCAAATTTGGTAAATAGGTCTTTTATATTGATATGAATGTATTTACTTTATTTTGGTTCAAATTGGTGAGCCGAAAAGGGTACTTTACTTGAAGATCATAATAAGCTTGCATCAAAAATTATATTTAAATTAAATACATAAATCATATGTTTCGGTAATAAAGGTTACAAATGCAATTTGATTTCCAATCCAATTAAACATTTTTATTACTTGTTTTAAGTGTTAAAATTGAGTGTAAAATACTGGTTTTCCTCCCCATTTGTGTGTGTTTGTGTTAATAGATGGATGTCGCGACGCCGAGTGTCGTTTTTGAGATACTGTAATCTTCGGAAACTAGTAACCAAATTCAGGATCACTTTTTGAGCCACCGATTTATAGTTTAATATGCGTACAAGGAAGTAATGTGTTGTCCACATCAGATATTTTAATTTTATTAATATTGTGATTGTTCTTTTTTCGTCACTCTGTTACTACTCAGAACAGAAATTAAAAAATATTGAATCTAAGTTGTTGCTATGGTGGTCTCTAGTTACCCACCCAACTGTCCCAGAAATCTCCACTTCGAGGGTAAATATCACTTTTCGAGGATCAATATTCTTGTTATGCCTGCCTATTCCAATATAAATACACTATACACACTTCCTGTAACCTGCATGCCTTCACACCAAAGTGAGTAAATACCTAGGAGGATAGAAGAGTAATCTTACATGGAAGAATACTCTTCCATCCTACTAGGATTAAAGATTAAATTACTCACCTTGCCTCCAAACCTTTATAATATTCGTACTTGCTTCCATACTATCTGAACATCTCATATTCCTAAAATTCTAACTTTTACTATGAAAATCTTTCCTTCTCAAATAGTTCTTATATCGATATTTATATGGAATCCAATCCTGGTGATCATCAATTTAATAATGGATTCATTTCCTTCACCTATTCTAATATCTTCCACTTCACAAAAAAATTCTAACATGTAATATTCTTATAGTTTACTATAATACTTTATAGTAAATATTTATAGTACTTTATAATAATACATTATAGTATCTTATATGTTTATAGTATCTTTATTGATACTATAAATATATATTACATTTTCTTCTATTTTTTTTCTCATAATTTTCTTATCAATCTCATTTGTAGCATTCTTTCCAGTATCTTGACCTTTGTAATAATGCTGGTGACTCCTCTATTTTTTATTAGGTTGCCCTATATTACAGAGAATCTTTGGTTTCTAAGAAAGCAATATATCAGTAAATGTTTTGTTTTTAAAAACATTTTCTTATATATATTCTGTATATTTATTTCTGTGTATTTATAACGTCAGAAGCATTTCTCACTTATTATTTTTTACATTGTACCCTTGGCCCATCTCTGACTACCATACCCTGAATTTCGCATTCACAGTCAGCCCTCATTTCCAAATTAAAATTATAATAACTTATTGACCCACTAGAGGAATCAGAATTCACCTCATCGTATCAAATGTAAGCAGTATGGAGAAAGGGTAGTCACTGCAATATAATTAATCTCAATTTTCTGACTTAAACAGGATGTTGTATGGACTTACTGGAGAATATTTCAAAGAGCTCATTATCACCATTTCTAGAAGTGGTAAGATATTTATTATACTGATACTGTACAGGATCATCAAATTGGCAAAGGAAGAGCCTTTATGTTCAGGAAATAGCTGGATCAGGCATTCTGTTCCAGAATATTGAATGCACAGAGAAGATTTGTGTGAAAGACTAATAGTCTGTCTCATGAAATACTGCAAAATGGAACTATACTGCATGGGAAAAATCCAACAAGCTTCTCCTGGATACTTTATGGTTGTGCTTGCTTGTAGTAATTTCCCTTAGGATAAGGCTGCTCAGGTTTTTGTGAGCTTTGGGAAACACTTTTAAAAAGTTTTAGAGGTTTGCAGAAATATTAGGCTCCTTTAAAGGATAGGTCTTGTAGGACCTGGTGTTTCTGTGCAAGAGGGAAAACAAAATTTTTTTGAGTTTTCTCCTTGTAATGAATTGACTATTACAAGCATTTTAATAAAACATTTATAGTAAAAATGCTAAATAAAAATATATTTTTCATAAAAAAAAAGAAGGTGTATTTAATGATATTCATTAAAATGAAAATCATACATACTGCGGCCAACCTTCTCCTGTTTGCACTGCAAATAATGTTAACATGGCAGCTGCAACATTATCATAGTGAAAACATCTTGCTTTCCATAAACGCTTTTCTGCTTTTGGTAATGGGCTATCATCATCAAAAACAAAATAATCACCCCTAAAACATTGGTAAAAACATTTTAGATTAGCAGTAAAATTTACAAAATATATTTCATTTAAGAGTCGTTTGATGGTACACTTACTGACACTCATCTTCTGTGAATTTACTTTCATCTGAGCAGAAGAAGAACTTGCCATTAAAAAGTTGGACGGCAATGACAGCGAAAATGAATTGGAAGAGAATATATACAATAAGGATATTAATAACATTCTTTAAGGAATTAACGACACAGTCAAAAACTGCTTTTAACTTCGGAACCCGTTTTATAGTTTTCAAAGGTCGTAAAACTCGTAGCACTCTCAAGGATTTGATTGTGGATAAATTTTGAACTGCGGATCTTCCACTGAAAGAATAATTTTTATTTTTGTATAGCATATATTTAATGATACTCTATTACTTATAAACTGCTGGGATGAAGTGAATGACATGTTGAAACATTACCTTACTTCAAATCCAAGTGAAACAGCTGCACATATTACTACCACTGCATCCATAATGTTCCAAAATTCTCTTAAATAGGATCCTGGATGTAAAATTACACCCATATCTAAAATCTATAGATCATAATGTGATTAAAATCTAATTCTTGAAGATTTAAAAAATAATTTTGAAAGATGCAAACATTATGCTAATTACCTTTAATAACATTTCTAATGTAAAAACTCCAGTAAAGGCATAATCAAAGTAATTGAGAATTATATTTCGAGTACAATTTTCAACTACTGGATCTTCAGCAGCCAATGCTATGCTACTAAGCGTGATAATAATCATAATAAAAAAATCAAAATATTTTAGGTTGACAACCCAATGAGCCGCAGAACGAATCCTGTGAAAAAAATGAATACAATTTAAAAAATCATTCATTTTATAAAGAAAAAGAACAATATGAAAATGGTAATAAATTTTTCTTACGGATTAGTCGGGCTTAAAATAAACATAGAAGAATATGGCAGCATAGGCTTGGGCCCTGTTATTTCATCATCCGTTTCTGGTCTCCTTTCTTCATCATCTCGTCTACTCACTCTTCTTGAACCACTACAAAAAAAAAAAGAAAAGAAAAAATAAGGTAGCCATCCTGAAAAACTATTTAAAACAGGATACTGGATAATCAACTTGGAAGGATTAATCCTGTAAAACTTCAATTTACCAACAAAATCATAAAAATATAAAAAGGATTTTCATTTCAAAGCTAAATTAAAAAAAAAGAAAAGAAAAAAGAAGACTCCATTCCAATGGCAACAAAGAAATGCCTAACTGAATGACCAATTTATTATATTATTAATAATTTACGTATTATTATACATAGGCCGTTCCGATTTAATAAAAAGGCAGGATCTAGCCAAGCGTATAAAAACCGAATATTTTTGTTATAAGGACCTCTATCCTCGCCAAAACTAGTATTATTTGTAGAGCGTTACAATATATGTATAAATTTCTCCCTCCTCCTCCCCCTTACCCGACACACCCTTCCTCACGCGATTCCTAATAGTCTTTTCGGGCCTAATAGCTTCAACGGGTATGAACTCGGAGGCTGTTAAAAACAGCGGCTTTTCGTAGCGGCTACTTTTAGTTTTGGCGAGGATAGAGGTCCTTCGAGAGGTCCTTATAACAAAAATATTCGGTTTTTATATGCTTGGCTAGATCCTGCCTTTTTATTAAATCGGAACGGCCTATGGTATAATAATACCAGTAACCTCAATAACACTTTAGTAGAGATGAAATTAATAAAAAGAAGAACAATTCTTAATTTTTTAAGACAAATGTTAGGATCATAAAATTCTCGGCAACGTAATGTATAATCAATGACCAAAATTATAAGGTTCAACATACAACGAGGGTGATGGAGGTGAAATTTCCACTTGAGGTGGATTTCCATCTCCACCTTGGAGTGCTTCCATTTCTTTTTCCAGCTCCATTTGTTGTTTCTGTAACAAAATAAAAGAAGTAAATGATGTTTTACTCTGCTGTGACATTAAGGATTGTGTAATACTACATAGATCATTTTAAAAATTGTTTTAATTACATTATGACATTGGAGTTCTAGTAATAGATTGTTTCAATCATTACCTAATTCTCCACTTACGCAAGGTAGAGATAAGGTTCAATATAAAAATAAAATAAAATACAATAATTGCATGAAATGCATTTATAAAATTAAAAATAAATTGTCGGCAGAAGTGTGAAACCACGTAACAGCCAAATTCCAATTTTTCAAAGAGAGACCAAAAAACATTTAAAAGTAAAAACATTGATAATTGATTGTTGTGCATAAAATTTAGGCAAAAATAAAATAATGAAATAACTCTAAATCAAACCATTTTCGGCAAATGTGGTTTCAAATTTTTGCCAATGAAATGGTATAACGTCGACCATTCATGTTATTATAAAAAGCTTACCTCCTTGTCTTCCTCTTCTTGTTCCTCTTCTTGTGCAGTTAATTCCTGAGCATTTGCCAGATTATCCACAGCAATAGCCAAGAACACATTGAGCAATGTGTAATTACCAAACAAAACGAGAACAATAAAATATAAAGCATAAACCATGCCCCCTTTTTTGTGGCCTCCTTGAGATTGGATTCCGTAATACATAACTTCGTTCCAGTCTTCCCCAGTCAAAATCTGAGTCAGATGAAAAAAAAAATAAAAATTTAGTAAATTAAAAAGATATCACTAACAGTTGTTATAAAAAATTATTGATCTTACTTGGAAGACTGTAAGTAGAGCAATGGGGAAGGTATTGAAATTCGTAGGAGGAGTTCCGTCTTCAAAGTTGAACTGACCTCCAAATAACTGCATTCCGAGCAGGGCGAATATTAGAATAAACAGGAAGAGGAGGAACAAGAGGGATATAATAGATCTCATTGAATTTAAAAGGGATATCACAAGATTACGCAGTGAAGCCCAATACCTAAAACAGAAAAAAGTAAATACATTTCCTACAACAAAACAGAATAGAATCCTTTTTGAAGTAAAAGATACTTACCATCATAAGATAATACATATCAATATTATTTATTTAATACAATAAAAAGGTATTCTTATACAGGATTTTTTTTTTAATTAAAAAATAAAAGGTAAAAACTACAAAACCTTTCACAATCATTTATACATACATAACATCAATAAAATAATTGATTTATACAATAATAATGATTATTATTACATGATGATTGTAACATCAAATAAGATATACTTGAATATCATGTATATAATTTTATAAAAATAATAAAAAAATTATAATAACAATCAGGGCCGTCACATGGGTTGTAGATGCCCGGGGCGAGATTTTACCAGATACCTACTTTCAATTCTTCCAAATCGGCCAGTAGCCTATTTTCTCATGTTTGCGAGTTTTATACCTTTGCACTTCCACCAATGATCGATAAATTTAAAATCTCTAACAGGCTTGTTATAATTTAACTTATTAAATAATAATATTACACTGGCTTTAATTTTTGTCCCTGATCCGTGGTGCTTCCTTGGCCTCGACCCGGGGGTCTCTACCAACACAACAACCCTGATAACAATTATTTTAATTATGAATAATAACAGCTACAATTGTGTTTACTTATGGCAATTCCACCTGCCACTTTTATTATTCTATGACATAGGTATACATATTCTGAAATAATAATAGCTAACTAATTTGTAAAATGTTAATAAACTGAATTTTATCAATGTAAATGATGCTATTTAGTGGTCTGATAGAATCTAAAAAAATTGTACTTTGAAATTCTATCCAACCTGTAGTTCATTAGAACGTAAAAAAAAATTTACCATTGGTTTTACAAGGTGATGTGGTCAGCAACCACGTTCAACCATCAGGTTATCCCAACCCAATGTATGTGCATGCACCGGGTTTATAGATGCTGTGTGGGCTCCAGGAGGATCTCCTGATTCCTGAGTGGATCCACAGCTGGTATAAAAGAACATTCATTTCTACTAGTCTGATTCCAACCTGGACCTCGAAGTTTAGGAGTAAGTCTAATTCTTATTTTTTTAAATTATATGGTTGTCCATATGACTTTTCCCGGAAAAGAGTACACTGCATGTTTTCTATAATGATTAAATACTTCTTTAAATAAAATGATTTACTCTCAAAACCTTGTCCCATAAACTATTTTAATCTATCAACTTTATAAGATTTGATTTGCCAAATTTTCACTTAATCAAAATTTCCATTAAATAAAGTGACAGTTGGAATTGTAAAGTAGTATTTGAATACATGAACAAGGAAAGCATAACAATATTCTTCTTTCTTCATGAATGACACATTGGGTTATCACTTCCAAACGTATACTTACTTTGTGACTTTAAATATCCTTAGCAGTCGCAAAGCTCTTAACACAGAAAGCCCAAAAGAACCCGACTTGACTGCTGACCACACTACTTCGAAAATGGATGCACAGATCACAATACAATCAAAACGATTAAAGGCCGATTCAAAATAAATTCTAGGTCCAAGAGCATACATTTTGATGAGCATTTCCATCATGAACAGGCCGAGGAAAACATACTCAGCATAAACTGTTAACAAAATTAATATCAGAAGATGGAATGATAAAATTACATTAAATCAAAATGTATCATTGTAATCAGTGGTAATATATTCCTAATAAATACCATTGGTCTTGAAACTTATGATAATGTAGATCATTATAAATCGGATAAAAGAACTTACATAAAAATTGTTCTAAATAATCTGGCTGTCCATAATGTTCTACAGCGACACAAACAGTATTGAAAAAGACAAGCACAATAACGAACCAATAAAACCATTGTGCTTTCACTATGTGTCGTATCCAGAACCTAAACAAATTTTTGTTTCAATTTTTTAAAATTGTCATTTCGAAAAACAAGAATCAGTTTTTTCTAACTGGAATATTGTTTGATTCTATGTAACATAATTAGGGTTTGGAACTTACCTAAATCCTTTTTCTGCTCTCCAGAACTGTGCACAAGCACCTTTGTTTTTAACTTTTGATTTTAAGTAAGAAGCTCCAGAGAAACCTTTAACATGAAAAACAATTGACATTAAGTGATGAAATTAATTGATTTTTTAAAATTTTAATCATCTTTAAATAAGATTGTTCAACCTAATGAATGACATTAGTAGAGCTAGTGATATAATTTAAATAGTGAAAATAAAAGATAACAAAGAAAGGATATCTAAAAAAAAATGAGATAGTTATAAAAGAATTTAGCAGTAAAAAGAAAAACAGAAACAACTTGAATTCAGTTGGTTGATACAGATAAAATAAACATAACACGGAATTTACTTTTCTGCTATCAGAAAATTATTTTATATTATGAGCAAGATTTTAACTATGCAATGTGTATAATTATATGTATTATATATACATTCATATTCACATGAATAAATTAGGAAGCCTCGATGGGAGTTGGTAGAGAGCTGATTTTGAAGCTGAATGACCTAATTCAAATTCTAGCAGGCAAACAAAAGTAACTGTTGTCCAAAAATTGCTGGAATTTGTCAAGGGGAGGACTGTGGTTTGTCATATCCTCCCTGAGTCTACTTAATACTGAGTACCTGAATTATTTAGGGTATAAATCCTGAGATTGGAAAACAGTACTGATGCCACTGTCTCCTGTTTGAGATTCCAACATCTCTACGAGAACCTTATATCAATTGTTTTTAGCCCATCGTTTTCACTTATAAGATTTACAAGCAACTCCAAAACTTATTAGGGAAATCAACATCAAAATCATAATAGCTATGCTTATTATTGATCTATCTTGTTTTATTATAGTAATTCATTTCTTTGGTGCAAATGAAATGTTGATCATAAAAGTTTACAATCATAGCATGCGGTTCGGGTAATTCTACTTCTCATGCAGATGTAAAATCCGATAGTTTTTATTATGAAAAACAGTCCAACAATTCCAGTAGCTAATTATGTCTAACATTTGGTATGATTTGAAACATGGAATTTTAATTTTTTTATAAAAATTTAAACAAGAAGAACCCACTATTTTTATTTTTCTAGCATTAAACAAAGTTTATCAAACTTAAAAAATAAATTAAATATGGGCTTTAATTCACCAATTTTCACAATTTATAAATTTATATAATGATTTAATTACAGAAGAAAGTAAAATAAGGTGAGGTTAGTACCCAAAAGAATATTTTGTTTTAATAAATACTGACAAATTATTTGTATGATGGTGATGGATGATTGGCATTACAGCAATTACTTTTGTTATTACAATTTTAGACGTTTACAATAAACCAAATTTCCTTACAAAGATCGTTCAAAATTGTTAGAGTGCATTTTTAACCATATTTTCCAGTTTTTGGATAAATCAGAACTGATGTAATGACGCACAAAGTATAATTTTAATTACTAAATTAATGAAATATGATCTCACTAAGAAGTACATTGGACTCTAGTATAGCAGGTGGGATGTAGGACATGAATAACCAGATGAATTTGTCAAAATTAAAAAATGCCTCTAAATTGTAACTGTTATTGCAAATTTATTGTGGAGTATACCTCAGTTTAAAATATTGATAGTGCTAATTAACTTGAGTTAAATATAATATAGAATACAGTGTGAGTGTTATTGTTTGAGCTGCACTTAAAGTACATAAGCATAAGGACACCCATAGAAATTTAACATTTCTTAAAGTGTATCCCAAACAGAAATATTCTAACTGTATTCCTATTAGGTTTTCAAAACTATGTTCTTGCTAGGTATCGCAGCTTCAACATAAGCACACTCTTCACTAATACTTCAATAAACACGCTCTGCAGTAATAGTCGTAATTTTTTGTCATGCTATATGAAATGACGCCATAATGTTTGTTAAACAAGATTCCCTAAAAAAGAGATAATGGCATCCTGCAAGTATCCTCTAGATATTTTCAGAGGCTGCAATGTTGGCAAACAGTAAAGTTCATAAATGTGTTTAGTTTGTGACTGCACACTCCTCTCCCCTCCCTTTCATCTTCTTGATTTCATCAATGGTAAACTATATCCCAGTTATAATGCATAAATTATCTAAATAAAAATTTCCTAATCAAATTACAGGGAAAGTAAGGGTGTTTTTAAAATTGTTTTTTGACTAGTGCTTAATTGGAACAAAATTATGTGACTTGAGGGGCCTCAATTAGCGAAGTCGACTGTATTTTTTAAAGGCCGAATAAATTAAAAAAGAGAGTAAATGTTGATAAATGAGGTAGGGAATTGAATGAATTTTTCTAGTCAGAAAACTTTTTCAAGATTTTTTTAGAATGTGTAATGAAATAAAATTCATCGATAATTAATAAAAAAATCAAATATGTAGAGGAACTGATTGAAATAAAAATTAATGTACCGAAAATATTTTATGATCTCAGTAATTCAATAAAGTCTAAGGTTGTTAAAAAGAAAAGTGGCCATAATGATGCAATTAATAAAACAACTCTTACTAGTTAATATAAATTACTATGCTAAAACAGGTGTCGAAACCAACATACAAAACTGAACAATGCTTTGAAATTATTCTAAATTTATTATACCATCCATTTCCTGTTTTTAATTTTAACACTATTTAATCTAAAAATATATATCATTATTTAATGTACTAATATGTTTAAATTAGTGGTACCTTAAAACCGAAATTATACTTTCATCTCGAGATAACAACCAATAATACAATGAAATAATAAAATTAAATTATTTTAGAGAGAAATGATAGAATACATGCTGAAAAAATATGATTTTCTTTTTTTTTTAAACATGAAATAGCTGCACTGCCAAAAGAACAATTAAAAGCTTAATTTTATTTTAAAAAATTAATAATTACTTTAATTACACAACTGTTTTGCCTTTAAAGAATAGAAAAGAAGGAAATAACAAAACAAAAAAGAAATGCTTAAATTACATACCACTATACAATGAATTCATGAAGTTTGATATCATTTCTCTTTTTAAAAAATGAAAAAGAATATTCTCTACACCACTGGCATTTCTTCTATAATAGATGTACTATTTACAGAAATAAAGCTGTAGCTAAAGTTGTATACTTTATGTAGTACAAAGGCAGTTATTTAACAATTTATAACTTTTAAAATTTATTTACTTGTTGATTAGCAACTGCAAATACAAAATACATAGAAGAAGATTATATCAGAATTTGCGCCTTTCAATATTACTCTACCTAAATCTACACTATAATTTGTTTGCAATGAATTCTACAAAATACTATTGAGCTATGGAAATTTTTATTAATTATATTATGCCATGCTATCAAATTTTGTAATCATAAACACGAATATTGCTTACAAATTTAATTTACTTTAAAAGTTTTAACAGCTAACTACAAAACGCTGTACATAGCTACATTTCAGAGCATTTCTGCACTTTCATACCTTTTTTGTCTTTCTTTACAGGCACTGAAACAAAATTGTTAGATAGGTTTTCTAACTTTCATGTAACTTGCTATAGTAAAAAATGAAAACAAGCTTAGATAAGAAATAAATAAAATTTTTCCTCAATATTTTTTGTTATAATAATACTACTGAACAATAATCAAGTTTTGCTATAATTTGTTCTTACTGAAAAAAAATGTTTTAACCTATATTATTCTATCTATTAAAAAAGTATTTTATAAAAAAAAAAGTAAACCAATAAAAATAAAAATCCCAAGAGGAATAATTACCATAATGAACAGTAAATGTATTCTAGACTATTTTTGTGAATCGTAAATTGATATTTTTATAATTTTTTGATACTTCAATAATCACCAAAGTTTTAGTATCGAGGCAATGAATCATTTCTGAATAAAACTTTACCGGTTAGGCAGATAATATGAGAAAATACTTTTTTCTGTAGTTTAAAAACAAATCAAGATAAAAACAATTTTACTTTACAGTTATATCAATATCAATAAGTACTGACCAATTCCAGACATAAGTTTTCCAAAGAATATCCTAACACTGGTGTTTATAAATGTAGCAGCCAAGAAATATTCAGTTTTAAAGAAAAAAATATGATTGGTTTGCCAAGTTCAGATGAAGAAAAGAAAAAGTTAAATATAAATTAATTAGAAAACAAATTATGTAATAAAAAAATACCCTGGAGATAAAAAAAAAAAAATAGTCTCTAATAGATAGAAATATATTGTTTAAACTGGTTTGGGCATTTCAAAAATGTGGAATTGAAAGATAGTCAAATGAAGTTTACAGATGGAAAATAGATTGAAGAAGAAGACAACGTAAACTTAGTAGCAGATTGGCACTTGGCTGGGACAGTAATTTTTGGGGAGCAGCAAAATTTGAGTGAAATTATATTTTTAGAATCAAACGAATTTGTATGTACAAAAACAGCACAATAAAACATACATAAACCTAAAAATTATCTCCACTCAGTTTTTAATATAAAGCAGTAATTATTTTTGGAGATAGGAGCGTTTGGAGGGGGCAGCATTATCTGCCATGCCTGTGGGTGGCAGTATAACAAATATACCTTTTGTCATACCAAGGAAAACTTGGGAATAAGAAATGAAAGTATATACACCGGGGCGTAATGCATGAGTGAAGGATATTAGACAGAAAAATGCGGAAGAATGCCTTAGAAAATTTAGGTTAATGAAAACCATGGATTAAATGGAAAACTCTTTAAATAAAAAAATTATCATTTCGAACTTATTTATAATTATAAACAAACACTACAATTTCTATCAACAGGCTATTAATCAAAGTCATTATTTAAGATAGATTAGAAAATGGTTGAAGAGATTTAGTTTCTCTCATAAAATCTGTCCTTGTTTGCCGTTAAAATATAATAGGTTTTATTTGTAAAATATAAATAGAATACTCACTGAAAATTATTGATAAAAATGTTAAGTACAGAGTTTTAAATTTTATGTTTAATTCCAAATTGACTAACTAAAAGAAGCGATAAAAAGACATTTCATCTTAGTGATTAAAACCTAGTTAACCAGGAGCATAGTCTTTCTGAATGATTTCATTTTCATAATGTAATGAATAAATTATGGTTTTCTATATCTAAAACTATTTTAGCTTTTAATGAACTTCACTAAGTAGCCAAAATGTTTTTAATATTGTAACACACTAATGAAAGCAATGAAAATAAAATAAGAAATCGATCGAGAAAATAAGTCTAGCATTCCCGATGAAATAAAAGCTAAGGCTTACCATCTTCACCTTCTTCTTCCCCTTCCTCTTCCTCTGTATCTGTACTTTTGCTTTTACCTAACGATTTCAGCTTTTTCTTTTTAGCAGCAGCTCTTCTCCTTGCTGTAAAAATTGTTAAAATTCAAATTTTATACAATAAGGAATATGCTATTGTAATGTAATAAATGTTGAGGAAATATTCAGTAATTGATTAATTGATTTTATTTTTATTTCAAAAGCCATTTTGCATACAGAAAGAAAAATATTGTAATTCAATTTTTTTGTCGTATCTCTGTCCAGACCTTTTCCCTCCACTTAAGGGGATCGCCTATTAGGGTCTACTTTCCCCACATACCAAAGCACCACCTAATAAATTTAATTATTTGTGACAGCTTCATAAAGGCAAGGAAATATTTTTTGTTACCTTTTTTGATAGGTATAAATCAAGCATATGTATTAAAACGTGTGTGGCAAAAAACGAAATTTTTATGGCACTTTATGTACTTATTTACATTATAAGAAATTAGCCTCTATAAGAAATTAGTCATAGGAGCCGCTTAGAATGAAAATCGTGAAAATAGAATGTTTGAGGTTTTTAGATATTGATTGTTTTGAATATATAAAAAAAAAAGTTAGTTTATTACTTGTGTTTTAACAATTAATGCATAAAAGGTAATTTATTGGATTTCATGGTCTCAAAATTTCATGGGTTCCATTATAATTGTAAATAAATTTTAACTCCTATACCAGTAAAAATGAATAGCTCTAAATGTTACAGATCATAACAACATTTTCTTAGAAGTTATTTTTAAAAAATTTCTTTTATTTATATATTAATCAATTTTTACCTTCAATAATATGCATCTTTTCTTCCTCTGTAGTTCTCTCCTCTGCCAAAATAACTTCTTCTATAAAATTAAAAATACCTTAAATATTGACTTTGTATTAAATATAATCGAATATTTATATTACAGATATTTGTTAAATAAAACAAATAAATAAAAAAATATTTAGATAACACCCATTCAAATGCTGTAAAACACTGCTTTTAGTTAGATACGAATGTGGGAATAGTTTTATGTTAATTAACACTATGGAACAGGGGTTTGAATTCAGTCTGAAAGTCGAGTATTTATTTAACAAGCTAATTGAGATCATCTATTTAAATTAATATTTAGCCATAACTTTCAATATAAGTGAAAACATTTGAGAGGAGGATTTCAGAATCAATGATAACTAATCAAATCATATAAAACAACAATAGGAAAAAGAATCTCAATAATGAAAAACAGCATTTAGTAATTTGTAATGTTGGTAAAATTAATATTGAAGACTATAAATGTTTTATTCAAATACTCATTCAGTTATTATTTCTGGATTGAGCGGAAACTTTTCCAATAAAATGCTTAGAGGTCTACATGCTTCAGAATTACTAACAACTGTGGGATAGGTGGAGTCAATTAATCAATTCTGTATCTATTTAATTGATGAAACTAGCATCAAACATTGAAATAGATTACTGAGATTAAAAGATAAATATTAATTAATCCTGATCTTTAATACAAACCAAAATTATGACATTATGATTATTTGATTTTTTTCCTTGAATAAATATACAGATAAAATTTATACTATTATATAAAGTTAAGAAGTTTATTTGTATGAACATGCTAATTTCAAGGACTGCCAGTCTGATTTTAAAAATTCTTTTTACGCTAGATAGACCATTTATTGAGAAAGGATTTTATAAGATCATGTTACAAGCCGTAGGAATGGAGCAGTCAACTTTTTAAATTTATTTTTACTTGCATATTATTATGTTTTATACTACTAAATTTTGATACTTCAAATGATTGTTTTTTTACTTAGCCCTGATGAAGGCCAACGACTTGTGCCGAAATGTTGGCAAACAATAAAAAATAAGTTTCTCTTATTAGTATGCTTTTCTTCATTGATCGTACCCCCTGATCACCTCCTCCTTAAATTAAAGTTCTTAATAAGTGTGAAATTATTGTCTGAAAAAGTTATTTTGTAAATGGGAGGAATTCAATAAAGTGTAACTTCATTGCCGTTTATAAAAATATATTTTTACCTTGTTCCTTGAAAATATCTGCCACAAAAACTTGAAAATGCTGAGACTGAACAGCATATAGATAATTTTTTATTTTAAGGGGTCAGTCCAAATTTAACATGGGTGAAACTATGGGGCACAGCTAATAAGTAAATAATTATTATTCAGATAATACAAATAAAATTAATTAATGTTGGATAGGATAAGAATGACAATAATAAAAAAATCTAAATGTTAGAAAGTGATGTTTGAACTAGGAAGTTGTGATTAAAAAAAAATTTAAACTTCATAATTTATATTTTTCACATATTGATAAAAGTGCAATAATAAATTGTTGGGAAATCATATTTAAAGTTTTTTTCCTATACTTTTGAATACATTCTTATTAAAATATACTGAAAATTCATAATACACTACTAATGGTGTTACTCATGTTCAGTGGGTTTTAATGAGAAGGTTTTCAAAAATGTATAAAAAAACTTTTAATATGATATCCCAATAATTTCTAATTTTGAGTTGGACTTTTATTGTATGACAGGAGCTGTATAGTTTGCTTCATTATTCTTTTTAATTCTTCTTAGAATAATTATTTCAATTAGTCTGAGATTAAAAAAGGCATGGACCTGCAGGACTATTCTAAATGGTCATTTGATTGGGAGCAATCAGTTCTTTAATAATTTAATTAATCAGATAGTTCTTAAAAAGCCAGTATAAAAATACTACTTTTCTGCTTTTATTTTTTAGTTAGTTAAATCAGTGGTGATGAGAAATAATTTGGTAAGTCCAAAAATGGCTAAAATGATTTTTTGTACGGTAATTATCTCTCAAGCTTTCTGCATACTGTGAAGTTGATATTTCGAAGCTCTATTTTTTTCCGAGTTATAATGATGTGTTTCTGTATATCTCAAAAATAGTGAGTGATATTTAATCTCAGTGTGACATTTATGTGAAATTCCCATACATAATAAAAACTATCCTTTAAGTTATAGTTATAGTTAAGCTTATAAAAGTTAAAGTTTTTAAAAGCTTCACATTGAAATAAATATATTTTTCTTAATATATATATTTTTTTTTTAAACTAATATAATTTGATGAATACCAATTTTATTTTGAAATACAAGTTGAAAAATCAAAAGACAATGTCAACCGATAGAACTAAACACCACAAGTATAACTATTAAAATAGTATTAATAAAAAAGCAAAAATAACTACATACATAAAAAAATAATAATTGTATTCTCATTGTGAGCTTTCAACAGCAAAAATATCACAATTGCTAAAATGCAGTTGAGTGATACTCATAAGCAAACCTATACTAATGAATACAGGACTTATTCATAATAATTTCCTAATCAATAGCCCATAAATTAGAAATAATTAGAAACAATAAAGACTAAATTTAAAACAATAGTTAAATGTAATATTTAGTATTATAGGGAAGGGTTTGTAGGAGGGGAACTATTTAAAGAGGAATACACCATACTATAGTACCCCCTTTGAGCATATTTTTCTCAAAATTAAAAAAGGCAGACTTATTTTATATTCATCAGATAACACTAATAAAAATTTCATATTATTTATTTTTCTAATTTTTTTTTATAGCTATCTTGAAAAAATCAAGTTAAATCAAATTATCAGTGCTTCAAATATAAGTTAACTGTGTTATTATTTTTGTACAAGATATGGTCATAACTTTGAATTACAAAATAATCAAACAAAACCATTCAATATGTTTTTATTTTGAAATTATAGTTAAACATCTAAATATTGAACTTGTATAAAAAGAAAAATCTATGCATAAATTTTTTTCAGGAAATACAAATTTTTATCAGACATCAATTCCTGTATAGTACAATATCTGTAAACTTTTATACTCATAAATGTAAATTTTGTTTTTCCTTTTTAATAGAATTACTAAATTCCAACTCATAGATAAAGTTATAAATAGAAATGTGAAATATACACAATTCTTTGATTTTGTACTCATTAACTTAAGTATGGGTGAAAGGAGTCTAATTTTGAAATATTTATTTGTTAAAAAGAATTATAATTAATAACTACTTTATTAATTAATTTGTAATTAATGAATTAAAAAAATGAAAAGGCTGCCTTGTTGAAGGGAGAGTGATACCCCTAATGAGGCAAGCACAGTAGTGCCTACCCTCTGTTGGGAAGTTTTTTAGGCTGTAAATGTCAATCTTGCTTAAGTTGTATTTGATATGAATGATCTGAACTTTTATAGTCAATGTTTTCAATAAATAATTTATGTAAAAAATTTATTTTTGTTTTAAATTATAATTCAAGACATAAAATCAAAGTTCCTATACCTGCTTTGCAAATCCATTCTACATAGCCATTCAATTCCCTTTCCAGTTGATGCTGCCTCCTTAATTTCAGAAAGCTTTGCCTATTTTCCACCTTCTCCCTTTCTTTTGCGAATTCACTAAATAAAATAAAGCATATACTACTCTACTCTGAAAAATAACTATTATTAATATCTATTACATTAGCATCTAAATTTAAATGGTATACTTAATTTTTTTTAATTATTAATTTAAGCAGAGACTACATACAACATTATTTATTTGATAACACTACAATTATATATCTTAAAAAGCCCTTCAACTTATAAGTAAAACAATAAACAACAAACTATGATAGTGGTCTACTGATATATAAGGTCTGAAAATATTTCACCAATTGTTTATTTTATTTTATATGCTGCATTTCGGCTTCTCAAGCCATCTTCAGGCATATCTGAAAAGGCCCATATTTAGTTTATTCAAAAACATAACAAACTATAATAAGATATAAAATACACCATAAATTAGCTTATATAAAATAAATATAACAATAATAATATATTAATGTCCAATCTGGACCAAGTCCAATAAATATTAGTGGTAACTATAAAAATATAAATAAATATCAGGTTAGAATCAATCAAACCTCTCAAAATCAAGACACAAATTTAAAATTGGAGAGGCACCTCTGAAGTCGAAACATAGCATATAAAATAAAATAAACGGTTGGTGAAATATTTTCAGCTGTTATATATTTATGTAAATTCCATTTCACCTAAAATCAACAAACATATAAATGATCTACTGATTTTTTTTTTTTGCCCAATTTTAAATATTCTAAATATATAGTAAGCCTAGGGATAGATTGTTCATTATCTTGAGGAAGTTATGGTATTCAAGGTTTTCACAAATGCCTACTCTCCAATGTATACCTGCTTGGCAAATCCATGACAAATAAGAGTTCAACATGTTATTTATTTGTTGCTTGGTACGTTGCTTGTAAAATGCCGCTCTTCTTTCGACTCTAGTTCTTTCATTTGAAAACTCGCTGCAATTTAGGGCTTTTATTGACTTTAATTTAGAAAAAAATAGGCAATAATTGTTATAGCATTCATCGCATTTATGCGATGATTATAGTTAGTGAGAAAAACTATGTGATCATGTAAAAATGAAAATGGTTTCAGAAAAGATATTTTTTTATATTCATTCTAAATTAATTATTAAAGTAATAAATCTTCTTGATAATATTATAAAATTTATTTGATATAATGTCCTGTACAAGATTAATAAATACTTATATACATAGATTGAAGTCATCATAATCAACGGTTAAATATCTCAACCCCATAAGTATATGGGGTTCAATATTTCACAAAAAAATCAATTCCTTTATTATTAAAATTTCCTTATTTTAAACAATATATCAGATTTATATGGTTTCTAATAAAAGAGACTTACCCACTAAGAACACCAAGAACTAAGTTGAGCATGAAAAACGAACCCAGAACAATGAGTGGAACAAAATAAAGCCAATTAAATGAGCTACCAATGGCGTCATTCATCTGAAATAAAAAACTGTATTAATGGGCAAGAAAGGGATATTTGAGAAAATAAAAGTGAAGGTATAAATAATGTAACATCTTATGTATAACTTGGAAGCACATATATAAGTTTCTTTTTGGAGGAGGGTTAATTAAAAATATTTTTTTAATATCTTAGATACATTTATGGCAAAATAATACCTTCGAGGAAGATACTAAAATAATTTAGAATATTATAATTATTTACAACTGAAATTGTTAAAAAAGGTATATTGCCATAAGATAAAATCAAAAATCTATTTTAATATCTACAACTGGATTGAGGGATTTTGTGAACTCAGATCAATAATGCGATGTGGGAATTTCTATTCGCACATGCAATTTTGTGGATTTCGAGGGATTTTTCAAACCTAATGTTTTTCTCTTTCTTTATTAATATGTCTCTTAGACACAAAGAAAAAGCGAAAAATTAGATTTGAAAAACATTACACGAAATACAGAAAATTGCACTTAAACCACTGTTCACAGGTGCCACACACAAACACGCACACACACACACACATATATATATATATATATATATATATATATTTATATTCTTTTTTTTGTAATTAGTGAAATTTTAATCATAACATTTTAGCTCATTTTTTGACATCCCTATGGATAAAAATTCCTTAGGAGGTTATTATTTTTTTTATGATAAAAATTGTAACACAAAAATATTATATATTCCTTTGCATAATACAGGATCAAACTATAATTAAGGAAAATTACACTTGTCACTGATACCATGATATAGCTTTTTAAAATTATAAATATAATAGTAAAAAAAAGAACATACCCAGTATAAAATAGATGTCCAGCCTTCCATGGTAATACATTGAAAAACAGTCAACATGGCAAAACCTATGTTGTCAAATGAGGTAATGCCGTTGTTCGGTCCTTCCCATTCTTCCAGGCATATTGAAACATTTGCATTGCACACATAGGCCCCTAAAAATGTTTTAGACATAAGCTTAATAAATCTATTTATTAATTAATTTAATAAGCCTTGTAACACTAATTAGTAAAAAATTTAAGAACAGCGACTCATATTTTACAGAATTATATTGCAATATTTGAGATATTATTCAGAAGTTCCTATTTTAGCAATTGATTAATAATTATATTTTGAGGGAAAATATTGAATTTTATCACATTTGGAGAATTAGGATTATTTAGAGGTTGACAAACGAAATTTGAAAGAGTTCCATATTTCCTTAATATGTCATTAACTAAACATGAAATTTAGTGATTGTTGTATTAAAAAAAATAAAATATTGTGTGATTAATTGCTTAACAGATGATACAGTTTAGTAATTAATAAATGGCTATGCTGTAGGATTTATTTTGTTGATTATCTTTTTAGAGATGCCATACTTTTCGAGGATTCTTCACATGATCTCCTGGTTCATTGAGTCGAAGGCTTTTTCAAAGTCTATAAACGCAATGTTTAGGGGGCTTTGCCACTTGACACTCCCTAAAACCTGCCTACTCCTTTCTTAAACGAGCCTCCAAAGCTTGTTTGATCCTTATGAGGATTATGCAGTTAAGGACCTTGCTCACAACTGGAAGCAGTGTAATCCCACGCCAGTTTGTACATTCCGATACGTCTCCTTTCTTAGGTATCTTTACAATCAGCCTCTTTTTCCATTCGGCCGGTACTTTTTCCTCTTGCCATATCTTCTTGAAGAGGGGTTCGATAATTCGGGCTAATGCTCAAGTGCCGAATTTCAAGACTTTAGCAGGTATGCCATCGATTCTGGGAGCTTTTCCATTCTTCATTTCACCGAGGGCTACAGTGATCTCATAGAGTCTGGGTGGGGATTTGTCAACATTGGAGATGTCGAGAGCTGACATACGAAAGTGGGGTTCCTCAGTTTCTTCACTGCATTGTTCAAAACTACTAAGAAAAAAAGATAATCAACCTTGTTAGGAGCTCATATGATGGATATGAATGCATAGTCATCCATGAGGGGTTGCTTTCAAAGCCAATTAAAATTGAGACTGGTGTAAAACAAGGTTGTGTGCTTTCTCCAACTCTCTTCATCGTTGTTCTCAACGGCATCATGAGAGCTACGCTTGGGAGACAAAGACATGGAATCCAGTGGGGTCTAAGAGAAAGGCTGGAGGATATCGACTACGCCGATGACCTATGTCTTCTATCACAGCGGTTCAGCGATCTGCAGGATGTTAGATGCTTTAAGCCGAATCGCCAACCGAGTTTGACTGCGGTCAATATCGGTAAAACAAAAGAAATGCGAGTGAATGAGCGATGTCGGAATCCACTTGCTCTGAGGGAAAAGGCCGTAGATCAGGTGGAATCATTCGTCTACTTGGGAAGCGTGGTCACTAAAGAAGGGGGCTCGTTGGAAGATGTCAAAAGCCGAATCAAAAAAGCTAATGGAGCATTTGTTCAGCTGTATACAATATGGAAGAACAAGAAACTGCCCAAGAAAACTAAAATAAGGCTATTCAACACCAACATAAAGCCAGTTCTCTTCTATGGATGTGAAACATGAAAAGTGACTGAAACTGTTATCCGACCCCTTCAGACCTTCATCAACCGCTGCTTCCAAAGAATCCTGGGAGTCTGGTGGTCAGAGAAGATCTCAAACGAGGAGCTGTGGAGTATGACTGAGCCTCCTACACATCTGGAAACAAGAAAAATGGAGGTGGATAGGACACACATTAAGGAAACCAGATAGTACTATCGAGAAAGAAACTCTTCAATGGAATCCCCAGGGAGCAAGAAGATGAGGAAGACCAAGAGAGAGGTGGCGCAGATCGGTACAAAAGAACCTGGGCCGGACTGGCAATACTTGGCAAGAGGCGAAAGTGATTGCAGCAAAAGGTAAAAAGAAATGGAACGCACTTGTAGATTGCTCCTCTAGGAGTCAATGGACATAATAATAATAATATGCTGTAGGATTACTAGAAAACAAAAACATAGAAAAATTTTACTATTTTAAACATAGAAATTTAAAAATAATAAATATGTTACTATAAAGCAGGGAAATTTTCTAATAGGTAACTTATAGTTCTATCTAATTATAATATTAAACGCATTTGCTCTAGCATGGATACTAATGGAGTTACAACTTATTTTTGAGAAATCTGGAAGGAACCTAAACATTATGACAAGTGATATATAAATAAAATCATTAAAAATCAATCAATAGTTTACAAGATTTTATTTTAAATGTAAGAAATTAGGAGTAAAATCATCCCCTAAAATCTTAATACTGTGGCCTGATATCTGTTTGTTTCAGTAATTTTTGGAAAAAGGAAAAATGCCAAAGCTCATGATAATAATAAGAAATTGAATTTTCACGTGGTAAAAACCGTAAAATATAAAACAGTAATAAAATAACATAAAATAATTCCTTTTCAAAATAATTATAAATTAGGATTTGTTTGAGTTAAGATGAAAAATATTTATCAACTCTATTAACACCTGCTATTAGTTTAATGCATTTATTTACCAGGTGGAGCTTCAGTCTTATTATCTGTGTTGCAGGGAGTTTCGGAATCACCTTCAGGGACAACCTTCATTAAGTCTTCCAGGTTGTAACAGGTTTTGTGCAATGCTCCTGAGTAAAATTCCAACCCAATAATGGCAAATATCACAATGGCAAACAACACTAATAAACCAATCTGGAGTAAAGGGGCCATCGCCTTGATTATAGATTTCAACACAACCTGCAGACCTGCACAGAGTGATCTATTAGTAAATACCCCTAAACGAAATTAATAATGATTATTCTTAAAAAAACAATTTCAATGTTAATATATTATAAAATATTTATAGTTTATAAATGTTATAGTTTATAAAGGAAATTTCTTGTTATCAATATTTTCAGGGGCTGAATTGTAATAATTTAAAACAACTTCTGATAATGACAAATCGAAAAATATAAGATTTTTTCTTCAGAAATTTTAAGATAAATTGATAGGGCAAAATATATAATAGAAAGAGAAAATCATGCTACTGTACACTTAGTAACTTATACACTGTCATTGCTTCAGAAAAAAAAAAGAAGAAGAATATTAAGTAAAAATTATTTTTCTCAAAACGATACATGTTACGTTAGAAATTGTCTTAATCAAATAATATAACAAAGAAACAAATACTAAATTAGATTTACTATTGTATATCTAAACTATAACTGTTATTTAAGACTATCAGATTAACCTAATCTATGAATGGTATAAGATATTATGCACAGGGTTAGCTAAAGCAATTAAGGTTTATTCATGTTTTAGGTTTTTATCAATTCAAAGAATGCATGTTATTTTCAATTATAATTTATTAATAAATAATAGAATACAAAATTGAATAAGGGATAATAAGAGTTAGCAATTTTCAATTTGATTGATTATTTATTTGAAAAAAATAAAATTTAATTTCTGGTATCGGTTGTACTTGAGCTTGTTTTACCTTTCATCGTTCTCAAACTTACTTGGGATGCCGGATACGAGTTTGAGGGGCCTGAGTACTCGAATTGCCCTCAATGTGCGAAGATCCATATCTAAATCGTTTGTGGGGATAAGAGTGATAAACCTGTGGAACCAATAGTGCTATCACTACATAACAAACACTAATCTACTTTCTACTCTAAATACTAAAAAATATTATACCAAAAAAGAAAAATCACAAAATCACTCATGTGCATGCCCTCCACTAGTAAAAATATTTTTTTGAGATAAAGATATTGGATTGATAACAGTCCTTTAAGTTTATTATTTCAAACAGCTCTTTTATTCTTGGACATTCAATTCTTAACATTGTAATGATGAGCATTGTTTTACGAAAAAGCTAAACGCAACAATTTTTTCTTTTTTTTTCAAATTGGGATAACTTAAACATTCTCGATTGTATCATTCATTAAGCTGAAAATGTTTTAATTGAGTTGCTCACCTTTATCATTATATTTAATAATAAAAAAAAATTACCTCACATATTTAAAATATATATTCTCTTAACTGAGTTATAATGGAAAAAATCATTTTTAAACTAAACAATATTAAATATATTATCAAGACTACTATCTAAATTTTAATTACTATTCTACAGTTTTTCACATACAGAACTCACCACACAAGAGACCCAAAATATGATACTATGATGACAAATGATGCTATGCTAACTAAGGATAAATAGATATTAAAAACACTAGAACTAATAATTAATTTCAAAGTAGTCGCTAGCTGGAACTAATGATACAAAAAACATTTAAAAGCTGTCGGAAATGTTGCTGAAATTAGTGTAGTGTAGTCTATGTTGAGAGTTGAAATAAATTTAATAATGAGCTTTAGTTATAAGAAAAAACACTTCCACTATAACTAATAATTTTAAAAATATAATAATTGTTGTACAACTAACTATTAGTTGAAATGATTTGTTTTCTATTGCATTTACTAAGCTTATTTGGATTTCAAATTTTCTAATAAAACCAATATCTGGTTATTCTGGAAGCTTTACTTGCGGCAACGAAGTGAACACTGAAATAACTACTCTATTCTAGAGAGCTATATACTATTGTCCGAGATGACAGCTATTATGTCGGTAACTGGATCCGGTCCCTTACTTGGGATTCGGGAGACAAGTTTGAGGGGGCGAAGGACTCTGAAGGACCTCAGCATTCTCAGGTCCACGTCGACGTTTGATTCTGCGAATATTGTCATTGACCTAAACATTGACACAAGTCACCCTACTAGGTTTAATTATCGCAGCACCGCACTCCTCCAAATCAAAACAAAGGCAATCTGCTCAAATTTCAAGCGATTTAATAATTTTTAAAGTTTGTGATATGAATGTTGATGGTGAATGAAAATGAAAAAGGTATTAAGTTGAAAAAGCAAACTTACCCTGTTACTACTACAAAAAAATCCATGATGTTCCATATGTTCCTAAGGTATGAGCCGCGATGAAGTACAAAACCTAATGCTAAAATTTTAAGGGATGCTTCTACACAAAATATGCCCAAGAAGTAGGCCTCCGTTTGCTCCTAAAATAAATAAATACACCAATATATTAATATTCCTTAATGAATGACTCTTAAGTAAAAACTAAGACTACGCTACTACCAAGTTAAAGAATATTTCTATATATGTAGATCTAGACCAACAATGGTAGGGATAGGTTGAAATAAATAACAATGAACATTTTAAAATTATACTTGTTCAATATATTTAATGAATAATCAAATTGTTCTTTATATTATAATCACCATATCATCTTCAAACAATTATAGTTTATTATGAAGTTATAAATATATTATTGTCTCTATCAGCTATATTAAATGTTTTTATTATTGTGTGAAGGGTGAATGCGCACTCTTTCGAAAAAAAGCGGTAATATGATGGCTAGCTGTTCCCTAGTGGTGTGTCTTGTAATAGTTAGTGCTTACAAGACACACCACTAGGGAATACATCACTAGCCATCACATTACCACTTTTTTTTTTAAAGTGTACTTATTTACCCCACTTCACCTTGCATATATTGAAAACATTATTTCAGATTTGAATGCATCCTGTAATTCCTTATTTATTGATTCTCTTTGGTTTTTGCATATTTTTCTACTTTGATGTTTACTATAAGACTACTTTCAAACAGATAATGGAAATTAAACATTTTCAGTTTCCAACTCTTAGTGCTGTAATGACCAAATTGGTACTTAAAATATCTGTAATGTTGACCATCATTTCATTTTTTAAAGGTATGAATACCATTAGTTAGGGATATTATTATAATGGAAAAATCATTCAACAGAAAAATTAATTTAAAATTAAGTAGTAAGAATAGTTTCTAAATTAAACTGTGCATAGAAAAAATTCAAAAGAAATACACAACATTAACGAGCTTAATTAAAGCAAGCATTAATTAAGCATATCTTTAAATAATTAATGTGTACTATGCTTAAATGCATTCATGATAAGATAAACTTCAATTATGGAATCAATCATATATTAATTGTTCAAAATTGCATGAAATTGAAAAAATGTTTCAGATGAATTATGCAGAATAAATTTATTTTGATTATCAAAAGTAACATAACACATTGTTGTCATATTAATTTCACATTCAATTTCAACATAATTTCAAGGGATTTCTGAGACACAATCTATGCCAATAATGTTATTTAAACGTCTTTGTATTGATTCTGGTGAATCTTACTTTTGATCTTATTTTGTGATTAACAAAACCATGGAACAAGAGCGAAATCCTGTGTATAAGTATTGCCTTGTGCCTTTGTGCAAGAATACAATGAAAGTGCACCAGATAAATTATTTTTCTCATTCCAAGAGACTGTAGGAGCAAAGTGGTGTAAAATCATGAGAAGGGATAAAGTATCTCCAAAAACTTGTTTACATTGTTGTGAAGATTAATTTGAAGTCAGTATAATGAACACGCCGTTTCCTTTATAATTTTGTTGTTTTATATTAAAAAAGTAACAAAACCTCAAAAAGTTTTTATTGAACATTTGATGAACTTTTATCACTTTATACTTTTTATTTATGGGCTATTTATTTGCAGATCAATGTTTTTGTGTGAATATAATTAGTTACATATTTTTCTTCAATTTGGTTAAAAGAGGATACAAAAAAAAAATAGGTAGTCAGACTCAGATTACAAGAATTGAATTTAAAACAACCGAATAATTAAAATGTAGCTTCCTGTGAAAAAATCAATCAAAATCAACATTCAATTTCAACATAATTTCAAGGGATTTCTGAGACACCACAATCTATGCCAATAATGTTATTTAAACATCTTTGTATTGATTCTGGTGAATCTTACTTTTGATCTTATTTTGTGATTAACAAAACCATGGAACAAGAGCGAAATCCTGTGTATAAGTATTGCCTTGTGCCTTTGTGCAAGAATACAATGAAAGTGCACCAGATAAATTATTTTTCTCATTCCAAGAGACTGTAGGAGCAAAGTGGTGTAAAATCATGAGAAGCGATAAAGTATCTCCAAAAACTTGTTTACATTGTTGTGAAGATTAATTTGAAGTCAGTATAATGAACACGCCGTTTCCTTTATAATTTTGTTGTTTTATATTAAAAAAGTAACAAAACCTCAAAAAGTTTTTATTGAACATTTGATGAACTTTTATCACTTTATACTTTTTATTTATGGGCTATTTATTTGCAGATCAATGTTTTTGTGTGAATATAATTAGTTACATATTTTTCTTCAATTTGGTTAAAAGAGGATACAAAAAAAAAATAGGTAGTCAGACTCAGATTACAAGAATTGAATTTAAAACAACCGAATAATTAAAATGTAGCTTCCTGTGAAAAAATCAAAGTCGATTGGTAGTAAGTTGTGAATTCGGGTCTTATGTGTAATTTGCTTAAATTGCTGATATCTTATGATACTGGAAAATGAGTTTGTATTACTAAAATATAAAATGTATATTAATATATTTATAGAGCTAATTCGTAGTGGAGCAGTCCAATTATACTTTTAAAATTAAACTAATTTACAATATTTAATGTGTATTATAATATGTAATGTGTAATATGTATTAGAATATGTAATTTATAATATGTAACTAATTACACAATGTAATACAATTGTAAATACTTTACAAGGTAATATAAATAAGATTTATGATTTAAAATGTGTAATACTGCATGTAAATCTTTAATCTGAAAATATAGTTTATCTTACGAGGCATCAAAATGATAAAAATAAATATGGCTGTAATTATGTATAATTAAGAAGGGTGTGATCTAACAATTAACAATGGAATCAAAATCATGTCCGTTATAAGTTTTATGTTCGGAGATAAAAAAACATTAGGTGCCTGATTCTCGATTTTACAGCTTTCTTCAGAGAGAGAGTGAACAACACTGCGTTCCTATTGTCCAATGGGTTCCCTAAACAATGCTTGCACCGTTTAATTAAGGGTTAAGAAGACCCAGGAAGTAGTCTTTCACACGTTGGTTACTTTCCCAACTTAGCCCACAAATTTACTGTCAAGATAAAATTTAGCCAGAGGATTTCAACAGATTTCGTTGAGCATAAGAAATCAATGCTCTCTCCAAAAGACTACTTCACTTAGTAATTCTACGAATATAATTTTTTTTTATTTCCTTTTTTTTAAATTTTTTTTTAAACTGATTAAAGAAATTGAATATTTTCCTAGCCCTATAATTTTGCAATTTCCATAATAAATTGATTAATTTCCTAACTTGTATTGATTCCTTTCAGTAGAAGCCTTAAATTTATAATTTTAGTGTACAAAAATAATATAATTTAATACAAATATAAGCTTATAATTATATTTATGAGCGATATAAACTTCAGAACAAGAAAGGCTAAGAAAACATAACTTACGAGTTTTTTTGCCAGTGTAGTTTTATCCCCTTGTGGAAGATGTTCCTCCAACGCCAAGACTACACAGTTGGCAATGATGGTGAGTAAAACTGCGTATTCAAACGGAGTGGATATATTCATTAAGGAAAGCTAATGGTATCATAAAAATTAATTATGAAATTAAAAATTAAACAAATAAATAAATAAAGATGCAAAAAATGCATTAGAAAATGCAACTGACTCTCCACTGGTCATTTCAAGGATCACTGAAGTTTAAAATTATTTTGTTTAGTACTTTTAGAAAAAAATATGTACAACATTTTTCCATATTTTAGGAACATTGCCTTCCTCTCTTATTATAATGTTTAGTACTTAATATCCTTTACTTAAAGTTAAACTAGATAAAGTTGGGAATGATAATAAATTCATTGTTAAAATATCAATAACTGGACAAATGGACTAGGGCAAACATTTCATATTAATAAAATATAACATATCATGCAATGTGTTAGTACAATAATATAATATGTTAGTAATTTATATTTATATTATATATGTTAGTAACTTGTAGTTTATATTATGTTACCAAATATGTTAGTACTATAATATACATATAGATGCTTCTACCAAAGCAGTTCAAAACCAAACTGTCGAGCTTTCATAAGGGTACATACAACTTTTAAAATTATTAAATTTCAGAAAAATTTTCCTTAAAAACTTCCTCGCTTTATTCACCATTTTTTCAAAGTTTCTGGCATTTTTTGCCCATTTTTTCAATTCATCTAAAAAATATTACCCATCAACTATAAAGAATTTATAACAACCAAATCAACTATTCAAAATTTAAATATGCATGCGTGATCAATAATTAAAAAATTCTATATACAATTAAGACCTTCAAAATATTCATGTATACAGAAAACAACGTCTGAGCATATACATGCATTTATGTATTCTAAGCTAATTTATCTAATGATTAAATTTTTGTTTTCAAATCATAATAGTTAAGTGCCTGCATTCTATTAGCGACAGATTTTTCAAATAATGAAAAATGTCTTAAATTGGTTTTTATTGGGATTTAACAAATAAACTTGTATGCCACCAGTTAATTTCATCTTTTGTGACTGGGTAGTGCAAAAGTTTAAGGAACAGAGAGGGTTAATACCTATGTAATAATCAATAATTATGTCTTAATCTCTTAATTAATTAGAAAATAAAATAAAAAGTAGACATATATACAAAGTTTTTTTAACAGTAAACGTTCAAGAGGGGAGGGAAGAGAAGAATTTAAGTTCAATGATTTTTGAAAATTTAAGGAGTGAAGATGGCACCACTAAATTAAGATTCACTTATAATACTAAATACACAATTTAAAAAAAAAATTCAAAACTTTTGAAGAGTGAAAGTTTGTTATTCGAATTCTACTTGAACGTTTTCATTACGTGAAACTTTCTCTAACTAAACTTAAAAACTTGGGTTCGTTTACTTTATTTCCACATTTCATTAAAGTTCAATCAATACATTGACTACGATAAATTATCACAATTATTTATCACTAATTTCTGTTTTCCGCCCCACATCTCCCACTCCTTAAGCCCATTTCAAGCAGTAAAAAATATTCATTGGTCCAAACAAAGTGTAACTTAATTAAATATGGTATACTTAAATTACTGAAGAATATACCATGCAAATTATTCGCAAGGGCCAACTGGTAATATGTATTAGTGTTTGTTCTTAAGTGTTTATATATTATAATCATGTCTTAAATAATACCTAGTTTGAATTCTTGTATATTTATGGTCTAAGCCATTTTTTTTTTGTAGTCTAGATCTATTAATTTTTTAAGCATCAGATTGTTATTATTTTTAAAATTTATTTATTCCTTTTGTACATAATTTAAAAGTAGATACAATCATATATATTTCTCATGGTGGTCATGAAATCCATCATGCTAACGAATTGAATTATAAAAATGACACAAAAATAAATCAGTAAGAATACCATACCAGCAAATCGATAAAATTAAACTTTTTCATAAAAAAACTTGGGTCTCGTAAATTTGGCGGCTATTATAGCAAATGCCTATTTTGGAAGTAAAATAAATAAATACACTTTTTTATTAATTAACATATATATATATATATATATATATATACATATACATATACAAGGTAGTTACAAAAGTCCTTGTATATTAGTAGAGCTTTATTTCAGATTATATTGAATACTACTCTTCAAAGTAAAGAACATTGTTTTCAACTATTTTCACCCATCTTTCTGCCAGTAATTGGATTTGATGCCGGTACAACTCCTTTGGTTTTGAGGCAAAGAACTCTTCATATCCAATTTTTACGTCCTCAAAGATTATCAAAGATTCGACCTTTTAAAAAATGAGCCATTGATCTAAACAAACCATAATCTGCTGGTGCAATATCTGGGCTATACGCTGGATGAGGCAAAACGTTTATTCCTTGCAGGCCCGATAATTTTTCCTTGGTCAAATGAGAACGATGTAGGGGGGCATTGTCGTGTTGCAAAATGACTTGGTTCCTGTAGACCAAAGCGGGGTACTTTGCACTCAAAAGTGCATAAACTCTGTCTAGCTAGTCACAGTAAAGGTTTGAGTCCCTATTATGACCGATAAATCACTAGTAGTTGCATGTGGGCCCACTAGACATGCAATAGACACATTCGACAAGAACTTCATTATCAACGACCGATGGGCGACCTGATCTGGGTTGTGCGACAGTATTTCAATCTATAATTGACTCTCCTCTTACGGCACAAATTTCTTCGGCGGCTGCCTTTGCGCTTAAACTTTTTTTCATGTAATGTCTCAAAAGACCGTGAATAACGATTTTTTCTTCTGACATTGCACGTGCGTTTTAAAAATGTAAATGACTCCATAAAGCCAACTCATGTCACAAGGAATTAAAGGATTAGTCAAAGTAAACATTGACATAAGTAGCAGGAACAAAAACAATCTTATAGGATAATTATGAGAATCGGAATTAAGGGTTGTGTTCATGAACAAGGACTTTTGTAACAATCTAGTATATACATATGTACCATTTACTGTGCTTCCGCCTTAAGTTCAAATCCAAAAATTCTTTTTGTAATCTCGAGATTCTTTCTGCAAGAAACAAGAATTAAAAGTAACAAGAAAAATTATGAAGATTTGCAAAACAGTATGACGAAGCGGTTATAATCTATGCTGGTAGTTCATACTAGACCTGCATTTTAGTTTGGTTCTAACTATTGCCTTCCTGGTACGAAAAGCTACAATGACGCTATAAATCCATTTTATTAGTTTCCTCAGACCCAATTGGTTTTGTTCATATCCGTTTAGTAACAACATCACTAGACGTTAAAGTAAAATTCAAAACCAGTAATCTCGCGTGTGGAGTTCCACATGGTCTGGTACTATCTCTAGCATTTTTTCAATTTTTACTAATTAAATTTTGGGAACCAAGTACCACATTAACTGATTTTGCTGAAACAAAGAGTGTACTGAACGCCAGCAAGGCTGTGAAACAATCAGAAAATATTTGCAAAAGTATAGCCGAGGAGCTGAAAGAATAAATATAGATGTGAACCTAGACAAAACGAAGGATATAAGTTACTCGTTTCAAAAAAGGAAGAATAAACTCTAGATTACATTTAAAATAAAAAAACTACGAAAATAAACCTTATAAAAAAAAATCGTTTAACATTGAGACTTTAAACTGAAACTTGAGATAAATTATTTATTATTTACTTTAAGCCTGCCACTGCGCTTAGAGGTTGTTATATATAACAGTATAATTTGACAGACCCTATTAGATGGTACTCCATTTTTGCACAGTGGAAAAACTATAGAGCAGCTATGTTTTTATTCATAGTTTTTAGGTTTAAGGAATGCAGGTTTTTTTTTCTGCCATAGCCCCTTATTTCGCTTCTGAATACTTCATTGTCTGGAGATTCCCATTTTTCAGCAGATATGCATTTTAAGGAAGTCTATAATAGATATTCAATTATTATTAATGTTTTATACTTTCTAATTATTATTTAGGTGATGTGTTTCATTTTTTGTCGAACTTACCATCTAAAGCTAAAACTAAATTTTAATTTTCGAAACATTGTTGCCAACACGGGTTATTCCAGAAGGTATGAGTTCACTGGATTTGTTATTTGTTTTACATATTTTTTATTAACATTTTTAATGTAACATAATATATTTATGTATATTATGTCTAATTATAGATTGATTAGTACGCTGTGTCATGTAACAACCAGCATATAGATGTATATTTGGCCAGCAGTATTGCTAAATAAAGTATTTATCTCGTAAAAGTTTTTATTCCCTCTCGGTTAGGAATTCCACAACTCTTGGCATTTTCAATTTCTTATGGAGCCTCTATGCTTTCACTTTTTGCAATAACGTTCCTTTTACTATTCTTCGCAATACTCTATTTTGAAATAATTGTAAAAGCTTTTCTGTAGATTTAGCGAAAATGATGGTGTGCTATACAACAAGGCCGGACGTAAAATGATTTTATAAATTAAAGATTTTAAGCAGGAAGATGAGTTTTAGGCAGATAATAAATGATTAAGCCGGTATGTTTTAATTCTTACTGTTTTGATTTTTTTACGAAACTGTGCCGAAAACCTTAAATGTCTGTCAAACGTGATTCCAAGATAAAAGATACTTTTAAATAATCGGTTTACGCAATTATTTATTTTAAACTGTGATGGGAGAGTCTTCTTCCCTTTCTGGAACGAAAATATTATACCCTTCGTTTTATCTGGATTCGCATCTATCTTGAAATATTTCAATTCTTTCACTATTTGTTGACAAGCAGTTACCAATTATTTTACAACCTTGCTGGCTTTCAAGCAACTACTTGTGACGACAATGTCATCTGCAAAAGCTGTGGCATTCTGGTAATTGGTCCCAACAATTTTACCAGTAGAAATGGAAAACAATACAGAAACAATGGAAAACAATAAACAATACTACTGCGCCTCTTGGAACTCACACGCGAGATGTACGGGACCAGGAAAGTTCTACGGAAATCTTCACTGCCAAATAGCGGTCACTTAAAAATGATTCGCTGACCGAATAGTACTGGTTATTGTTACTGTTATCTAGGTTACCGTTACCCCAAGCGCTAAATTTATCAAGATCTTGCAGCTTTTTGATAGCGAGATGGAGTTAAGAAGGGCGACAGGAAAGGTATTTCTGGCAGTCATCACTGTACAGATAATGATTGGAATGAAGTGTTCAGTTAAGTAAGAGATGTATGTTGATGGAGGAGACAACAGGGGAGAAGGGTGAACCCTGTAGGACAGCACAGCAAAGCATAAGAGATTTTAAAGTGAGGGTGATTAGGAATGACTTCGAATTAGGGACATATGGATTTATGTGATTGAAACCATATAATACTGTATAGGACAGAGAAAAGACTCGACGCATTGAGAGAAATGATCAACTTTAAATCAAAGTAGTATGTATAAGAAAGTCCCAACGCCTTAAAGGAATAATATATTAATTCATAGCGTGATCCCGAATATTATTAATTTTGTAAGTAAAATATAGATCGATATATATAAGCGCATTACAAAATAAAACATTGGTTTTAAGTTTCATTTTAAAATGCGATGCTAGACAACTGATTCATTTCACTTCGGTGAAAGCACTGGTCGACAGGTCCTCTGGACTTCCTTGCTCCCCAAGTTGCCCCAACTAGGTCTCGGCAATACGACACTAATGACGCAGAATAATATTTGACTTGAAGACATGGCGACGGAGTGGGGAGCAGGTTCATTGAGAAGCGGTCTCCCATTGAACACCCCCACTCCAGCTACAGCCATAATCTCACAATCGATAACCACCCTCCCCTCTTTCCCCTCCGCCTCCACGTGTAGCAACTGCCGCCGATATTGCCATCGAGACCTTTTAGAAGCCGTCATAAAAAAATTCCGCTCAAAACATGTTCCTTGTGCTCCTTAGTACTTCGAATTTATTACCGGTTCTGCTAAGACCTTGGTTTTAATAACCCGTCAAAAATTTGTTTTCCTGTTATTAAATAATAATAGTAATCAAAATGGGTCGCTACATATTTTGTATCGGATCATCATTAATTAGATTTATAGAGATACCATTCTGCCCATTCAATTTATTCAGTCAATATCGTTCGCTATAAATTATTTTATAATTCATATTAACTTATTTTTATATAATTTGCATCTAAGTTTAGCATTTTTGAGTTTGAGTTGATTACGCCACCACTCACATGTGTGTGTATCTTAGGTTCAGTTATTATAGCAATATTAGAATGGCAGATATGATAATGTTCTTTGCAAATCTCATGAAATATACCAAACCAAAATAATGGGAGATTTTAATTTAGACGCCAAGTGAAATGAAAATGCATTTGATTTTCTTAAACACTATTTTAATCTGGACATGGCATCAACTAATCATCCACAATTTATATCAACAGTAAAAATAATTTTTTTTTTACTAAAAAATAAGCACACTAAGTAATTCTACGCCTTTAAAAACCCTCAGATACTTCTCTGTTCGATTTTTTTCTTGTTCCTTTTAATTATTGTTCTTTATATATTAATTTTTTTTTTGTACTTTTGTAATACCATTTTCGTTAGTTTATACCTTTTTGTACTCATCTTTCTGATCTGTTTTAGCCCTAAAGATAGCCTACATGGTTACACAAAACTACGTTTGGGCTGAAACATCGGTTTTTATATTAAACATACTGATTTCCTGATAATATTCGATTAGATCGATTTTATTGATGGAATGAATTTGGTGCCGCGAAAACAGCAGTTTTTTAAAAATAAATATAAATAATATATGAGGAAAGTTGATAATGTATATTATATAAATATAATATATGATAAAGTATTCTAAGGATATGGCCACTCAATGATGAAGCGGGTGTAGCGGCGGAGTGGGTTCTCCTCAGTGAGGATGAAGAGGGAGGTGGGCCCCCCCTTGGCGGGTGCTGGTGGCCCCATCGTCACCGGCCTCGTCGGACTGTAGTCACGAGCTCCGCGGGCCGCCGCCGCCTCTTGCGCCGCCGCCAACCTGAAAATATCAACAACTTTAGAAATTCAATACAAGAATTTGAAAGAAAAAAAAACACAAACAAAGATAAAATAATTATTGTTTAGGTTAAACACTAGCCCATGTGCTGGTAAAAGGGAAAATGCCCAATTTCTTAGACCACACATATGTACATCCGAGAATCCTACCATGTGGCATCAACTTGTTAATGTCAGGTCGGTTGACCATAGACCAGAGATCTGCTGTCCTTCTACCGGAAACCCTGTCAAGCTCCCTCATATATTCAACAGTTAACTGCTACCATATTCTTGGTCAGATGTCAATTGTATACTTTACAACTAAACCCTCAGGACAGCCTTCACAAGAAGTTCACATGAGCTTCCAAGAACTGCTCCTGCATAGACCATCCAAATGTATCCCTCCTTTACTCCTTCCAACTTCATCCCCTCTCCATTCTCATCCCTATAAAGTCTTTTCTAATTTTGCTAAATAGGTATTCCATATCAGAGTAAGCAATGATGTAAGATAGCTAAGATATTGTAACTTAGTTTATAAGAAGTATTATAAATGTCATTGTAACATTTTCTTCTATAATAAAAGTATATCTTGAGGACTGTTGTGTGTTCGTTAATTTGCAGATATTGTCGCATTCTCCAAGATCGAAGACAGCATTGGTCGTGGATCCGACAGTGAGGTTTGAGAATAACGACCTTGATTAGGCATGTGGGGTGGAATGGGAAAAGAAGGAAATTTATGAGAAGTGCATCCCTTTCCTAAAAGAGAAATTACGCGAGACCTTCGGAGAGAGAGAGAGAGAGTTCACCGCGAGAGCCCTCTGGTTTGCGTCTCGCGGAACGATCCCAAAAAGAACAAGGAGCTTTCTGGAAGACCTAGGTGTTAGCAATAGAGATGTTGCGATATTGGCCGAGAATATTATACTTGACTCTCTGGGGATTATTCACTATCACTTGTATGGTGGTTAATTGAGTCGATATTCGATATTTATTTATTATGATTATTGTTTTTTTATTTTTTCTTTAAGTATATTTGTTGCCATTGGTATTTAACCATTTCTTTTTATTTATTTATCTTGTACCAATTTGATGCTTAGGTGTGCTTGTCTAAAATATGAACATTTGATTAATTTTTAAGTAGTTTATTTTATTAGCTATTTGTTTTTTTCTTATTTTTTATTTGTAAAAAAAAAAATAAGCATTATTTCAAATATTATTTGAGGGTCACTGGAAAAGAGAAGTAAGGGATAGATTACAGAGTGAGGTCACAGAGTGAGATTTACAGCAAAGAAAAGGGGGGGGGAAGAATAGATATAATGTGGTAATGTAGCGATGAGGATAATGTATTTAGAGTTAAAATGAAAGAAAAAGGCAGCTTGCTGTAAATAAAGCATTTCTCTCTCGGCACAATTCGAAACACAGCCTTAAGCCACTCAATTGCCAATAAATAAATAACCAGTCAACGTTTCGCCAATTCAGGAATCATAACGACAGAAAAAGATAGGGTAACATAAATACTATCTCTATTTGGTTAGTCTCTTATTGTTGATGCGATATGTGCAGTCCTGATTCTGCATTCAAGTGATCCTATCTTTCTCTGTCCTAATGATATCTGGATTATTGAAACGTTTGCTGGAAATTTAAGAATCTTCCGATCCTATGATCTAATAAGAACAATATTTTGCTACCTTGGTTTGACCAGGATTTAATTGCACTAACCTTAGTTTTAAGAAAAACGAGTTTGAAAATATGAAGTGCTAAAACATTTTTCGTTATCAATAAATTTTATCAATTTTCTCATCATTACTTCACATCGTTTACGTTATCACGTTGCATCGTTGGTTTAGTAAAAAAAATATCGTATCTCTATTTTTATGTAGAGCTTGTTAGAATTATATATTTAATTCTAGAACTTTGGCAGATTAGTAAAATGGCTATTTCTTAATAGATCGCAGATATAGTTAGTTTTTCATGTGCATTAAAAAAAAAGTAGAATTAGAGGCACCAATAATCTCATTTTAGCCAAAAATGTCAGTTATAATCTTGTAAAACCAAGCTAGCGATTTGTCTGTAAAATCGATCTCGAAATACGGTGGAAGGATTTTTCTGACATTTTTAGAATAAGGGTTTTTGGTGTTCAGAAATCGACCAGCCTAATCCTTGACCCTCAGAAAAACTCTTATTTGCCAAAAAACCAAATAAGCCGATGGAAGAAACAAATTCGAATGAAAAAGACCGAAATGCGTGTAATTGAACCGAACTAACGTTCCGCGGCAATTTATTTCAGTAAAATCTCATTTAAAGATATATTTTTAAAAATAAACAATTTTATTTTCAATTTTATTGTCCCTCCATTTCTATTAAAATACGAATTTAAATATTTGACAGGTGCGAATAAAGAAATAAAGTTTAAAAAAAAATTGATATAAATCAATAGAAAATAAAATATTCTTTGGATGAATAAGAAAACAGGAAATTTTTATTCTGTTTTAAATTTCTCTAATAGTTATAAATTTCACATGCTATAAATGTTTACATCTTTATTGTATTAATATTGTCGTGTGCTTAATAAAATGTAAAAGTTTTGCGAAGTACATGACTGTTCATCTAACCATTGCATTTTGGTTTATTATTTTCAATAATGAAAATTTGTAATAGACCAAGAAACCTTCTTAAAATTTGAGTTTTACGTTTTAAAATACATAGAATACAAAAATCTAATGAAAAGAAAAATCGTCCATCCGCTACTTTTCTATAAGACGACTTATTTTTTTGAAATTTGGCTCCAAATTGACTGGTCGTCTCAGATTGATCCTCGTAACTCGAACTTTTCATCCATCATTTTGTTTAAAATGGCGGCCGATTTAAGGGTTCACAGCCCGAACCTCAGCGATATATAAAGAGAGAGGAATAGTATGAAGTGTTTTGGAATAATTTTTCAAAAACCTCAAAAATAAATTCTTAATCCTAATATTATTTTTTTTTATATTACTATTTGGAAATAATAAACCACGGTCTAATAATTTGTAGCGTTTTTTATTATAGTAAATTTGAAACAATATAATTATTTTAATTGCTAAAAATATACCATAAAAATACATAGAAGAAAAAAATTGTTTAATTATTTGGATTAACGTCTTTATATACTCCAACACCATACATCATATCGTCGTTTTAGAGGTTAAAGTGATCAACTACATTTTTGTGAAAATAAAAGGTTGTTACTATTTACCTGTGCCTACAAATAGTTATTGATAATTTCATAATTTTGTCAATAATGAAGCCTAAATTTGGTTCAGTCACAGGTAAATAACAACAAACTTTTATTTCCACAAAAATGCAGTTGATTACTTTTCCCACCAAACCGACGATATCATCTTTATTCATTTATTTATAGTTGAAAAGAATTATTATCGTGAAAAATTATCAGAAATTGTATGAATTAGAAATAACATGAAAGATCTTTACTTCCACTGGAAAAAGAAATGTAAGTAAGACTAAGGCGCGAGGGTAGATTAAGCCTGCAGTACTGATCAGTCGTGCATGTCTTGATCCAAACACAACTATAGGTACTATATACCCAAGCATTAAAATATTTCCGAAGTATTATATTACACTTAATATATCTATCTATATTTACTTTATTATGATGATAAATACTTATATTATACCTCTGTTAGAAACTTTGAAGTAATTTTTGATCAACGTCTGCTCAGAAATAGTCATATATCCCAAATTATCCAAAAATCTGTTGCAATCCTTAAACAGTTCCTACCTAAGATTTCGCGTTTCTATGCCCTCTAAAACTCGCCTACATCTTATTTTCCTCCACTTTGATTATGGCTGTCTTGTGTATGGCCGACTGTCTGGTAGACATGAGAAAAGACTGAAGAGACTAATGAATCGTATCATTAGATTCATCTTCGGAGATCCTAAAGCGCTCCATGTCTCCAGTAGGTATACCTAATTAACGCTGTTTTACCCTGTTTTCCGACAGCTATATCTAATTCCCATATGTCCTTTAGAACTAAAATGTCTCCTTACATTCTTAATCCTTTTGCCCCGTGTTTCTCTGTCAACTCTTTAAAAACGAGATCCCAGTCCAAAACACGTATCTCATAGAACTCCTAACTTCAAAAAGTTCTTTCTCATACGATTAATCTTGTTTTGGAATCTATTGCCCATTTCAGTTTCAAAAAACCTCACCATTAACTTCTTTAAACATCAATTATTTCTCCATCATATCAATTATCAATCTTTCGCATATACTCTTATGTAAGAATAAAGTTATATGTATGTTTATTTTATTTGTTTATTATTTTACTGTAAATTGGTTTAAACATTGCATACATAGATTTATAATTTGAATCATTACACATTCTTGTCTTTTATTTTATGTTTTTATTATTCTATAATTTAGTTATTTTATAAATATCATTATTACACAAAACGTGAGTTTTTTTTTTCCGCCTCGCTTGTATTATACACACAGGCGCGCGCGCGCGCGCGCACACACACACACACACATTATTATTATTATTTTTTGCAGCTTTGGTTTTAATACATTCTATAAATTATCATTTATTTATTTTTTATTATTAATATTATGATTGACAGGTTGAATTCGCTAAGGAAATCCAGTATATGTACAAAATTTGAAGGCTATATATAGGCCGTTTCGTTTGAAAGTTATAACCATTTTTTTCTTTTTCGTCGCACTCTGCGCTGTCACCCGGACTATGTTAGTTGATTTTAATGAACACTTTACAAACGGCCGAAAAAATAAAAATGAAGTAAGTTAAAGACTTACAGAAATAAATAAAACAACTGTATTATGGATTAACAAAAATAAATTTTCCTTATTTACGTTGTCGGGAGGGGGGGGGGATACCATGTATTAAATAAAAATCTGTAGCATTAACACAGAGATATTAATATCAAAATACATCATCACCCTAATTTCAAATACTAGTTACAAACTGATTGATTTTTTTTATTCTGACAGATTAGACTGCAAGGAGTGTAATCTGCAGAACTCCATAATTCTAAATTTTTTGAGAAAAAGTTTTTTTTTTATCTTTTTATTTTTATTTTTTATATACATGTTGTTGCTTTGGATATGTGTGCGCTAAAATTTTAATATTTGATTAGCTCTATAATTTTAGCAATTATATGAAAATCTTATATTAAGTTGACAAATGGTTAAATAATCACTGGAAAGGAAAATTGTGGGAAAAATTAGAAGGTAGTAAAACAGATTAAAATAAACAAAAGGGAGAAAAATATGTAATATAATCGAATGAAGATAAAATACTATGCAGATGAATAGTTAAAATGATAAGAAAATGCAATTAATATATATATATATATATATATATATATATATATATATATATATATATATATATATATATATTATGTCTGATTAAGGATTGATAAGTACTTTGTGTATTGTAGCCATTTGGACAGCATTACTGGTTAATGAAGCATTTCTCTCAAAATGTCTATAATTAATGATTTTTTATTTCTTTACTATATTAGGAGACTAGGCCAAAGATAATTTTTATTATTTTTATATATCTATGTTATTCTTAAGAAACTTTGTCCAAGAATAATTTTTTTCTTCTTTTAAAAAATTTCTTAAATATACCATCTTGTAATTTCTATTTGTTTCATTTGAACTCTTTTAAATTTCATTTGAACTTTAAGATATACAGCGATGGGCTCTATTTTCCATTAAAAAATTAGGCTACATAGTATATTTTAATATTAGTAGTCTACATTAATATTACGTAGTCTAATTAAAACAAAAAGTTAACAAGTTTGTTAGATAACATAAATACTTCAATTTCTTGCAATGGATGTAGGCGCCAATTATTAAATACCACAGTAAGGAAGAAATGAAATGATAATCCATAAAAAAATATACGTAGCTGTTAATTAAAAAAAACAAAAACAAGAATGTATGCATAAGTAAAAAACATGCACGTGGTTTACATTTGTGAAAAAACATTGGGCAGCGATTGAATATCCTTTGTTTTTCTCCAATGATGTTTTTTCTCAATTACAATAAATTTGTTTATTATTGAAATGAACGCGAAAAATAGAACAAAAATGGGTTTAATTTTAAATTTGAATTGTTTTTATTATTTTTTTGAAGCTGAATCACGTAGAATAAGTGTGCACGACGAGTGTGACCTGAATATTAAAAAAAGAAGAAGTTTTAATATAAATAAACCATATTTGAAAGAGTGTGGGGTGGAAGACGGGTAGGGGTGGGTAGAGGTGGATGGAAGAATCCAGGACTGCTCCCACAAAAACAGATGCGATGGGTGGAGTGATAGGGAATAGGCCGGCCGGAAGAGGACGGCTCTCCGATAAGGGGCAGGATGCTTCCCTATCAGCCTAGGCTCTTTTTGACAGCAGTTGTAGATAATTATGTTGTTGATTATTGTGTAGTTGTTGCATTGTCAACAGCACCAGAGAAGAGGGAATGCCATTGGACACTCGTATGTCATTTATTCTCCATTGCATTTATTTGAAGTGAGATTCCTTTAATCTTATTTCCATTGAAAATAACTTAAGTCAAACAATTTTTTTTTTTTTAATCTCACATTTTTTGAGTTTCAATATCAGTTATTATTATTCTGATATTTTTGTACTTATTCTGAATTTTTAAAGCATCAACTGCGAATAGACACTATAATATATAAAATATAATTATATATATATATATATATATATATATATATATATATATATATATATATATATATATATATATATATATATATATATATTATAAATATATCACCATATTCTCTTGAAGACTGAACAATATAGTCAGCAAAAGGGAATAAGCTAATAAGATTCATTTTTCTACATAGAAAGATTTATTTTTTACATGTTTTGTTTCTATGGTTATTTTGTTTCCATTTATTTTACTGGTTTTTAAGAAGTTCAAGACCTAGTACACTAGTAAGATATTCTTATGGCGCATTCACAATTTAACAAATAAACAAGACTTACAGTGTTAAAGTATGAGCATTGGGGGCAGAAAAACAATAGCTTATAAATCATGTTATTAATCAGTTAGCTCTTACCTACGAAATAACCAAAAGAGAAATCGGCAGAATTATTTAGCACATTATCAAAGTCCTTTGTCAAAACTAAGTTTTGCTTATAGTTAACAAACAGAAAAATGTTTCTGCATAGCGTAATTTTAATAAGTGTGCTATGACCCTGTTTTCACTTACACATTATAATGAAATACGGTAGACGAATAAAAAAAATTAAAAAAATTGATGGAGAGAAGTTAAAGACGTGTGACATTATTTTAATAAAAAAACGAGATTTTACTCGGGTTTCAAACATTTATTTTTAACAGAATAGCTCAGCCTAAGCTAAGAATCTGAAAAGATAATTCGAATAATCAATCGAAATAAATATATTAAATAATTGAATAATATTGAATAAAATATTCAAATATATATTCCTGGGGGTTTGAAAAGTTATACGTAATGCTTATAATACAACGATCGGAAATTAATTGCATATAAGCAATTACGAAATAGGGACAGATAAATTTAAGAAATGAACCTAATTTTTACATTTACAATAAGATTTTTTGTTAAATTTAGAGAATTGAATAAATTATTGAATTTTCAAAAGTATATAAGGCAAATAGAAGCGATAAATGATCGCACCATAATTTATCAGATATTTGTGACAAGTCTTAATAAAAGTGAAGCTGAAACTTTGTGCGCTTAAAAATAGATCAATCAATTTTAAATTCTCAGTCGTAGCAAAGTTCACTAAACACAGGTTGGTGGAATGAGGCTATAGGGTCAACCATAGCGTGCAAGACAGCTTCCTATATTTGAAGCACAAATGGGGCAACATTTTCTATTATTAGACGGTTCTTAATGCCACTGATTTTTGCCATGTGTCAATATTTTCGTTTATATTTCACGTTTTATTACCATTGTGGCGACTGATGAAAGATAAGTTGAAATCAGTATTTTTTATTTCTTTTCTTTTAAAATATAAACTAAAGTTGAATCGAAGTTCATAAGAATAATAATATTGTGTCCTTATCTTGGAAATAATATGGGGGAGGGGCATATTATTTTTTTCAGGCCGTGGCTACATTGGCCGGAAATAATTCTACTTACACGCGTGGTGTATCGTGTTCTATAAAAAATTGAACCTTTTTAATCAAAATTATTTGTAATGTTTTTAATATATTATATTTGTTGGTTCATTTGGGGTTTGAAATCCTTATACACTGCAACTAGGGCAGAAAGGGTGTGTTATCCTAAAATTAAATAACTTATTCTAGCCTGAGTAGGAAGGTCAAGATTTATTTCCAATCAAATTAATTCAAATCCGCTCAGTTCGCCGCAATGTGATTTTGGCAAAAAAATCAGAATCCATACTTAAGTTGAGAATTATTCTTTACATATAAATATGTATAATGAAAACAATTGAACGCCATGATTTAGTTCTCAATTATTTTTTATAGTCATCATCATCAAAAAAAAATAATTCATAATATCATTTTTTGTATTTTGCAATTGTTTCAAATTAATGTTCCGAATAATAATAAAACGGTTTGAAATAATAAAGTAAAATAATAATATGATACCTATTTTTATTTTATTTTTTACCTTTATTATTTTGAAACAGGTACAGTTTGGTATTTATCTCTGAAGTAAAATAAATGGAAATATTCGTGAAATACACTTTTCTTTAAGTTATTCATTGAATAAGAATTGGGATTCGGAAATATTTAAAAAAATAATCAAATTATAGATTAAGACTAAAACAGAATTACTGTTAATCCTTAAATTAATTTATGTATAAAATTTTTAAATATAATTCTTAATTATCAATAATACATTATTAATATATTGCAACGTTTCAGCATTTTTTTAAAATAATGGCTTTTTTTTAAACTTGTTTTATTTTGTTTTTCAAAAAAAAAATTGTAGACTATGGTAATAAAAAAAAAAGACGACCGAAACGTTACAATATAATCATAATATATTGAAAATAAACAAAAATTAAACAATTTTATTAATAAATTAATTTGGGGATTATTAGTTTCGTTTTCGATTTATCCATAATTGATTGATTTTTAAAAATGGGACACCTGTCTTAATCCGTTTTCGAGATATGATTTTTTAAGGGATTTTCAAGAAAATAACTGTGGTTGCAGGTATCTAACGGTTTTGTCCTTCCAACCTCAATATATCTTCGAAATTAGACTAGCTTCGCAAAGTATGGTATATCGTTGGCGAGCTGATTTAATGAAGCAACTTTTATGAATTCTCTAAGGTCGTTGCTGGAAAATTCTTTCCGTGTGATTCAACCAAGTATTTTTAAAAATTATTCGTTTTTACTTGTTAACTTTGCTTTGGCTGCTATCAACTGACAAAGATATATTTCTCTGCAAATTGGTTGCTATCTTATAGGAAATTCGTCGTAGATTCTAAAAATGATGGCAGAAGTTGAGAAATATTCAGTTGCAGTAAAGATATTTGAAATTTTATTTTAAATAAAGTGTTTTCTCGGAAAATCCCTTTGAAAAATCATATCTCGAAAACGGATTGAGATAAGAAAACTCGGTTGGCGGCACTGGTCTACATTTTTGATAAAATATCCCTCTCTTAATTACTTAAATTTCCTTCTGAGACAACCTATATGGCAAAGCTTTTTAGATTAAGAAAAGCCAAGATGCATGTGCTTTTGTAGTATTAACTTTTAGGAGGCCAATATTCACTGCTCACTGCTTAAAAACACATTGATACTTAACAAAAAATAATGTATCATCTATATTAATTTATTAGGTTCTTCTTCTTCAGTGGCGCTACAGACCGGTGGCGCTGGCCTCCTGAATGAGTCTTCGCCAGCTGGCTCGATCTTGTGCGGCTGTTTTCCAGTTTCATACATTCAGTAGGGCCAAAGCATCCTTAGCAACAGCGTCCTCCCATCTGAGTCTTGGTCTGCCTCTACCTCTCAGGTACTCCCCTCCAATAACGTCTTGGGAATCTGGACATGACCATTCTGGCGACATGGCCGGCCCACCTCTCGTATACTCGCCCACGAGCTCGTATACTTCATTATTATGCCGTCTTCTCCACTGGTCCCCTTGTTTAATAGGCCCAAAAATCCTCCGTAATATTTTTCTTTCGAAAATAAGGATTTCTTTTTCTTCTTTGGCTGTCAAAGTCCATGTTTCGGATCCATGAGTAAGGACCGGGCTTATAAGCGTTTTGTAAATTAGGCACTTGGTTCGTCGAGAGATTATGGGCTTACCGAGATGATTCCTTAAGCCAAAATAGCATATGTTAGCCATCATCAGTCTCTGGCTTGTTTCCATCATAAGCTTATTTGTAGAGCAAACAACTGATCCTAGGTACTTGAACTGGTCTACGCTTTGGAAGCTGAACGAACCAATAACTAAGGGTTCTTTTGACGCATTTCTATCACTCTGGCCAACTCTCATGTACTTAGTCTTTTCTTCATTTATAGTCATGCCCATGTCTGCAGCGGCTTCTATTAGATTCAGAAATTTATTAGCTAACAGTAACAATAAAATTTATGAGAAAAATAAATTTGCTGTTGAACTTGGATTGATTTCGACATTAAAATAAAACATTATTTATTTGACCCAGAGGTGAAACTAAGGTTTATTCTCATGTTATGTTGTTTAAACAATCATCAATAACTAGTAAAATAACAGGAAAAAAAATGACGTAAATATGCTAAAGAAATCGAAGTTTAAGATTAAGGCGGCGAGAGTAGATTAAACCTGCTTTACCGATCAGTCGGGCATGACCTTATCAGACATGAAGGGGCAAATGAATCAATGAAGGAAGAAATATTAAATATAGTAAGCCTTAATATTCCTGAATAATTATATATATATGTTTTTTGAGGATATCGAGGTTCAGTCACTAAATATACAGAGTGCGGCAGAGTAAATAAAGAGTGATTTTGAAAAGGCTGTAAAAAAACTCATTAATTTTTCCAAATTGTATTTTACCACCTTAAATTACATTAAAAAACTTTAAGAAAATTTAATTAACAAGGGTAGTGGACGATGCGTCCTTCGCCAATTTTGATAAACAATTTTTGGATGATTCTATATTGAAAAAAAGTCGACATATATACAATCACTTCGTCCAATGGGTTCTAGGAGCAGAGAAAAAAACAAAAAAACAAACACATTGAAACTGCTTTATTTTATATCTCGAGATTGAAAAATCATATCGACATGGTTTTTCCACCAAATCATTTGTTTTTTTAGAGTATATTAAAGGACAAATTTAAACATTAAAAATAATTGTTTTTTGGTCAAATAAATCTAAAAAAGTGTTTAAATCATTAAGTAAACTAGCCTTAAAGATTTTTTCACCGCATAAATTATGGAAGATTTTGATCCAAGCAAAGCTTCGATTCTAGGTTCAGGAGAATCTCATGTGACACACACAGTCTCTATAAAAGTGTGTATAGGTTGTCCTCCATCTGCGTATGATCCTGATCCTTCAATAGGTTGGAATGGGAAAAATTCCTGGCGGTTGAGCGTGAATGACCATATCTCTCCTCTTAGTATAACCGTTGGCCAAGAAACATTGCTCCTTATCAAGTACAGAATACAAAACCCTAATAGTAGTACGGGTGTTATTTCAATTATTATTATACAGATATAGATATGGAATTAACAAAGGGTGCTGAATTAATATAAATGGCTAGTTTATTTTTAAATGGTTAATATTAATTTTAAGGATAAAGGTAAAACTACATGATCGGATATAGTATATGTAACGAATTTGTATTGTCACTATGTTTTCTGTGTATAGGCAAAGACTCTTTGTATGGAGATAGTTCCGAAAATAAATCTATCTATAACTTCTATAAAATTCATCTATCCATCTACTTTCTCCATTTATAGATACCCGATGAATTTCAACAATAAAACAGTACAAAATAAAAAGTATTCAATAAGATAATAAACACTAACAAACAATAGTTTATTAATTAGTTGTCCGTACATTCTGCAGCTGTTGAGTAATATTTTATTTTCATGTTAAGGGCGAGTAATATTAAGTAACTTATTCGTACTAAGAACAAAGTTAAAAAATATAGCAGCAGGAAGAAACAGAAGAAGCACGTGAAGACGAGAGCGATAAATCAGAAGTGAAATAGAATACGGGTATGGAATTGGTTGCCGAGGGAGCCAAGGGCTGCATATCACGGCACCACTACCAGATACAGATACATATCTACAAATGAGGTAGGATCTCGTCTCCTTGTTAGTGTCTCCTCTTCGTTACGTCACGGCACTCTGTTATATTGCCTAGTCTGGATTTTATCTTAGATAGTGACCAACTCGCAATGTTGATAGGTGTTTGATGTACAAGTAGTCATGATTTGAGCATTGAAGACATTAATTTAATCAGGATTGAAATTGAAAATAATGCAATGCTAAAACATAAATTTGTGGATTAACAAAAAAAAAGAAAAGAAAAAAAGCAGTGGTAAGTGATTCTATTTTACTTATATAAAAAAATACATTTTTTTAGACTTCATTTTTTGATATAGACCTACCAATAACAAATATTGACAAACAGAGAGAACAGTGGTATCTAATAAATTCTTCTAATAATAAAATTCTTCCTAAGAACTTTTGGAAAACAAAAAGGGATCGAGTTAGGAATGACAGGATCAAGGAGGAACTGAAAGGAAGAGTACTCAATCAAGGAAAATATTGAGATAAGCAGTTAAGATGGTTCGGGCACATCTGCAGGATGGTGAGGGACAGAGAATATCATCAACGAAATGGAAAAGTTAGTAAGAGCCTGGTGGTAAAACATTAAAAGAAATAAAATATCTTATCAAAGATAGAGAGGTCTAGCAGTCCTGGCTGGATATGCTCCCATGCCGAAAGGCTCTGAAAGAGGACGGGAAAGAAGAAGAAAAACAGGGAATATTATGGCAGAAAACTGAGAATCCATTAATATGAAATGAGAGGCAAGAGGAAATGTTTTTACCCAGTCACCTCTTCCTGTACTGATATCACAGTTTCTTTTTAGTCAGAAGATAACTCATCCAGAAGTTTTTCTGCCTCCCCGGGACAGAGGATTGTGGCCTTGTCTTGTCTGACTATGTTAGTATGTCATTGTAAAAGTATGCCTTGTAATTAAGTTGGCAGGTACTTGTAGTTTGTGGTATGTGCTCTAACAGTTTTCATGTCAAGTTCTGTATGAAAAGTTATTTTGATAACATACCATAGTGCTTATGGCTATTGCCCTAAAAGTTTTCAAATGAAAAATTTGAAGTTAATGCATGTGGGTATTTTGAGCTGTTCCGTCGGTCTATTATGCGAATTGTGATCAATCAATGCTTACGATTCTTTTTTAATTTATTGAAAATTTCTGATATTTTCACAGAGTAACTCTTGAATGTTTTTTAAAAAAATATATCACGAATTCGCCGAAATTATTTTTTTTGCTCATAGTTTATTTGTATTGCCTTGAACGAGTTAATAACAATTCTTATTAGAATAATTTAAACTTTACGCATTCAAAGAAAAAGTATTTAATTATTATATCCAGCTAACTGTAGATCATGTAAATTGGGCTACTTAATACATACCTAACAAAAAAACGTCCGGGCTGTGACAGTTGATATTATTATTATTGCACATAACAACAATTGCCTCATTAACAGCTAATTGCTAAATTAGTTCTAGACTGAGCCTATTGTTATTTATTCTCTAATTTCGAAAAAAAAAAAAAAAAAAAAATGGTTTCAGGATAAAATCCGAAATAAAATGTACCCAGAACTATTTTACTCAAATGCTCAAAGGCCACCAGCATTATATTATTTTAGTTATGCCCCCAAGTAAGTCAGGTTAGTTTAAATCCAAGACTAAATTAACTCTAGACTCAGTAAATGGTCCAGAGGAAGTTATAAGACTTAATTTATACAAAGTTGTTTCAAGAAGTTTGTTGATATTATGATGATGATTTTTCATTCCGATATTTTATGATAATGAGGATTATATCGGGGTATATTTCTTTGAAAATATTTTAAACCGCTTAGTGGGCAATAAATCAATGTTCCGACAGTGCCAACAAATTATACAGAAATATTTTTAGTTTTCTAATGGGCAAAAAAATTTAGACGAATACGGAATTGAACTGTCAATACAAGAGATTATTTCTCAGCAAAAATGGAATTTTTATTGTTTAGAAATTTCACCACGCATTAATTCAACGTTTCGGGGTTTTGTTCCATTCTAAGAAGAAAACATTTATTATTCCCCATATATCACTTTAATTTGATATATCAAATTAATTTGATCATATATTCACTTCTAATTTGTCAAAATTGTAATTCATAAAAACTATTTCGTCATTTAGAAGCGTATTGATATTATAAAACAATAACTTATTTTCGGTAAAAGACACTCCACATACTTTTGATGGATAAAAATGGCGACGGGTTAGGAGTGAATATTGCCAACTATGGATTTTTCATTAAATTAAAGTGATAAATGTGGAACATTTAATAATTGACGTAGAAAAAGAAATCTTCTATTTTTTATTACTTATTAATTGAATGGATTGATTATTATTTCAATAAAATTAAAGTTAATATTAATAAATATCTAAAAATAATATTAATTTTATATTATAAAACTGATTATTACGTAATACACACGCGTTACATAGAATGTTAATAAGAATGAAGTTAAGAAAACAATATGTTTTATTTCATTTATGTTTTTTGTTAATATCTGTTATTCCATTGAAAAGAGTAAAATTACAGTTCCACTTTTTTTTCGCTTTATTTATTTATTGTTTCGTTTCATTGAATTTTAATATTTTATTATTATAATAAGAAATTTATAAAATTTACAATTGAAAAAGTTTGTATATCTCGGCGATATTAATTTTTATTTTAAACGCATCCACCGCAATATGAGAATTTAAATAAATAAAGATACATATTATATCTCGTTAGGAATGTTATTAAAATTCTTAAAAGAAAATAATATAAAAATGAAATGCCTGATTGAATAGAGACGGAAACAAATTTTAATTAGCAGTTGAAACTATAATTGCTAACATTGAATAACAGATAATTTATTTAATAAAAAAACTGCTATTTCACAGATTATGAATTTATATTTTATTATTTTAGGGTGGCGAAAATTCCTTATTGAGTCAATTTAAAAAAAAAAAATTAAAGTAAATTTGAAAAAGGGAAAAATAGTTATATAATTATAAATATTTCTTAAATGGATGTTGATAAATAATTGAATAAGATCCTGTCTATCGACAGGGGTGCTAAGTTAAACGACTCAGCAGCGATATATTTTTAGTAATGACGTAACCTGGGAAATAAATCCACTCGACCTACCTTGGAACAAAGAATACCCTGAAGAAGAGGTATGATACAACATTGTGAAAGGGCATCGGTTATTGTGACGCAATAACCCGCCCGGACGCTACTGAACTGAGGAGGCGAACTCTGGTCAACGACTTGGAAGGCATTAATGATGAGTTGGGTCACGCGAGGGTTCATTGTCAGGGTTCTCCGGCTTCCTATTATCCATACATCTTTCTATCATTGTTATTTGTCAACTTATTTTGGGATAACAGTCGTTTATTCTGGATAAAATGCATGTTCATACGGCAGTGATACGCTACAAAAATTGATAAAAAAAATATCATTTGTGGACCCCAGATGACTTCCTTGTACGCCTATTAAACTAAAAATTGGTGGATAAAAAAAAAAAGAAGAAAAAGCGGGAATTAAAAAATAAAACAGTTTCAGGTAAAATACCACTTTCGGTTGGCTAATTTTATCCAAAATCAAGCATGTTATTCATATTGAAAGCCTAATATACCAAATTTGAGATGTTTTACATTATATTTTAACATAATTTTTGATGAAAGTTCATTATGACCTACAAGTAAATTACCATTTACAATAGGCAAATATATATACCAAAATCCAATAGTTGATCTATATTGACATAGAAGCCTTATATAGCAAATTTGAGAAGTTTTACATTATATTTTAATATAATTTTTGATGAAAGTTTATTATAACCTTCAACTAAAGTACCAATTCCGGTTTTCCAATCCAATTTTAACTAAAATGTAAAATGTTATTTATATTAATTTATAATCATAGAAATAGACTATAAACTGGAAGACTTTTAACTTATTAATTATTAAAACTTGTGGACATTTTTATTTCCTTCATCTTCCATTATTTATTTATCCATTATTTTTATCCAACTCCACTGACCCTCTTCTACACCAATTCAGCTTCAACGTTTCGGGTATAACGTTCAAAAATATAATAAAGTTGTCTCCTACAATGCCCATAATAAATCCATAACCACAGTTATTTTATCAAATTATAAAATAATCATTATTTTGTTTTCACTAAATTAAAATAATTAGTAGGATGCATGCCATTCTGTTGCAATGTTGCATTGAACTGCTGTAATGTAATATTGCAACAGAATGATATGCTCTTACTAATCATTTTAATTAAAACAAAATAATGATTATTTTCTAATTAAACAAAATAACGATGGTTATGGATTGATTATGGACATTGTAGGAGTCAACTTTGATATATTTTTGAATATGGAGCAATACCCCGAAACGTTGATGCTGAAATGATGTAGAAGAAGATCAGTGGAGTTGTAAAGGAAGAAAAAGGAAATAAAAATGTTCACAAGTTTTAATAATTATTACTTTATAAGTCTTTTATACCAAATTTGAGAGGTTATGCATTACATTTTAATATCATGTAGTGACCAAAGAGGGAGGTGCACAACTAGATGTTACAGCAATCCCAAATACAAAATTTCAACTTTCTACGGCTAACCGTTTTGAGTTATGAGAAATACGAGATGGATCGTATGGATACAAGATCCATACGATATGAGGGAGCGTACCGACGTCAGGATAGAAATTATTCACCATGGATTCAGGGATGGTTCATTCATGATGGATATTACGGTTGAATTGAAAATTTTCGGTATTACGATACTTTCTTTACTGCCTAGAAGGAAATGAAAAGGTGAGCAAAAGACCTTAAATGCAACAAACATTTTGAGTTATTTAAGCTGTTGGAACACTTTGCGGATTAACCTTAAACGAATTAAATTTAACAAATTTCATTCTTTAATATCAAATTCATAATTCCATATTAAAGAATGAATTTCATAATTAAAAATTCATTAGACCTGACACTTGACAGAAGAATGATATGGGTCCCAAACATCAAGAACAAACAAAAAACGCTAAATCAAAGACTAAAACTATTATTTTCACTTCTTTCAAGACGTTCAAAATGGAAACTTAGACATAAATTGAATACTTACACTTACTTATTCAAGCCCAGCTGTACCTACGCATCACAGATATACGGGACAGCCAAAAAAACACATGGACAAAAACTTCAAATTTTTCAGACAAAAACTTGTATGACTATCGCCAAAGCTCCTTGGTACATCAGCAACATTACGTTACATACAGACCTCAATATGCCTGCAGTTGACGAACACACGGACCCACTACTAACGATTTCACGATAACTTACACGGACATCCTACCACACTCATACCAGACATGGCGATAACCAACATGCCTGACAACACTCGCAGAAGGCTGAAGAGGAGCTGGATGAGGGATCTCCTAGCTTAACTATATCCGACCATCACGACAGGAAGAGGTGTCGCTGGGTACTACTGATTATCATGCCTTGTTAACATGTTCTTTGCCAACACATTCACTGGTTGTCTCATCGACAGGTGTGAATTTAAAAAAAAAATCATTAGGACAATTTCTTTAAATAGCAAAACGCATTTTATATATATTTCTGGATTTGATGGAGGTAGAAAAATGAGAAAAAAATAAGGCTTACAAATATTCAAGTATTAAGCTTGGTAAGATTGCTAAAAACATCAAAACGCTCTTAAAACAATATTTTTTGGGGGGATGGAAGGGGAGGGGACAGAAACATTAGTTTTCTCAAAATCTGAGGTCAGATTTTAATTCCCACTAAAAAAAAAAACCCAGTTTATTTCTAATTTTTATGAAAATCGAAAAACGAAGTTTTTCGCTAAAAAGTCGTCCGACCATAACCTTTGAGGGTTTTTTCAAAATAGCTTTACATGGTTCTTCTGCTCCACATGCACATAGCAGGAACAAAATTTTACATAAATTTACACCATGATGTAAGGTATTTAAAAAAAAAATATTAATTTTTCTAGGATGAGTAGAAATAAGTTTTTGGGAGCAAAAACCACAACCTTGTTTTTTCATTTTTAAACAGGTTTTTCACTGTGCAATGTAGGTCCGAAAATATATATGTTTTATTCGTTAGTTTATATTTTCAAACGTGCATTTAACCTTTGAATTCGGTCAGCATATTTAGAAATTATAGCTAAATATGTAAATTGTCATAAATCCTAGTCACTCTTGAAGGAAGTGTTTATATTTCTCATTATCAGAGACTATTATAAATAAAGGAGCATTCCGTTATTAGAGAAATGACATGAAAAAATCTTTATACATATTTGTTATTTCGTTTTGGACATTTTGGTACTAAAATCATTTTTCTACCTTCATCAGAACCAGAGATATAAAATAAATTGTGTTTTGAGTACAAAACAGTTAGGAAAGTATTCCTATTTTTCCGAGGCTCCTGGACTCTTCTGCACATATTTTAGGCCCAGATTCACTTAAAAAATTGTCATCAAAATCTAGAAGATACCGGTGGGATCCTCTCATACGATTAATACAATTTACGAATAGTGCAATGTTTACATGGCTAGAATATTTTGAAAATCTTAATTCTACATAAATACAAGAAATAATTATTTAAATGCTAATGTAGATGAATTTTTTGAGATATATTGACGAAAAAATAGAATTATTGAATTAAATGTATCAATTTGTGAACAAAAGTGGTGACCATGTTTTAAAATATTAATACCTGAATGAAAAAAAAAAATATTATGCAAATATATAAGTAGTAGTTTTATTCCAAATTATAATTAGTTGTTAATAAAATCTAACATATTATCTGATATCTGTCCTCTCGTTAATGCAATCCTTTTTTATTCTATTAATATTTGACTTATTAAAATGTGTAGGCATACAGAAACTTAGGCACATAAATAGTAATGATGAAACCGTGGAAAACAGATGGAATAATTTTCTCGTATCAGAATAAAAGAAAAAAAGAAATTAACAGCCTAGTTTACAGTCGACAATCTGCAGAGATCTATCTCAAGAAAAATAGTATACCTCGGTATAGACATCGACAGACATTTAATTTTTGCAAACTACTTTAGAAAAAATCTGGCTACTTTTAGAACAAAAACATAACAATTGGTTCCCCTCCTTACATTATCATACTTAAGGCTACGACTTAAGATATTAATTTACAATAGTGTCATTCGGCCGGCTATGTTGTGTAGTGCACCAATGTCTCTAACATTACCCCTCATGAAGCGAAAGTGCTGCAACAATTCCATAACGAATTATTTGCCAATACACTTCCCTCTGGAAAGAAAAAAGCAACTAAGTTTCAAAGCACTCTAGAACTACCGGCAGTGGAACAATTCATAACGCGATGCCATGTCAATTTTTTTGATTCTTTGAAACATCTGGATTGCTCAGGTATTTGATAGCATACCTCCACCAGCACCAAAACGATGTCAGGATAAAACATGAATATAAAGAAATTTCACAATCAGAAATTGAAGACGTTAATGGTATTTCTTGATAATATAAATTATTGTCTTAAAATGTATCCAGGATACAGAAGAAGGATAAAAGGTAATAAATAAATTGAACAAGAAGTAAATAAAATAGAGATTGGGAAAAAAAAAACTGCAGCCTGATAGATGCTCTTATCTATTATAATCTGCCGTTGTGATACCAATGAATCTGTTATGTATAGCCATTATATGAAAAAACGAATAAAACAGAATATTTCAGAAATTGTAGTGACATTAGTTTAAATTTGTAGAAAAAATATTAAGTCAGATGATGTCTGTTACGTTATTGATTTCATTTAACAAAATCCAGATCTTGTTTTAAAATTTAAAGAATATTATAGCATACTCAGAAAATTTAAAAAACCCACTGGAAGAGAAAGAAGAAAAATAGGACTCTATACTACATCAAAACTAACCAAGTGCTATAAAAAAAAAATGCAAAAAACCTTGGATATGAAACCTCATATCCCATTTATTAAGAATACAGAAACTTAAAAGCAAGACGACTATCCATCAGAATCATTGATAAACATAGCTGAAACTGGTGCAAAGATTGGCGTACCTACAGATCATATTAAGCCATTTAGCTTCTCGTATTTTAAAAGTACTTGGCAATAAAATTTACAATCACATTTCTCAAAATCTTGTAGTGGATTTAAAATGTGATCATTCAGAATACAAACCGAAATTTTCGCCACCTGATTTTTTCCAGGAAGGTTTAAGCGGAAGGAGCTCAGTTGTCGTAAAATTACATATCATCGGCAACAATCTATATATAAATGGTACGAGGTACAACTAGATCTTGCAGGAACACACACAGATTAAATAAGCTAATGAAAAAGCAACATATATTATAGAAATAATATCCTGAATAAATTTATTCATCCCACACATTGATAATCCAGTCTCTATCAGCTTCAAACTGCCGTTGACGACGGTCGATGGAAATGTGTACGATTTTATTACACAAACAGCGCTGAGTGGGAAAAATAGAGGGAAGAAGGTGTATCTTGATAAATAAGCAATAGCGATATCTTAAATGATGTATTGATAAATTTCGATCAACTAGTTTTGTGTTTGCGACAGCCCGCTAGTTGAGCGTGAATGCTGTATTGCATCATGCACTTATATATCCGTATGTGATAAAACAGTACTTTACTTTTATGTAGCGAGCCCAAGACTCTGCATGAGTTGTACTGGTATTTGCGCTAGTATTAGTGGAGGAGGGGAGGGAAGGGGTCTAGTCCGGCAAGTGAGCCTTGTGGTCCATTTTGCCAACCCCTGACGGCTGCCTAATGGTCGCCGCCCCATACTATCCCGAGAGAGTGTCAAGATTCATTTCTCGGGACCGCTGCGAAATAAATATTAACTGACACAGGTGGGAATCGAACCTACAACATTCTGGACCGGACACCCATGTCCCAACTTGGTTCGGCCTCCTTCATGGGTAGTCGTGCGAATTGACCAATGATAAATATATTGGGGAACGGGCACTCCATGAAGGCAATGAGTTGGTATCCCTGATAAATAAAATAAAGTAAAAACAAGATAAAATTTTATAACGTCAGTCTTTTTGTCTCGAGATTGTGGACAACAGTTTTATGTTGCTAAAAACCTGTTTGCTGCTCTAAATAACAACAATATGAAGTTTGGTCTAAATTTGTTTAGCCGTTTTTCTTTGAAAAGCGAACAAAACATCTAGTTTTTAGTCCCTACGTCATTTTTAAAGTTGGTCAATGGGAGGTATATATCGCTCAAAACCTACTTACGGCTGTATATATCAACGGATAAAAAGTTTCGTAGAAATCAATTCAGCCGTTTACTTCGGAAAAGCGGACAAAAAAAAAACCTAACAATTTACGCGTTGTTTCTAAAGTCCGCCTTACATGTTCAATATTATTTAACGTGGCATATATATCACACGTGTCAATATTATTGTTATAATATACCCCTCAGGCGTTCAATGCATTGACAAAATTCGATATTGAATCAATAATATTGACCGTGGAAAGCGGGCTTAAGATATGAACTGTGAGTAAATGACAAAGTATATTTATTAACAACCCTATAAATAACAACACAGTGTTGTTGGCGACTTTGAGTTGATGTCGCCGACAATGATCACTGAATATCGAGAGGAGACAGACAAATTGATCGGGAAGATATTTTTAGAGGATAGAGCGAGGGTAGGTGTGCCCTAATAAGAACAAGTGAACAGGCTGACAAATACTCCGCTGCGGCTCCTACGTCACGGCAAGATGGCGGCCTCTTCTGTTACGTCACTGACTACGTGAGTCAATACGCCCCCTCCAGGCCACGAGAACCGATTTATGGCCCCCGTCTCCTCATCTTACTCCCGAGGAGTAATTACTCTAAATTTATTATCATTTTGCAAATTTATGGTCAGTAAATAAATTGTGAATATTTAAAAAAAATAAAAATGCACATGCACAGAACTAATAGGAGCGATTTACGGATTTGAGAAGTTGCAGAGTAATAAGGTGATGGGAAGGGAATAAAGGTTAAATGATGGAAACAAGAGAGTAACTTCGGCGGTGATTAGTGTAAAGCCACTTCAAAGAAATGAATCACTGGAGATTATTTGCATACGTTCAAGTAATACCGATTAGACTATAGACTATAGTTTAACAAACTGTCTAATCATCCGATAATCTAATCCATTTACATTTACAATATTTCCATTTACATCCAACCAATGCCTGGATATCCTTAAAAAATATCAATAATGTTTCTGCCTCATTACGCTAAAAAAGGCATTATAAAGGAAATCCCTTTTGTTCTTTTTTTTCTCTATACCGAACCTTTCGATCAGAAGAAGTCTTTTTACGAAGGAAACCAAAGAGAGATTTCTACGTAATTGTTAAATCCTATTAAATTCACACCATGTAAATTTACACAATTGTAACCTGTCTCTTCACGACGCAAAAAATCAAAAATAAGAACACGAAAAAATAATTAAATTTCGACTATTGCAAAATGGAGTTTTACTAAATTTATTAATGTCGTATAATAGGTTAAATTATTGCATTAGTTAGAAGACTTGGAAATAATAGCCTGGTATGATTTTAAGAATATTATCGGAGAAAAATGGTTTAAAATATGGTTAATCCTTTTAGTGCCAATGATAAATGACATAATATATTACATATGAGATATATTGTATATTTAATTGATGTATAATAAGGATGTATTTTAACAGATTAACCTTGAATCATCAAGGCCAGGATAGCTGAAACGTTGCACATATGAAATAAATAAATAAAAGTATTGAGAAAAAAAGATCGTCCTCATTATTATCTATGAAAATACCCAGTCTTGAATAAGAAATTTTTTTATATATATATATATATATATATATATATATATATATATATATATATATATATATATTATGATAAATAGTTTTTATAAAATACAATCAAACCATTAATTTCTGTATTGTCACGAAACGAATCAACATTTCTCTCAAAAGCTACCTCTGTTATAGTTAGGTTAAAAAAAAAAATATAAATTCACATACAGACTGCCAGCACATCCGTTTTCAAGAATCATAAATGTAAGCATGCGATGCACGTATCTCTTGCATTGCATCTCATTATGAGTTATTTATAATTTTATGACTACTTTTTATCTTCATTAATTCATAAAACTTTTGGAATGAAAATGATCAAGCCATTACAAGGTAAATAAAATTTACACCGAATTTAGTTCACAACACTTATCAACCAAATAATAAAAAATCTACATCAGGATTTTTTCTTAGTTAAACTAATAAAGCGAAAACACTTTATTGGAGAATGCCATACAATCCGAGATACATAAAAAATAAAATAATAAACATCAAATATATTTTGCTTGAACAGTTTTAGTAATATGATGGAACATTTAGAATACATATAGATTGTCTATATTTTTGCAAATAAGATTTAACTAAAATAGTGATTATGTTCTAGGATGAATGCGCGTAATCAACACATTAAATAAAAAAATAAAATAAATAGAAAAAACGTGGCTATGTTACTGGGGTTGTATTAAACAAGAGGGAAGTCAAGACAATATAAAAATCAATACAAAGCTATTGAATATTTAAAAAAGGGCAGGCTACAAGCCCTTCCAGAGACTTTGTTGCGTGATTATCGAGAAATAAGATAATCATAATCATTTAAATAAGAGGGAAGTCCAGATAAAATGAAAATCGATATGCACATTATTGAATATTTAGAAAAGGGCAGACAACAAATACTCTCAGAAACTTTATCACAAGTGAGCAACCTCGTTTAGATCATCATAGCGACTAATTTACCTGACCATTATTATTTTAGCTTTTTAAAAATTTATTTATTTATGAAAGTTAATTGTCATTTCGGAGCTACCCAGAGAAACTGGCTATTCATTTAATATCATGTAATATCGAACGACACCTCTTCCCGGTCTTGATTTGATTAACGTAATTCACGAGAGATCTCTCATCCAGCTCCTTTCTAATCGCCCTCTCGAGTTAATCGGCACGTCAGCGGTAATCTTATATTTTTATCAACCTGTTGGCGTGCCCTTGAAGTTTATTATGGAGTAAGATTTTCTTAAAGTATTTTAAATCATCATTGCTCTCAAAGAAAACAAAAGTTAGGTTATAAGTAACTTTAATTAGGCCTATTTTTACATATGCTGCTGAAAAATGGACGTTTACTACCATCATCGCAAATGCATTAAGAGTTTTCGAGAGGAAAATACTTAAAATATTTGGCCCGTTCTTCGATGAAGTAATTCAAGAACGGAGTATAAGAAAAAAATAATGAGCTCTACGACTCATACAATACCGAAATTGTGAGCTTTATAAAATCCCGCCGAATCGAATGGCTAGAGCATGTTATAAGAATGCCGGCTGATAGAATGCCAAAAAAGATGCTCCAAAGTAGAATTTATGGGACCAGAATAAGAGGAAGACCTAGGAGAAGATGGATGGACGATGTAGAGGATGACCTCAAACGATTTGGAGAAACAAACTGGAAGGAAAAGGCTACGGAAAGAAATATCTGGAGGACTATTGCTCAGGAAGCCAAGGCCCACCCCGGGCTGTAGAGCTGCGCAGTAAGTAAGATTTTCTTGTAAGAAAATGATCAGCAAGATTTTCTTGAAAAGATGATCAGCAACCAGCCTTTTCTGTAGCCTTTGCCGATCATCTTGCTTCTCCGAATCTTTGTGATACTGCTGTTACTAACCGAATGAATTCAATCTCGGTTAGAGCATCCTGTTTACCTTAGCAGCTTGACTCATAAACAAAGAGACTCGGCTGTCTCCGATATGGTAGCTAGGGCAAAGAAGGTCCAAGGTCCTTGTCTTGTTCTTTGAGCTTGGCATCATATACAGATCAGATACATCAATATAATCAAATAAATCAGATACAGGGATTCCAGCCACAGAGAACTGTATCCAGCCACTGTACCTGCTTTATCGTCTATTCCTGCCCTATCGCTATGGTTTATCTATCACTATTCCTGTCGATCCATTAGAATCTTCCTTCAGTGAACAGGGAATGTTTTAGCTTATTCTGTATCCAATATGTAATATGCACTGCATTTCCTAACCCACGAAATCAACCTTTTTGGATGGATGGAGCTGATAGAATAGAGAATCATCGATTTGACTTCTCGATCCTTTGTGTATTTCATTAAATGTCATTCCTTGCACTATGATTACGGCCACACGAGACTTTTTTTTCACGCAGGAACGCAAACGCACAAACCACATGCCAGTTGTTCTGCTGCCAACTCAATGGTTTGTTTTTTCCTTCCAGCGGAACATGAGACAGTGCTCAATATATAAAAACTGTGAGCATGTTAAGTATCTTATTGGTTGTTTCAGACGGCGCCATCGACGTCAAAGAATATTGTGCAAAGAATATGCATCCTATTATAAGTGAAAGAGCAATAAAAGGAAAATTTTAAAATTATTACCAATAGTATTTCTTGTATTTTCGTTCACCTGATCCCATTTTTAGCCCATTAAAAGTTTTTAGCTTATCTAACTTATAAACTTAGCTTTATCTAATGCCAAAAATCCCTCTGAAATATATGTCCAATGAAAACAACCAATCTCTTAGTAAAGTGCATATCTATAGAATAGCTACTGGTTACTGACATCTGTATTCAAGGGTAGGTTGAATAATAAACCCCTTATCTTCAACCCTTAGTGGACATTGATAGTGTTAGTTTTATAGAGGATAATGCCAAGTGGAGGAAAGAAATACCATAAACCTGAAAAGGTTTACAAAAAAAGAAGATTATTCCTTAAAAATTGTGGCTAAGAAAGAATATTTTGTAGAATCGAATATAGTCTATGCCTTATATTGAAGTATCGAGAAGAAACAATTTTATTACGATAAGCTGAACTTATTTCATTTTCAAAAGAAAAAACTTTACTTTTGTACTATATGTGCATCCCATCATGTCGAAAATTCCTTTTTTTTTTAGTGGATCACTTTAAATGTTTGATTTCCTTCCAAACATGGACCTTAAAAAATCTGTACTACTATAACTCTAGAGGGTTCTCGGGTTAAGTACTGGCTTAAGTGGGTGATGTGATTAGGGATGTGCTGGAACCGTTTAAGTTTGGAATAGTTCCAACAGTTCCAGTTCTGAAGTTGGAACAGTTCTCCTTAATGGTTCTAGGTCCAAACGGGTCCAAGTCCAATTAGCCCGTTGGACTTCCATACCTTGGTTTGTAACACACTTAAATGGCATGCTGATTGGATGCTTTAGGTCTGTCATTTCTATCGCCCATTTAAATAATAGGTTACAGAAAAATAGATATGTACACTTATATGTCTGAGTATGTATTCGGGGCCAAATAGTAATTATTGATTAAACATTTACTATAAATTTACTCATAGCTGTGATTTTTTTTTGTTCTAACGTTAAATTTCTTATGCGGTTTATACATTTAGAATTATGTAAATAATAAACACATCTACTTACAAATAATTTTATTTATTTATAATTTTATTATAAGCTGAGCATCTGAACTTATATATTGGTAGTGACAAAATTTAAAGGAAAGGTAGTGAAATTGTGAATTTCCGTTAACTTCTGATTTCGAACAACAAATTATTTAAATTTTCTAAAGCACAAATATATCTAAAAATTTAAAAAAATTCAAACAGAACTCCTGAATTTTCTAGAACCGTCGAGGCTCAAATTTTTTAAAAGTTCTCGCCTTTGTAGTTCCATTGCTTGGACCTGGAACTGGTAAGCGGCCCTGGACCTCGTCTCGACCTGGAACCAATAAGCGAGCCTCCATGGAACAGTACCAAACTGTTCCACATTCAGAACCGGCTGCAGTCATTGTTACACAAGATTCGTCCCATCACTAGATGGGATCAGCATTCACGTTCAAACGCCAGGTTTATCCCCAAACCAATAAAGAGGCAGGCAGCAACTTTATAGGAGCTGTGTATGTGCTTTAAGAGGACACTACTCTGCACTAATCTACTCGATTCTGGAGTAGATCGTGGTAGTTATAACATAAAATAAATTTTTCTAACCACAGCGATGCTCTTGCCGGGACCTATGAGTTATCTATTGAGCTATACCAATTCACTCAAAAACCAACAATATAGTAAAGGCAAGGAATGGGCTCAACTAATTTTTCTTTAAATCAAGTCCACTTGTTTATTGGGGGTACATATATATTCTTTTAATTCCGATATTTTTTTTTAAATATATTTATTAACAACTATATCAACTAAAAAATACAACTAGTAAGTGTGAACATTTGGTACAATGACATGAAATATACGTGTTGAGGAACTATCCATTGGTAGCACTGCAATAGTAATTCTAAATGAGAAGATCCCTTGGTTACCTTTTTTCAGACGTTTCGGAGGATTATTGGGAATCGAAAAAGAAGGTTTGAAACTAGTGGATTTGTGTGGGAAAGGAGTTTGGCAAGGAAGGAAAGGTACCTGGTTTGGGCCAAACCGGAAACATATGGAACATCAAGGTCATTTTGGATGATTTTATTCGTGACAATGTAAGGAGCATTGAGGATTTTTTACGAAGGATTTTGGATAGCAAGGATTAGATAGGAGAGGAATTAGATAGTTGGATGGTTTAGTAGACCCTCAAAACTCAACTCCGTAAGTCAAATTAGACTTAATTACATTCATGAAAATGAGCCTTTTGTAATCAATTGGAAGCTTAGAGCGTAAGTGTAGTATGTGCTGAAGCAGTTGAAAACGGCAAACATTTTCGGTACAACATAGACATAGACGGGGCGCGTTATCACTTGTTCATTCCGAGGTAACCCGAAGGTTGCCGGACTAGCACACTCTAGCGTCATTCGTGGTAATTGCTTTGCATTCAATTGTAACATTCGTATTCATTGGAATTATTAAAATTGTTCCTGCTTTAATTAGATATTATTTAAAATTACAAGTGCTGTCGGCTTCCGCTCATTACGTTCGCCCAAGAACTAAACAAAACATCAACGGATCCTTTTCAGTTAAGGTCGGGGTCTTACCGTAACTTCAATTATTACTGCTTTAATTAGATCACAGCTGTCGACTTCCACTCGCTCAAGAGATAAATAAACCCCAAAAGTTCCTTTTCAGTTGAGGTCGGGTCCTTACCGTAATTTAAAATATCACTCCTTTAAATTATTACAAAAATTTGCCCAGATCACCGGAATACGACAGCACTAGTAATTTTAAATAATATCTAATTAAAGCAGGAACAATTTTAATAATTCCATTGAATACGAATGTTACAATTGAATGCAATACAGTTAGTTAGCACAAATGACGCTAGAGTGTGCTAGTCCGGCAACGTTCGGGTGACCTCGGAATGAACAAGTGATAATGCGCCCCTAGTCTACAGTTGTACCACATTTTCTTTTCGTTTCAGTCTTGTATTAGGATTCCAAGTTAGACATTTGCCAAGATGAAATAGGTTGCGGGTCTGTTCAACAGGGATAAGTGGATTTTCATAAAGGATACTGTAAGACATAAAGTCATAGGTTTACGGCGAAGAGTAAAGGTTGTTTGCTGGAATTCTGATATCAAATTATCGTTTTTTTGAACAGGTTTCGTTAATAGGTATTTAGTATTTGTTATTATGTTGCTACTTACTAAATACCTACTACTTCATGTTTTTTCTATTCTACAATGCTATTAGATTTTGTATTGAAACCCAGGGGCTTACAGCTGGCTATATGAATAACATATGATGCGGTATCAAAGTAACCCCCCTTTGTCGGGCTTAGCCTGGCTAAACATGTTTCGGAAATCGAAGAATCGATGACTAAATTCCACGATAAAGACCACCTGGAAGATGACGAAGATGTGTAAAAGGCGCTGCACCGATTTGTTTTATCACTTCAGAACAGAGTTAAACATGTAAGTGATAAGGCATTAACATTATTTGATTACATTAAGTTATTGATAAGACATTAAGTTATTTGATCACTTTGGATTAAAGTTTATGTATTGAATTATTTCTTATCGGCAATCAAGACTTAAACACATACTATGGATCAGTAAGGTATATAAGAATAATTATAAGTGAAAGAGAAGTTGTTTATGACAAGTGTAGCATCAATTATTCAATTAATGACTTCTGTTATCAAGATTTTCAACACACTTCGGTAGGAGGGGTAGTTCTGACGGTTTGTGAGCACCTAGTCACTTGTGTAGGTCATTGTTCTAGAATTAGTTCGACACAAAGTTTTATGGAGTAAATATTACAAATTTTGTTTTCATCCACAATACTAAGGACTGACCATACTAAAAGCACTCTTGCACTATTGTGCAGGTTAATGCACAGCTAATAATAAAAATTGACTCGATAACCTCTTGCATATACATAGATGATTTACACAATGGCTAATATTATAGAATGGGATATTGACATAAGTAGTATAGACATTATGAAAATGCTAGCCCGTCACCTTCCAACACGATTATCGATTTTTAAAAATATTGATACCGAAATACATCCATTTAAAATTATTCGATTGATGGGAAGAAAGATTGTCCTCAGTTATACATTTTAAGTTTTTCTTTTCTTTTTCTATTTTCTTTAGGTACCATAAAGATGCAACTATGATTAACTGATTCTGCTAAATATTTTATCATATTCTTCATTACACGGCAGAAATCGGAAATATTAGGCCAATGATAATTGTTCTGAATACCCGCAACACATCGAAGTAGACAGTAATCGAAACAGCTCCCTCGTTGCTATAGCTATTATTCGATATTTTGCTAACCTACACCTTACTTAACATAACCTCTTCATATTTTTATTTTTTATTTTTACGATAAGAATTGTTTGAAGAGGATTTGTTATGACGATCAATTTCATTTTTAAAAATACATAAACCCTTCAAACACCATCAATGTAGTGTTCGTTGCAAAAATGAGGTACCTAGCTCGAACGAAAGCATTTTTTTACACGTAAGTAAAAAAAACTGCCTCTGGATGGAGTAACATCCTTTTTGCAGCAAACCTTTCAAGTTTGAAAATTTTCCTAGGTACAATGTCCATATTCGCATTTAAATGGATGGCTCAAAGAAAAAGTAAAATGGCTGTTCGGTTGTACTAACTGGAGGACATTCGGTATAATCTTCCTGCTAGACATTCTGTCTACACTCCTTCAAGTTAAATGCCATTTGATAATCCATAAATTAAATCGAATACGTAATTAGCAATCACCTCCTAATTTGCAGATATCAGGGACCACTTTTGATTGAAATAGTTTTAGTTTCAATACATACTTTTTTGGGCGTATTCGTCTATTTATTTTCACTTCAGTCCATATCGATTTCAGCAAACAAATATAAATCTTGATTTTTCTGTTAGTGGTGATTTCGAAGATTTATATAAAAAAATCAGCATAGGAAGGAACAGTACTATGGAACCCCACTTTGTATTTGACTTCTCCGTGCTAAAAAAATTCTAAAAATTTATTGTCCTATATGGTAATGTACATTACTAATACACTATCAATTTCTAATTTTCATCCCTCCAACCATCAAACGAGCAAAATTCAATTTTCTCAAAAAAGTCAAATTGGTGCCTCTGACTAACGTGCGGGTAATATGGAATTCCTTACTATTTTTAATCAATATTTTATTTATTTTGTTTTTGCAAGGAAAATCAAGATAAACAATTGTTATTAATTAAAAATTAATTTCATTATATAATCATTGCTTTATTTCCTATTTTGCCCCTTTCTTCTTTTCCAGCATTGATACCCCAAGATGTCTGATGGAGCAGCTTCCTCCACATTTGTTGTAGTTTCTCTTACAGCTTTTATCTTTGCTTCACCAGAGTGATTTTTGAAGCTGTTTTGGAGAAAGAGGCAGTGAAACCCGGTTCCATATTATCAGCATCCATAAGGTTCCACATATTAAACATTGACATCTTGAATTTGATGTCACTAAAAAAAATTAATATAATATAAGAACAGATTCACGGATGAAAATTGCTGCAGTACAACCCTTCGAACCGATATATTCGATAACAAAAAAACAAAACAAAACAAAAAAACCATAACAAAACAAAAAAATATATATTCGAAAAAAAAAATAACAGTTTGAACTATCTTCCAAAGTTTTGAAGAATCGGTAAAAAAAAGTTGAACTTTTCAACATGAGCACATATTGGCAACTGAATCAACAACCTACCTTGCTCATTGGCGCTTCTTGTCTACATATTGAGGCAGATACTATAAACTCATTATCACTTACCGCCAGGTTATTACGGGGTTTCATAATGCTCACAGGGTTTCATATTACCACCAGTTTTCCCTAATAATTTGAGTAGCATGTTATGTGTTTGCTTTATAAATTTGATATGAGGAATCCAGGTCCGTTGTTAATCTAGGTATTAATCTATGGCCAAAGAAACTGGAGAACAAAGGCCAAGATGGAGCGTGAATGTGATTTGCATAGACTTGATATTTATAGCAGTTTTAAATTTAACACACCATTCTTGTAGTAGTTTAAGGTGATTTTGCAAATATATTGTGAAGCCTTTGGGCGTCAAATATTGATTCGATACTTATTTCAGCTGCAGTTAGTATTAATATATAAGAAAGGCAAATTTAATGCTAACTCAGTTACAGCTTGCTAAAGCCTACAATTGATTAAGTGAATAATATTTAAAAAATATTAATCTATAGCAATGCTAAGGATGATTATTTCATCCAAGCTCTGGTGCGCATACAAAGGTCCTATTTATTGATCGGATTTATTTATAAGTATCTCAAGTTGTGTTTGAACCCTCTTAATATTAGAAAACGATCAAATGGTTATCCTGAAGGGAATAAGGGAGGGTAATTTAAATAAAGCAGCTGGGGGGTGTAGATAGAGGATGGAGTCCATCGGTTGGCAGGTGACGAGGGTGCTCCCCGACCTTGATAGGGCTCGGTCACTGAACCATTATCGATCCTGCATCACCGCGCCCTTAGCTCTTGTAGGGTTGGAGGGCACCTCTAGTGTAGGGTGTATCATTCCCTATAATTTACGTATGCACTTCCAGTTAGCTATTAACTCTAATGATTAGAGAGAGATGTGCTATATTTATAAACGAGAGGCGGAGGATAAAAAAATATGAAAACAAATTTTATATGAAAGTAAAACTTTTCCCATTTAGGACGGTATGTGTACTTAATATGAGAATTTCGTTATTAAAAAAATAAATAATATAAGTACCTCTGCATAAAGATTTTCTAGATAATTTACAAGTGCATTAGGAATATTATTACATAATTATATTATTATAGAAATATTTTTGCATAATAATAGTATTCCAGAAGCTATTATGAATACCATTAAACCAATTTACAAAGGTCTTTCGGACCCAAATTTACAAAAAAAAAGATATGTCAATTTTTTTACAGTCATGTAACTAACTTAGCACATATGCTGATTATTTTTTATTAAAATATTATGATATTTCAAAAATTAATTACGTTAAATATTTTAAACCCCGGGGAGGGAGGAGGAGGATAACTAAAAAAGCTGATCAGCAGAAACAGAAAACAAGAAAATACACATACCACACAATCCAAAAATGTTCAAAAAGTAATTAATAAGATTAATATAAAAGTTGTTATTATATAATAAACAAAAGGAGAGGTAAAATTGGCAAAGCAGAAAAGAAAATGTTCAAAACAGCTGATCAAAAACAGAAAAATGTCAAAATAACAAACAAAACTACAAAAAAAACAACTAAAAAACCAAAAAAACTATCAAGTTAACACTTGTATTAATTGAATATCTTTTCTAGTTTTTTCCATAACATAGTCACAACATGAAAAAAATTTATACAATGAAAAAAAAAAAGCAAGTAAAAATAAATAAAAAGTTTGTCATTTCGCATTCTTCATAGATAAGTAATAAAAAATTATAGTTTGACAACAAAATAAAAGTAGTGTAAATATTTATTAAAACTTGGCCAAGAAAATTTAATATTGCTTGTTGACTCTCTTTTAAATATATATATATATATTTATATTTAGAAGCCTCAAATGAATTCTGTCAACGTCCCATATAAATATCGTTCCAAATAACTATAAACGACTTTTTTTCTCGAAAAGAACTGATATGACTTAGTATTTATGTTAAAAATACCAAATGTAATTTTTTCCAGATGAAGTTCAGAAGTTTAGAGAGAAAAACAAATTGTTTTGAGACCATTTGTGGAACAAAACATGTTTGAAAAAATGATTTTTTTAAAAATTATTTTGGTAAATTGTTTAAAAAAATTATTTTGGAAAATATGATTTTTGGAATTTATGTTTAAAAAAATTATTTTTGGAAATTATGTTTCAAAAAATTATTTTTGGAATGTATGTAATTTTTCAAATGGAATTTTTCGACTTGTAGATTTTTGTTTTCTAAAATGTTAAAGATAAGGAGAAACTTGAAATAAATCTTTTCAGCTTCTTGAATTAGTTATGAATGCAAAATAGAAAATTATGTCAACACAAATACAAATATAAATTATAAAACAATAACAAATTAAATTAATAAATTATAAATATAAATAGTAAGTGTATGATCGGATTCAGCACCTCTATAGATATCTCTATAGTACCTCTAAAGGTGTACCTTCTTTCTTTACACTCATTCGCTTCCTCATTTGAATTCTATGAGGCGAAATTTGGCCAAATAAAGAATTCATTAAACTTTTCCGTTTTAAAGGAATATTGGGTTAAAATAATAAATCTGTGTCATATTGAAATGAAACAAAAAATAATAAAATAAAAGAGTGGTATAACGAAAATTGAAGGGTTAATTAAGGTATGGCTTCTTATGAAAACAAGGATTTCGTAGTATTTATAATATTATCTCACCAAGAAGATTCCCATAGAGTCGATTACATTGAGATAGTTTACAAGCTGCTTGTAAACTTGCCCAGTATAATCATGTTTGTGTGTTATCATAACCTTGTGTCACGTGTCACTCGAAACTCCTGTCATTGTGTTGCAAAGAACTTCATTTTCACTGCACGTACTTATCTAATGGTATGCGAGTATTGCTCTGCTATTTGCCGCGATATGGAGTACATACTGATGGCATGTGTGACTGATAATTCATATCAGTGAGTAATGATCATCTCATGCATCATCTCCAGTCACAAATGTCAACATATGAAAAATGGAGCTAAAATTGGAAGATTAAGATTAATCGTGACAAATCCCAACGTATCACCTTAATCGGAAATCCTCGACATCGTGCATAACCTTTTCAAATAAATATGTACTAATAAATAAATAGGAAATCATTTATTAAATTAAGATTTTGATACCCACAAGACGATCCGAAGAACTCATCATACTAAATTAAATTAAAGCCGCTTGTACGAAGTAAAGGAAGTATTGTAATCACGAAAATTTTCGGTTTTCAGATTTCAACGGAAATATCCATTTTGACCATCCCTGAAACCATTTTGATTAGTTTCATGGTGACGGCTGTACGTACCTGCGTATCTCGCATAACTCAAAAATGGTTAGCAGCAGAACGTTGAAGTTTTCTATTTAGGATTATTGTAAAATATAATTGTGAACCTCTATTTTTGTTCACTGCATGATCACCGGAAGTGGTACTTTACTTGAAGGTCATAATTGATTTACATAAAAAATTATATCAAAATATAATTCAAAACTTTTTAAATTTGGTATTTATAATTTATATATTTATTTAAATAACATACTAGATTTAGGTCTAAATTGGAAAACCGGAAGCAGTACTTTACTTGAAGGTCATAATAAACTTTCATAAAAAATTATATCAAAATATAATGTAAAACTTCTCAAATTTGATAAATAAAACTTTTATATCAATATAAATAATATACTAGATTTTGGTTAAAATTAGTGAACCGAAAAGGATACTTTACTTAAAGGTCATAATAAACTGATATCAAAAGTTATATTAAAATTAAATAAAGAAATCATATGATTCCGTAATAAAGGCTACAAACGCGATTTTTTCCCACTCTAATTAAACATTTTTATTACTCGTTTTAAGTGTTAAAATTGAGTGTAAAATGCTTGTTTTACTCCCCATTTGTGAGTAGATCAAATTTGTAGCAGGGGAATAAGATATAAGCTAAGTGGGTTCTTCTGCTTAAAATGTCGAAACCATCGATTTCCAATACTTTATCTAGTGACATTGACAGCTCTAATGTTGCCATGGAGCACGAAGAAATCTCTTGGGAACTAGTTACTTACTGAAAGAAAACGGCATTTAATAACGGAATGAGACCTCCAGAAACAAGAGATCGCGTGTGTGTGTGTATGTTTACTTTTTTTTTTTTCCTTTTTTTTGTGTGTTTATGTGCCAATTGATGGATGTTGCGAGGCCGAGTGTCATTTTTGAGATACTGCTATCTTCGGAAACTGGTAACAAAATTCAGGGTCACTTTTTGAGCCACCGATTTATAGTTTAATAAGCGTACAAGGAAGTCATAGGGTGTCCACATCAGATATTTTGGTGTAAATCCTTTATTGTTATATTAGTATATGTAGCATATTGTTAGCTTTGACATATCATTTTAACGCATGGATCCATGTCAACCTTATATCGAAAATGAGTATTTGGGACCGAATGTGTTTGTTACTTCCTTGTACGCAGTAAAGGAAATATTGTAATTGCGAAAATTTTCGGTTTTCAGATTTCAACGGAATTTCCGTTTTGACCGTCCTTGAATCAATTTTGATTAATTTCTTATAATTTCGCATCTCGCATAACTCAAAAACAATTTGCCGTTGAAAGTCGAAATTTTGTATCTGGGATTACTTGAACATCTAGTTGAGCACTTCTCTTTTCGGTCTTTACATGATTACTTAAAGGCATTAAAAAATAAAAAGTAATAATAATAATAAATAAAAATCTACGCTTTGGGTTTATTATTTTCAATAATAGACTTTTACAATCGAATGTTTTAACCCTCCCTCAAAATTTGGGGTTTTACGTTTCAAGAATTCAAATATTTTTCTCCGAGACTACTGAAACGATTTTCTTCAGATTCGGCACCAAAGTCACAGGTCACCCCAGAATCATCCTCAAGACTCGACATTAATATCCGTATTTTTGTTTCAAAATGGCGGCCAACAAATAAAAAAAATTGGAATATATATATATATATATATATATATATATATATATATATATATATATATATATATATATAATTTGTAAAATATGAAATACAATATGTTTATAAATATATATATGCATTTAAATACTGTCAATTTGAACAATATACATTCCGTGGTCGTACTTAGTGATGTTCCGAAAACATTCAGGATCATCGGGGGGTACACGTTTGAACAGAATCGAGCTTTAAGAGAACCAATCTGCTATTAAGTCTTTTGTGATCCGAACTATTCGGGAGGAGCGTGCTTTGCTATAGGAATAGTCGTTGCGAGAGGGAAAAAAGAAAAAGTTCTGGAAGTGGCTTCGAGCCTTTCGCCTTTCACCTGGATGAGGTTTGTGAGGAGTTATAGCGGTTCTTGAGGAAAGAGCCACAGCTGATAGCTTCGGACTTCACTACATATACATAATTATTATATACATATTTGGTACATACATAATTATGTGTATGAGTATATATATTGGAATACTTCAGAGGTTGAAGCACCGAGCTACCAGAGGTCAAAGTCAGTTATCAGCGGTCATGGTAACCTCCACGAGAAGTCACTCGCTTTTGACACAACAGGTGCCCTTTCTTCAGCACAAGATCTATAATTGTAATTATACTAATTATGAAATCATGCCAGTATAAAAAGTTATATGCATTAATTAATGAAAGAAAAGAGAGAGACAAAAAAAAAAAAAAAGAGACAAAAAAAAAAGCGACAAAAACTGCTAAACAAAGCGTTATGTCTCTCAAATAACAGTAAATAATTAATCAGACAAAGTTTCGTTAATTCAGGCTTCATCATAACAAAAAAAGATGAGATCACGTAAGTGCAGACCAAAGATAGTACGTCTCACATCAATAGTTTAAGAAACACTAACTGTTATGATTAATAAAAATTCATTTTTCCTTTCATTTTCAAATTATTTTTATTTGTTGTCTTTATTCTGTTTGTTATGAATGGATACTTACAGCTCTATCACTTATTCCCCATGAGTGCAACAGATTGTATTATTGTTATAAATAAAAATAAAAAAAATTACATCACTACAAGACAATTCACAACACATAGACAACATTATATTATGATTTCTGGATTAGCGAAACGTTTACTAGTTAATCATTTATGGGTATTTGAGAGACTAAAAGTTTTCACCTAACAATTATTATATATATATATATATATATATATATATATATATATATATATATATATATATATATATATATATATATATATATATATATATATATTGGACTTCGGTATAAGCATCCATCTATTAGAATTCGAATCATTATGATTTATTTTCTATGCGATATTTACTAAACTGTTTATCACATTTAAACACATGCTACTATGATGAATAGATGAAGCTAAAGTTTTATCTGTTGATATATTTTAATGCTATAAAGAAATTTAACACTAAACTCAGATTTCTATCTATAATACATTAGCACATTCTAATTGACTATTCTATAAATGATATACTAATAAACACAAACGCACTTTAGAAAAGAGTTACAATTCCAGTTGGGAGTTTTTCAAAATTATATTAAATTTATTTCTTTAAACACTTTTTATTCTTAAAGGCTCTAAATATGTAGTTACATTTGTACATGAAGAACTTGCGCAAGCATAACAACCTTCAAACTTCCAAGCATTCTTCATCCAATCTTCTCATTTTCAAACGACTCCTTACTTTTTATATTTGTATCGTCTCACTGTGTAATCACTGAAGTTCATCTCACTGATGTTTCTTCCGTGTATGTTTCCTTTTTTCCTTTAATCCTTTAATCCTTTTTTATCGTAAACTTAATAGTTTCTTTGAATATAAAAAGGTTTTTATAAAAAAGTAAGAAAACAGTCAACATCATAATAGAAAAAATGACAACTTCATTATTTTAAAAAAATGGCGAAAACCCCGCAAATAAAGTATTAAGTTTATGATAAAAAAAAGGATATAAGTTGCATGATAATGAATAACATACAGAAGTTTGAAGGTTATATGCTTCTGGGAGTTCGTCCTGTATCGAAGTTAAATTTATTATTATATTAAATTTATTTATTTGTTACATTTATCAATTGAACCAAAAATATCTTGATGAGAAGCATGCGTATTCCGGAATCATGTATATAATAATTTTGCAACTGTAAATTTTCTTATAATGCCTTAATTTATTATTTTAATACTGAGCTAATTTGCTTATTAGGGTTTTAGACGGTTCTATTTAGTTTTTAAGATTATTAGTGATTAATTAAACAATGGGATTTCAAGAGTAGCAAGCATAAAACACATACACATACACATCCAGATATAATATAAATACGGGGAGGATTATTATTTCGTTGAATATCCGAGCACGCTCTGCGAGCCGAATATAGGATGAAACCGGTTGGGCTCAATCAGACACGATGTCATGACTTGGAGTCACGTGAAAAAATGCTTTGCGATCAATTAAGCTCGAAGCAGTAAGACTCCTCACGCGCTTACTATTGAGCCTCTATGTGCAAAAATATTCTACTTATTATGAGTACAGACTTAAGGCATTCTATTCAAAATGGGTTTCTTTGCACCAGATTTGGGACATTATTTGATATTCTGTATTTTTGACTCACTGGTAGGAGTCTGAAATTTATATATCAGCTTTCTTAGAGGATAACTGAAAGAAAAAGCACCATGTTTACACTATGGTGATATTTTTTTAAAAAGAAAAGTCGAGCCAAGTTTATGGGTAGACATCTTTCTAAAACTCATAAAAAAAAAAAAAAAAGAAGCATTGAGAACTATAGAATAAACAAAATAATTGTTTGCAAATTCTATGAAAAATAACAACGTTTCTTTTTTCAAACATAATTAAACATTTGTTTTCCTTGAAATAATACTAGCGTAAAATAATTAAAATGTATCAAAACAGAAATTTTTATTCGATATTAATAAATCCTAATTATATCAGTTTTCTAATTTACATGCATTATTTACATATTACACTTTGATGGTAGGCGACTCACAAATCCAAAAGAGACACTAAAAAAATTTATGGTCGTCAATATCGTACGTGGTTTGCCGATTCCATCCAATTCATCTTCACGTTTACTAAAGCAAGGCATCCCCAACTTCAGGTGCTAGTTACCCACACTCACATTTTTGGAAATTGCGACTAAGGAAGAGATTAATGATTAAATCTGATATTTGATTTTTAATCACATAAAAAAATTGAACAATCTAGATGCCACACTTATCTTAACACTACGACAAGAGAGCAATATAGGAATAAAAGTTTGAGACCAGTTGTTTATCGGATAATAAATCAGAAGGAGGAAGGAAAATATAAGGTAATCTATGCTTATTCTTCTACTGAACTTTGCACCCGCCAATCGGAAGATACACTTCTCTTTTTCTTCCAGCCATTTCGTACCTTATACCTACTGGTGGGGCATCCTCAGCAATTTGAAACTTTTGACGTGATACCGAAACAGCCGGTCGATAAATTCAATTTTTATTTCGATAGCGAAGATTTAAAAATGTATTGTACCGAAAGAAAGTACTCGATATAAGATCGAATAAACAACTGTCAATTTTTTTTTTTTATTTTATTTTTTTAATATGTATTTTATTCAATTCTTCGCGAAGGAACATATACTATTGTTGACACAAGATTCTCCTCATTTACATGGGTAATTAAACACCGTATAATAGAAAACTGGTTCAAAAATATAAAACAATCGTACAAAACTGTTAAAATAATACAATTGCAGTGCGATACCGAAAACATCATTAATATGATTAAAAGTATATCAACTTTCATCATTTTGTATAGCAGTTTGTGATATGTATAATGTATAAGTTAGTAAGTTATTTATAAGGCGAACATAAATACAAAAACTGGATGAGCCCCATCAGCTTCAATGTTAACATTATACAAATTTACATGTATCCGACATCAAATTATTTGATAATTGGTCATTACACATCACCATAATCTGGTGATAAAATGTAAACCTGGTAAGAAGGTAGTTACAGAACAAGACGTTCAAAACAATAGATTTTATACATGCTAGTATAAATTTATATCATAAAATATTTATATTTATTGTAATTTTAGAGATCTGAAAAAAAGATGTATAATGCATACATAAAAGACTGCCTCGTATAATAATCCTTATTTGCCGCATTTTTTTTTTGTTTTAAATTTGAATGAAAACCTTTCGATCTCAAAGACACAAAATTTAAAAAATATAGGTAAATAAAAAAAGAAAATTCATAAAAATAAATATATTTTTTATTCAGAAAAAATAAAAATTATAGAGAAATAATAATAATAAGAAAAAAATAGAGAAATGAAAATCTACTTTCCCAAATAATAATCTCATAACTGACGTATAATAATCTCATTTTTGCCATATTTTCTTCTTTCTTTTTTTTTTCACCATTTGGATGAAAACCTTCTGAAAAGCTCTGCGGCTTAAGAATTGGCAGGAATTCTCTGAATAACATTCATTTTCGCCAATTTTTAAGCCACAGAGCTTTTCAGAAGGTTTTCATCCAAATGGTGAAAAAAAAAAAGAAAGAAGAAAATATGGCAAAAATGAGATTATTATACGTCAGTTATGAGATTATTATTTGGGACAGTAGATTTTTATTTCTCTATTTTTTTCTTATTATTATTATTTCTCTATAATTTTTATTTTTTCTGAATAAAAAATATTTTTATTTTTATGAATTTTCTTTTTTTATTTACCTATATTTTTTAAATTTTGTGTCTTTGTGCGGGCTGGTCTGTATTTCCTTTGTGTATAATTTTTTAATTAATTTTTATTTTTGTTCATCTATTTTAGACGTATTTTCTAATATAATAGACTGTTGCACCTGGTCGAAGGTCAACGGAGAGGGGCGGAAGTGCATTTTCCGTTTCATAACCCCTAGAAAACCATTATGGAAGTTTTGGAGAAATTTGATATATTTATATTATTTTTCCCCCGCTAAATTTGAGCACCTTTAGCGGATCCCTTTGGGTCTAATTAGCTGAAATTCGGAATGAGGGGTTTCCTTCTAGGCAATTCAATACCATAAAAGTATGGGTAAATTTCAGTCAAAATTTCGCTATGTTTACATGATATTTCGGAGCTTATAAAGATTTGCGCATCTCCACAACTCCACTAAATTAATTTATAGGGTTGAAAATTTGTCTGTAAATTGAGTTAGTGTTGGGGAAGTGCTTTTTGGGGAGGCTAATTTGTTTCCCAACTTCCCCGCCGGGTTTAGATTTTTTAAAATTATTTGTGCACCTCTAAAACTCCCCTAAGCTGAGCTGGGAGGCTAAAAGCCCGTTGCATTTGAAAGGAACTTAAATTACCTTTAATACAAAGGAAGTTTCTTCGAAATCGAACCAGTATTAGCGAAGATATTGCTATTTCAACTGTTAGTAGTCGTATTTTTCCCCAAATAAAATAGACCGTTGCACTGGGTCTAAGGTCAGCGGTGAGGGGCGGGAATTTATTTTCTAACCCTTTTATAACTACTAGAAAATGATTATGGAAGTTTTGGAGATGCCTGATATATTTATGAACATACACACACACACACACACACACACACACACACATATATATATATATATATATATATATATATATATATATATATATTTATTTTTTCCCTCCCGCTACATTTGAGCACATCAAGCGGCCCTCTTTGCGAGGCAGAACAATTCCATAAAATACGAACTTAGTGACGGAGCTCACGTCTTTTTTATGGTTATAAAATATACATTATTATGTTGAGCTGGGGACAACTCTATTTGTATAGCGGCTTTTAACAAAGGCAAAAATACAAATTAATAATATTTACATTTATTTTTTATTAGATAATAAAAATTTGTTACTTTAGCGAAGAAGGGACGAGGACCGCAACATAAAATTAAAATTAATTATATTAATACTTAAGAGAAAATCTTAATTACTCGGTACTAATATTTGATGGCAATTAAACTGTCCCTTTCTTGCCTACTCCCACGATCCCTTGGATTTTTGCCTCGTCCTTTGACACATAAATGATGCCCCTATTCCCAACTGTTGCTCACAATCTGGTCAGATGGCGGTTTACACGGGAATTATTTAAAAGATAATTAGGATAAGCTAAGGGACAATGATGTTTCGCCGTTATCAATTAACATAACATTTTTCTAGTTTAAAACTAAAAAGAGATATGTTTACATTTAGATAATTATCAATATAGAATAATGCAGTAATAATAAACAATAAATATATAAAAATTAATAAAGATTTACAAATATTTGTATCAGGTCAGAAGGAAATCATGAAACGTGGAGAAAGATCTTCAACATGTAAGCATTTAGTTTTAGTTTTATCATTTTATCATAGGTATTGATTAATGTTTCCAAATTATCTTTTTATTTTTTGTAAGGATTTTTTTATTATTCATACCTCACAAACAATAAGTAAAAAAAAAAATCTGAAAATGATTTCTTAAATTTCCCTACAGAATGAAACACAAAATAATAATTAAACAGTGATAAACCAAAAGAGAATTAAAACAATAATAAAATGTTTACAACTTGTACTATCGACAAATAAAATAAAAATCCCAAAATAGAATAACTTATTATCAAAACCTATCAATATTGGTAACCACTTTGATAAAAATACAATGAAAAAAAGTATAGGGAATATATAATATAGAAATATATAAAGGTAAAAATACAAAGTGGGGTGCTTCAGATCTCCCGGTTTCGAAGGGTTATAAAAAATTAACTGAATGATTTTATATTTTTATATAAAGTATTTTTATCCATTTTATAACACTGCGACCCCGTAGATGACGCCCGTTAACGTCAATACATTGTCGGAGGGGTTCTCTGAAGTTTTCCAAATCCCAACGGCAAATTGCGATAGGTATGGCGTGAATTTCTTCTCAAATTCTGTCTATCAACACGAGGGATATTTACAAACATTCGCTTCATCATTGCTTATAAATGTTGATGTGGTGGAACCTAGTCAAGTATTTGCTGGAACAAGGCTCTGCTGTTTGAGAGATCTGTCATTGTCAATAATTGTTTAAACGTTACCTTGTAAAGATGATAATGAAATTCATGATGAAGAATTTTTCTCCAACTTTGGTTTAATATCCACAATAGAATGTTTCTGAACAGAACGTCTTGGCGATTGCTCAATCTCAATGTCTCACAAACTCCAACATTTTCGGCTGCTTATACCGTTCTTTGTCTTCGAGATGTACTCTGTCGTCACGTGCTTCCAAATTTCCAATCAAGACACGAATTGTTTTCGTATCAGGATGAGAACGCACGCCAAGAATGTTGAAATGTCTGTTGAAAAGTGCTGTTTCTTGCTCCCTTTTCCTTTCTTGGCGCGAAGACCGGCGATGTCACGGATGCGGAATGGTAGGTCACTTGCTGGCACAATGCTCGCGCACCAAGTGCTTTGAATGTGGGACAGAAGGGCACACACATTGCGAGACAATGCCTCTACATGAGTCGGAGGAGAGAAGGGCTCCGACCGCCAGAACCTATGGAGGTTAATGCTCAGAAAATATGGAGAAGAAAAAGTCTACAATGGGAGTCAACTGAATCATCTGAAACATCCGATGCAGAAGAAGAGGCGCAAGAACCAGGGAACAGAGGGAAGCGGTAGTGTCCAAATGAGCCGAGGACGAAGGGTAGCTTCGGAGAGGAGAGAACGAAAGGAGATCTGAGGAGAGGGCCACCCGAGAGGCAACCGCACAATAGTGAGTAACAGTGTGGAAAGTGAGTGTAGCGGGCTGCCTATAATTAAAATCGCGAGTGGAAGATACTTAGTGGACACAGGGAGCTCTAACACAATACTGTGTAGGAGTACGCTGGAGAGGTTGTACAATGGAGAGAGGATGCCCTGGATATATGTATGTTCTTGTAAATTAATCACCCTGGGTGGGCTCTGTAGTGTAGAGAGAGAAGCTGTAATAGACCTAGAAGGATGGGAAAAAAGCGAGGATAAGTTAAAGATCCATATAGTAGAGAGAATGTCCAGGGAATACGGGGAGATTAATGGGCGTTACCTACTGGGGAAGATAGGAGCGAGAATTAGGAATAGCGGAGGACACTAGGACATTCGCATAGGGGGGAGAAAATACCGATGTCTAAGATCCCTAAAGGACGGTGGGGCGCGAGTAGGCGCAATCAGTCAAGTGGGAGATTGGAGGTACGGGATAGAGGAAGAATACTGACGTCTTCTTCAAAGAGGGCGAAATATTGGGAGCAACGGGAAAAACGGAAATGATATCTCGCTGAAGCAAGATAGGGTGAGCTATATAAAAGAACGGCGATATCCGCAGGCACTGCGTCAGCATATCCGGCAGGAATTAGATATCCTGAAGAGGCAAGGCATTATTGTGGATAGCACGTCTCCATATAATAGTCCCCTCTGGGCAGTAAAGAAAAAGAGCGTGACAGTCGAAGAAAAGTATAGGGTCGTGGTGGATTACAGGAAGTTAAATGAGAATACGGTAGACGAGAGATACCACATACCCAGATTCGAGGACATCCTAGATAGACAGCGGGGCGAACATATTTAGCACGTTGGATTTGAAGGCTGGGTACCATAAAACAAGAATGCACCCCAACGACCAACTTAAGACGGCCTTTACCTTCGAGAGAGGCCACTACGAGTTTACAAGGATGCCGTTCGGCCTCAAAAATGCGCCAATCACATTTCAGCGCCTTATGGACGAATTTTTGCGGGGAATAGACGAGTCTATATGCCAGGTCTACATGGACGACTTGACAGTATTTAGCAAGAACAAAGACCAAAGATTCGAAAATTCGGGTTGAAGCTGTCCGCCGAAAAATCGCAGTTGGGTCAGGAACAGATCAGATCAACTTTTTAGGGCACACATATCGCAGGAGGGAGTGAAACCCGAAAGCACGAAAGTGGAGGCAATACGGAAAATGGCAGTCCCGAGAGATGTACAAGAGATCCGGAGGCTACTTAGGAACGTTAAACTATTATAGACGATTCGTTCCCGAAATGGTGGAATACCTCGTACCCATCAATAACCTACTTAAGAAGGGCCAAAAAGTGGTGATAATGCCCGACATGGAATACAACATTCGAAGGTGCCTGACACGACTCCAGGAGGAACCGGTGCTAGCATTTCCTGATTTTGATAAACGGTTTATTATTA